>CM065695.1:43797140-43807140 GCA_017654935.2 Phymorhynchus buccinoides | reverse complement strand
TTTTGTAGTTTTTTGTAATTAGCCTCTGTTGACTAACTAACTCAATCTCCCCAGTGTCAAAAGCCGAATTACCAAGTCAAAGGTAATTAAGTTGTTGTTTTTATAAATAACTTAAAAGTCCCCTTAGTGAGAGAATAATCAAAAGTTGTGAATAAAGCTAATTACAGAAGCGATCACTATAAAATAATTTTAAAAAAGTACATCCAAAGGACACTTGAAAGAGGCGTTATAATTAAAACAAACCTAACGCTATTTTAATCAAACGAAAGAAATTGCATGGAACGCCAGGAAAGAAACAAGTGGGAAGAAGCCATAACGTGGCCGAGTGTTTTCTTTATCAGTCGCATTATCAGTCGCATTATCAGTCCAGCACAAGCAAAGGAAAGCAGCAAATGCGTAACATGTATTAATAGTGTGTACGATAAACTGATAACCCCTATCCTACCCCCATAATAATCGGTCAACTCTTTTTTGTTTTGTTGAAGTAGCATCAAGTTGTTTGTTGTACTTGGCCAAACTTGAAGGAAGCTAGTGCTCTAGTGATCTTGAAAAGTTACAGCGAGCGTTTTCTTTGCAATTTCATTAGAAAAGTGTGCCAGAATTCTGTTGCTCATGCTCACATGTTTGTGTGGATACTTTGGTTCTGTTGCCATGGAATCGTAAGGGCATAAAGAAAAATGAAAGGCGTTTTGTGATTGGTTGGAAGAGGAATTACCACAACCAGTAGGTTTTGTTTTTGCTACAGGATTGACAACAATATTGAGGTAAGTGTGCCATTCCATTGATAGCTGAGGAAATGAAGGGGGACGGGGGAGCCATAACGGGGGGGAGGGGAGGGGGACGTTTTTAGTGAGGATGTCGCTCCTGCGTGGACATACCACATGAACAGAACATTGAAGCAAAAAGTCACACAGAGAGAACGAACGAACGAACGAAAGCTATTTATACAGGGTAATGAGATAACATGCATTATTTTTTTTACACCCAGCCCTGTGGTAAATGAAAATATCGAATAAACAACAATAACAAAAAACATGCAATGAAAGAAAATAATAAACAACAACCATGAATAACATGTAAAAAGTGAAAATGTTGAGGGAGAGAGAGAGAGAGAGAGAGAGAGAGAGAGAGAGAGAGAGAGAGAGAGAGAGAGAAGAGAGAGAGAGAGAGAGAGAAGAGAGAGAGAGAGAGAGAGAGAGAGAGAGAGAGAGAGAGAGAGAAAAAAAACAAAAAACGAAATTTTATTTAACCAGGGAAACATGAGATTGCTACAATGCTTTTTTCCACCCAGCCCTGTGGCAAAAAGAACATTCAATAACACAGAGAGAGAGAGAGAGAAGAGAGAGAGAGAGAGAGAGAGAGAGAGAAAGAGCGTTTAGATAGAGTGGTACACACACACACGAACGACGCACACAACGCACCACACGCACGCACACGTAGCACGTTTTGTTTTTGCTACACACACAACACACACACATACACACACACAACACACACACACACACATTGACACACACACACACACATGGATATATGGTATACACGCTTTTCCGTTTTTGTGTTTTGTTTTTTAGTTTCTTTTTCTTACATTCAAGCAAAACTATGATGTGTTTTAATAACGTCGATTAGCATAACTTACAATAGATCAATGGACATTATGTCAAAATAAAAAATACAAAACCCCCAAAAAATGATAGTCTCTTGAAAGAAAAGTGTTTTCGTTGTTAGAGTTGAGAACCGGTTCAAAAATCCGAAACATGCTAACACATTTTTTTGTCAGAATATTCACACACACACACACACGCGCACACATACTCACACACACACACACACACACACACACACACACACACACACACACGTACACACACACATGGACACACATACACACACACACACACACACACACACACACACACACACACACACACCCGCGTGCAATACAACACACACCACACACACACACACACACACCACACACACACACACACACACACACACACGTCACACACACACACACACACACACAAGAAACATGACTTATGACACACACACTCAACTCAACACTCAGTGAAAGTCAAAGCCATTGACCACCACAAACTAGAAACAGCTACTCTCGGTTTACAAACACCCAATCTGCGCAGAGAATCAGTGTTGTTTTTCGAAAAGAATGCGTTATTCTAAGAAAAACTTACTTTCAGTTTGCAGTTAAAAAACCGGTTTTTTCGAACCGCGAAAGTTTAGCACCGGTTTTTTCGGTTCAAACCGCTTTTTTCCTTTTTTCCCACTTCTATTCGTTGTGCTTCTTAATGTTGGTTGCATTGCTTGAAAATGTCCGGATTTTGTTTTATTTTCTACAATAGTTTTTTAATTTAAATTCAGTTTCCGATCCAGTCTATGCCTCGGTGCGTTCGGGTCAAAGTCATGGGGATCAGTGTGTTCTGGGGAGCTGTCGGTGGACGGTCGTGGTGGCTCCCTCAGAGGAGGACCTCACTCACGCTGGCTCCGCGACTAAAAGAATAGTGTCGTCAGTAGGGGGCTTAGTAGGTGGTGTCCTGAACAGGCTCCACTGAACTCCACCGAAGTGACTCAGCAGCAGTGCAGTGTCTCCTCGGTTGGTTGCCCCCTGACGGCCTAACATAGATTCGCTCCCCTTGAACTGCTGGTCTCGGATTCTGCGACCTGAACAAGCCGGGGTGTGGCTGCGAATTGGGATTCGAGATGAGCGGCGTGGGAGCAACGCCACTGTACGGCCCAGAAGATGGGACAGCAAAATATTTTTTTATATCAGGCAATTAAACGCAGGTGAGTTATTCGAGCGTCCTGATATTAAGTGTCCTATCCGAAAAGACATGTGAACACAACAGGTATGCTTGGATTCAAAATCGATTTAGTCTGTAAATTGTTCTGTGCTTAGCATGTCTATCCATGTTCAGGGGCCAAGATGAAGGTGGTATGCTTCCTTTTGGTGACTACGCTGCTTCTGGTACTGGCCTATCGCGTTCACGTAGTCCTACAACGCCCCCTGCCGCCAGGTTTACCGGAACCGGAAAAGATACGATGGTTGGACGAGAGCGGAAGAATTGCGTTGGCGACGGTAAGTAAATTTAAAACTAGGTGCGTTGTTTTTTTCTTGAGTTAAATTATCTGAGTAGGTTATAAGAAATACACCATGTGGACGCTAATGAAATCCTAACTGAGAATTTCATGTCTCAGAAAATAAACTCGGAAATATAAACAAAACAGAGAAAGCTCACTTTCACAGATTTTCTCGGCCGGTAAGGTTAACACCGATAATCTGAAAGAAAGCTTTCTTTCGAGATTTTTTGCTTTAAGCTTATGTTCAAAATTAGTGCGCGCGGGGGTGTGGGTGTGGGTGTGCGTGTTGTTTGGGCGCGTACATGCAATTGATATGACCCTGAGGTGCATGCATAATGATTTTGATACTGATGGCCTCAACGGGCCATGAAATGTTAAAGATCTTCATCAACGCGCTGTTCGCCTTCATGTTTAACCCTTTGACTTGATTCATTCCAGAGCTCTCTCCTGCGGTACGTGGGGATTAACCCGGGCCATGAAGGGTTAAAGATCTTCATCAACACGCTGTTCGCCTTCATGTTTAACCCCTTGCCGTGGCAGAGACCTGAACCCGTGTCACTGACGGTACTCTTGAAACATGATTATCTGTATCGTACACCAAGAAATTGGCCATGATCTATTGTTCATCGTCGTCGTTGTTGCATCATTTCATCTAAACTAATGAACACTACCTAGGTACCTACAATGTTGCAAATCCTCCTCCTGTTTCCCACAGAACTCATTCTTCAGAATTCATCATCATCATTATTATTATTCTGTCGGACAGAATTCATTCTGTCGGACAGAATTATTATTGCACAAAATGTGGGACACAGAATTCATTCTGCGTGAATTATTAAATTTTCTGCACAGAATGAATTCTTTATGAATTCTGTCCTACAGATGGCTACAGAATGAATTCTCTGTGAAATGTGCACGGGTTGCAAATAATTGTTTGCTCCCACCTGAAATGTTAAAGAGACTGTTCGTCGACATTCCAGAGGCGGCGATTAACCCATTTAAAGATCTTTCAACACGCTGTTTTCATTTTTTTGGCAGAGCTGAACCCGTGTCATGCGATTTTGTATGTGTGACATGATGTCGTTGAAGGTTATCCTCCTCCTCCTTCTCATCATCATCATTATTATTAGGTATTATTAGGTATTAGGTATTATTAGTGGGTCACAGAGGGTCTCTGTAAATTTTGCTCCCACCAAATCGCAACCAGAGGCGCGCCACCCATTTTGTTGTTTGTTTTTTTTTCGTTGCCACTGACAACTTTTTTCGTTGCCACTGGGTTTAATGTGTGCTAAGTGCATGGGCACATGGGACCTCGGTTTATCGTCTCATCCGAAAGACTCCACGTTCAGACCGCAAAGCCCAGTGCAAAGTGAGAGGAAACATCCCCTGTACCCAGGTTCGAACTCGGGTTTACTTGACACGAGGCGAACGCATTACCACTGTGCCACCATTTTCATTATCATCATCACCGTCGTCGTCGTCGTCGTCATCGTCGTCCTATATTATAATGGAGGACATAGGACTGTAATTCTTTGACTGAAGTCACAATTGGTTATCCTAATTACGGATTAAAATCAACATATGTCATGTGCTGTTTATATTTGTAATAGACCATTACTCCCCCTTGTAGGGGGGGGGGGGGGGGTACCGGGGTGTCTTTTGTGCAAATAGTTCACCACCTTCTGGAAGTTCTGTGTGCTTCTAACTTCTAATCCATCACTTTCTTTGACTCTGCCTTTTCCTTTCGCTTACTGTCATCTACTCATCTTTCTGCCTTGCTTGTCCATTCTCCTGCATTAGTTCTAGAAGAAACATACGAAGACTTTCTCCAGCCGAAGACGGACATGCTGGGTCTAGCTATTTCTTTTTTTTTTTTCAAAATGATTTTTATTCAGGCATTTGTTGACCTATTTCCATATTGCAAGCTTTTTCGTATTTCTAATTCTGGAGAAAAAAAATTATGTTTCACGAGGGTGGTGAAATGTCTGGGTTTCTTCATGACTTAGCGTGAGTGTGGAGTGCTTGTCGAACTACAGCGTGCGATTGTGAATGCAGTTTCAACTATATATAGAACTCATTTGAAAGTATACATCTGTAAATATATTAATTAAAAAAACATGCACTTCCTTGCGCGTGTACACTATTATGCATTGATATACATTTGCCAATAAGAGATACAGTTATACGCGCGAGCACATATAGGCCTAAAAAAAACCAGAGCACACACCCGTATGCACGCGCGTACGGGTCTAGATATTTCTTAGTTGGGAGCATAACGGCAGCACGACGCATCAGCGCTCGTATGACAGGAGACTGAGTGATGGAAGAAGGAACAGAAAAGACATTTCTCACAACGCACGTTTTTAACCCCTTGACTGACAAAGAAAATTAAAGAGAAAATCATGGCATAAATCTTGCCATGACAAAGACAACTGATGGAGCAAAGTGGTCCGGGGATGTAACTCTCGTGACTGCGTTGGAGCAAAAGCCAGCATATCAGAGTTATTCCTCTTCGTCTGATGACGTCCTCAGTGATGTCATCGAGTCAGTACGCGCTACGTTATACGGCAGTCAAGGGATTAACGTGTCATGATTTATGTGTGTAGGTGAGTCAGGACGTGTACCAGGGAGTTCCGGTTAGCGTGTACACCCCCCATAAGGAAGCATCCTCCACCCCCACCCAGCCCACGATTATTTATTTCCACGGCGGAGGGTGGACCTGGCTGTCTGTAGGTCGGTGTCACCATACTGGAGAGAGAGAGAGAGAGAGAGAGAGAGAGAGAGAGAGAGAGAGAGAGAGAAGAGAGAGAGAGAGAGAGAGAGAGAGAGAGAGAGAGAGAGAGACGAGAGAGAGTGGGGTGGGGTGGGGGTGGGGGGGACGGAGAGAGAGAGAGAGAGAGAGAGAGAGAGAGAGAGAGAGAGAGAGAGAGAGAGAGAGAGAGAGAGAGAGAGAGAGAGAGAGTGTGTGTATATATATTAGGTTTTCAAATTAAAATTTCAGAACATTATTATTTTGTTCATTTTACATAAGATTTTCATAAGATTTTTACTATTTCTGGTTTAACTTTGTGCTGGTTTGCTTTTATTATGGATTTTCGATTTGATGCAAGGAAGACACCATTCTCTTGTAGAATGTCTTTTTTTTTCCTTTTGGAACACGGAACATTACTCAAAGTTAACGTTAACTGGTTTTGTTTCTGAGGTTCACAAATAAAGACATTGGACACAGAAAAGCTTTATCAAAGCAAACTATTCTGCATTTCAAATGCACTAACTTTTCAGTCCTTCAGAGTAGGGGTACGGAGCTGGCTATTCACTGAGATTTTTCTTTCTTACTATATATATATACATGTGTGTGTGTGCGTGTGTGTGCGTGTGCGTGGGTGCGTGGGTGCGTGCATGGGTGTGGGTGTGCGTGCGTGCGTGTGCGCGCGCGCGCGCGCGCGCGTGTGTGTGTGTGTGTGTTCGTGCGTGCGTGTGCGCGTGCGTGCGTGCGTGCGTGTGTCAATCAATCAATTATTTATTGTCCCCATTTAAAACATGGAAATTTGTCTTGCAGTCAAAATAAAAGAATACAAAATACAATGCAATACAATAAATACATAGACATTAAAGAGACCGCACACTTGAACACACCCCACTGCGTGTGTGCGTGTGTGCGCGTGCGTCCGTGCGTGTGTGTGTGTGTGCATGTGTGTGTGTGTGTGAACATAGCCAAAAAAATTAGAAACAGTGAGATGTACCAGAGAATAATTGTTCTTTGTCTTTTTTTCGTCATTATGCAGGTGTGTATGATGGTCCCCTCAAACGACTGGCCAACAGCACCCGAGTCAAAGTCATTGCTGTGGAGTAAGCACTCTGGTCTCTCTCTCTCTCTCTCTCTCTCTCTCTCTCTCTCTCTCTCTCTCTCTCTCTCTCTCTCTCTCTCTCTCTCTCTCTCTCTCTCTCTCTCTCTCTCTCTCTCTGTCTCTCTCACTCTCCTCTCTCTCTCTCCTCCTCTCTCTCTCTCTCTCTCTTCTCTCTCTCTCTCTCTCTCTCTCTCTCTCTCTCTCTCTCTCTCTCGCTTCTCTCTCTCTCTCTCTCTCTCTCTCTCTCTCTCTCTCTCTCTCTCTCTCTCTCTCTCTCTCTCTCTCTCCCCCCCTCTCCCCCCCTCTCTCTCTCTCCCTCCCCCCCTCTCTCTCTCTCTCTCTCTCTCTCTCTCTCTCTCTCTCTCTCTCTCTCTCTCTCTCTGTCTCTGTGCGCGCGCGCGAGCGCGTGTTTGTACAATAGTGTGTGTATGTGTGTGCGCGCGCGCGCACGTGTGTGCATGTGTGCGTATATGTGTGTGTAAGTGTGTGTGTGTGCGCACGTGTATATGTGTGCATGTGTGTGTGTGCACGCGCGTTTGTTCTCGTCTTTCAATCCCGATGTATTGTTCTGTCTGTTTTATGAAATCATTAATAATCATCAATATTCAAAGATTTCAATGCACATTTTCAAAAACATTTTAATTCGTAGGGGGTAGGAAATTGTACGTCCCCACCTTACCCACTCCCCCCCCCCCCCCACTTACACAGACACAGACACACACAGACACACACACACACAGACACACACACACACACACACACACACACACACACACACACACACACACACACACACACACACACACACACACACACATCCACATCCACATATCCATCGATCCATCGAACCTAAATGACTGATTTATGTTGTACTACTTGTTGTTGAAGTTGTTTCTCTGAGCAGATACCGCAAGGCCCCTTAACATGTATTCCCCGCGGCCTACGAGTAGTAACCCTAGTTGTTTTAGTTGTACTTGTTGTTGTTGAAGTTGTTTCTCTGAGCAGATACCGCAAGGCCCCTCAACATGTATTCCCCGCGGCCTACGAGTAGTAACCCTAGTTGTTTTAGTTGTACTTGTTGTTGTTGAAGTTGTTTCTCGTAACAGATACCGCAAGGCCCCTCAACATGTATTCCCAGCGGCCTACGAGTAGTAACCCTAGTTGTTTTAGTTGTACTTGTTGTTGTTGAAGTTGTTTCTCTGAACAGATACCGCAAGGCCCCTCAACATGTATTCCCAGCGGCCTACGAGTAGTAACCCTAGTTGTTTCAGTTGTACTTGTTGTTGTTGAAGTTGTTTCTCTGAACAGATACCGCAAGGCCCCTCAACATGTATTCCCCGCGGCCTACGAGTAGTAACCCTAGTTGTTTTAGTTGTACTTGTTGTTGTTGAAGTTGTTTCTCTGAGCCGATACCGCAAGGCCCCTCAACATGTATTCCCCGCGGCCTACGAGTAGTAACCCTAGTTGTTTTAGTTGTACTTGTTGTTGTTGAAGTTGTTTCTCTGAACAGATATCACAAGGCCCCTCGACATGTATTCCCAGCGGCCTACGAGTAGTAATAGTAGTTTTGGTTGTGCTTGTTGTTGTTGAAGTTGTTTCTCTGAACAGATACTACAAGGCCCCTCAACATGTATTCCCAGCGGCCTACGAGTAGTAGTAGTTGTTGTTGTTGTACTTGTTGTTGAAGTTGTTTCTCTGAACAGATACCGCAAGGCCCCTCAACATGTATTCCCAGCGGCCTACGAGGATTGTCTGGCCGTGACGCAATACGTGGTGGCGCATGCGCGTCAGCTGGGGGTCCGACAGGACGCCATTATGGTGGCGGGAGACGGGGCAGGGGGCAACCTGGCGGCCGCTGTTGCCCTTGCCCTGAAGGGGCAACTCGCCATGCAGGTAGCTTTTGGGACAGTGAAATGAAATGAAATGAAATGAATTGAAATGAAACGAAAATGAAATGAAAATCAAATGAAATGAAATGAAATGAAAATGAAATGAAAATGAAATGAAAATGAAATGAAAATGAAATTAAATGAAAATAAAATGAAATTGAAATTAAATTTTTAAAAATTATTCCATAAGGCCAAGGCCCTCATTGGAAGGCGGGGGGGGGGGGGGGGCATAGTAAATATATATAAGCATCAGTACATGCACAAATAAGCGTTCAGGTTATAGGATTCTGCCGCGCTTTGAACGCTTGATAAATATAAATGGCTAGTTTTCTGACCGTCTCACTATTCGTGGAGGCCAACAATAGAGACAAACGAAAATCATTTTTGGGATAGAGAGAGAGAGTGTATGTGTGTGTGTGTGTGTGTGTGAGAGAGAGAGAGAGAGAGAGAGAGAGAGAGAGAGAGAGAGAGAGAGAGAGAGAGAGAGAGAGAGAGAGAGAGAGAGAGAGAGAGAGGGGGAGAGAGAGAGAGAATGAGTACGAATACGAATACAAATGTTTATTGAGGGTAAACTGGATACGCTACAATAGATTCTTTGCACCATACACGCTCTCTCTCTCACTTACTCACGCGATGCACAAGGAAAGAAAATTTGACAATTAAAAAAAAAACTACAGCAGCAATCAATACAAGCAGTGACAAAAATGACAATTGAGCACATGTAAGAAGACAAATGGATGAAAGCAGATATGAATACACATGTGAACAATGGTGGAGAGAGAGAGAGAGAGAGAGAGAGAGAGAGAGAGAGAGAGAGAGAGAGAGAGAGAGAGAGAGAGAGAGAGAGAGACAGAGACAGACAGACAGAGAGAGAGAGAGACAGACAGACAGACAGACAGACAGACAGACAGAGAGACAGAGAGACACACAGAGAGATACAGAGAGAGAGAGAGAGAGAGTGAGAGAGAGAGAGAGAAAGAGAGAGAGCTAGAGAGAGAGAGAGAGGGAGAGAGAGAGAGAAAGACAGACAGACAGACAGACAGATAGAGAGATAGAGAGAGAGAGAGAGAGAGAGAGAGAGAGAGAGAGAGAGAGAGAGAGAGAGAGAGAGAGAGAGAGAGAGAGATTACATGCGCTTGTTTGTATATTGTTAATAGTTTAAAC
>CM065695.1:43784640-43794640 GCA_017654935.2 Phymorhynchus buccinoides | reverse complement strand
TAGGCATACGTGTGTGTGATTGTTGTGTTGCATGAAGTGTAAATAAAGTATAATTAGTTCTCTGATTGTACCATTGTGATCGTTTTGTATACATTTGCGTTTTAGTTGGTTAATCAATGTGTGTGCTTGTGAGAGCAGCGCGTGCGCACGCGCTCGCACACACTTACACACACACATTTAACACAAACACAATCACATTTTACACAAATGCACACACACACACACACACACACACACACACACACACACACACACACACACACACACAACGCAACGCAACGCAAATAGAACAAGAACAATAACTCTTCCTATTTCTAAACTTTGAAAAGCAAACGAGTTGCCGTTATTAGATTATGAAAGTTCAAAATTGAAGTTTGTTTGAAACGTTCTCTCCTTTCTCTCCCCACCACCTCCCCTTTTTCCCTTCCCGTCAAAGCTCATACATTTTGAAGTTCTTCGAAAACTTGTATTCTGAAAGGAAAAAAGTTTGTCTTAAAGACCCCGCACGTCACATGTCACATTCCCTCTTATACTAGGAAGATTTCTTTAAGATTCCTTACTAGCTATAAGAGGGAAAACACGTGAAAACCGTGATTTTGACACGCGACGTGCGGGGTCTTTAACAAGGTAAAAAAAAAAACCCGGGTTGAGACCATTGTTATAAAACGAAAGTGATAGAGTATAGTGCCTAAGCAACGTCACCAGTAACGTATCACCTAGAACCGGTGTGAAGAAGGAAAAATGGTGTTTTACGTCCTCTCGGTCATAGACACATATGGGACATTTGTAAATACAAAGATGGTGGGAACATTACTGGGGACAATGCCTAGAGGCAGTGCCACACCAGTAAAGTCCCGATTTAAAAAAAAATACAGATAGGGGAAGACGGGGTAAAAAGCGCATGGGCGGGTAAGAAGCCCACCCCAATTATCTCATGAAATAAAGAAAATTTCAGTCAAATTTGCCCATGAGACGAATGCTAGACATTAACGCTCGTCTCATGGGCAAAATGAGACTGAAATGTGCTTCATTTCATGAGATAATTGGGGTGGGCTTCTTACCCGCCCATGCGCTTTTTACCCCGTCTTCCCCTATGTGTAGCGGTAACCACGCCTCGGTAAAACCTCATCGGCTATGGTACCGCCACAGTATATGTAGAAAATGCCGGTGTGAAGAGAATATTCTACCTCATCATATATCTACCCATTTCGATTTCGCGCTTGCGCACTCCGAGTTTTGAGTTTTTGCGCATGCGCATTGAGCCAATCGTCAGCTTACGCTAGCCTACTTCCTGTTTAAGCCATGACTTATTTACCCCCACTCTCTCTCCGACTCTCTCTCTCTAAAACATGTTCGATTATAGTTGTTTTATTTGTGCGCCCCCCCCCCCCCCCCCCCTCTTTCCCTCCCATGTGAATGGGCAAATTGCCTGACGCTTTAGAATTTCTGTTCTAATGCGCATGTGCAAGGGTAGATGTTTCATAGGACTACTTATTTCTCATGTCACCGGTGGTATGCGCTGGTGCAAAACTGGTAGTCTTAAAAGTTGGTACTGAACAAATATAATGGCTTGAAATACTGCAGAGAGGAGAGAGAGAGAGAGAGAGAGAGAGAGAGAGAGAGAGAGAGAGAGAGAGAGGAGGGAGGGGGGGGGGGGGGAGAGAGAGAGACTGGACACTGTACACTGGAAAACTTTATTTGACAAGGATAAAGATTTTAGGCGATGCCTATTCTTACAATCTGTCCTTGGACAAAAGGGAAAAATAATAAAAACACTTAAAATGGAATAGTAACATGAAAGTAGAGAGAGAGAGAGAGAGAGAGAGAGAGAGAGAGAGAGAGAGAGAGAGAGAGAGATAATTCAAACTCAAACATTTTATAGATTAGGCCTTGTATCACATATAGGTAGGGGCTATTTCAATCATAAATAAACAAAAGTTGTATAAATGATAGGGAAGGATAAGGTGGCATTGCAAGTAAAACACCAAAGAAATGTTAACATTAGAGAGAGAGAGAGAGAGAGAGAGAGAGAGAGAGAGAGAGAGAGAGAGAGAGAGAGAGAGAGAGATGAAATGAAATTAAATGAAAATATATATTCCATAAGGCCAAAGCCCCTTTGGAAGGGGGGTACAACAACAGTAATAGAAACATAGTGTTATTTCATGCGCAATGTTTAGCAAAGGAATTAATTTATGACAAAGCAATTTGTCTTGCCTTTAGAGCTTGATTTTTAACCATTTGCATTACGATAACATTTTGGAGCAATAAACTGTTTTCTTAGATTATCATAAAATGGACAGCATAGCAACAAAAATGTAGTTCATTTTCTACGTCAGCATTGCAAAGTTTACAGACTAAGTCTTGATGTCTGTGGTACCTATACCTATAGTAATGAACAGCCAGATCCGAAATACCAAATCTTATTTTGGTCATAACATACTTCAAATGTTTATCAAGTTTAATACAGAGATATTCAGGCAAAGAATTAAACGGATTACAAAATGTTCTATACATGGAAAACCTGTCACTCTCATTGACGTGCTCACCCCATTCTTGCCATTTACAATCAACCATTCTCTGCTTAAACACTTTCAAAAATCCATTAACGTCTCCTACACCTTGTCCCACCCATACAAAGCCAAATCCAAATTTAAATAGACATAATCTTACATGTGTAACCCAGGTGGTTTTTCCTCGGGCATCAAGGTCACTAAGCATAGTGTAAGCTTTCTTAGGTAATCTGAGTTATTCTAAACCAGTAACGGATACATTGAACAACTAAATTCACAGTGATCGGATACCTATTTAACTCACTGTAAACAAAGTCATTTGGACTACATAGACTTACACCTAAATATTTCTTCAATGCATATAAATGCATTTTTTCACAATGCAGAACTGATTTATCAAACGCCCATATCTCACACCCATACTGCATAATAGGAAGAACTTGTCGATCAAACAGTGTTAATAGCACATGCAGAGAACCACAGATAAACAGATGTAATCGTTGTAAAATACATGAAAGCGCCTTCTTGGCATTGCTTGCTAAATCTCGACATGAAGTAGCAAAACTCAATTTTGTAGTAAAATATATACCTAGGTATTTATAACAATTAACTACAGGCATAATTTGTCCATCAAAAACCCATCTTTCCCTTGCCTCAAGATAACCCCCTCTACGGAAAACTACAATATTACTTGTATCTACATTTACTGTTAAATCCAATGCTGCAGCTGATCTTTGTAAGCTGTTCAGTTGATTTTGTAACCCAATAACTGTTTCTGAAAGCAAAACAACATCATCGGCTAATAATAGGATAAACAACTCAAAAGCATCCAGTGGGAACGTAACTCCATGCCTACCATTTCTAACTACATCAAGAGCTAATTCATTAATAAACATTGAAAATATAATCGGACTGCACGCATCCCCCAGAGAGAGAGAGAGAGAGAGAGAGAGAGAGAGAGAGAGAGAGAGAGAGAGAGAGAGAGAGAGAGAGAGAGAGAGAGAGAGAGAGAGAGACACTAAAACATATTGCATAACTAAAACATTGATTAAATCACCACCACCCTTCCGTCCCTTCTTCTGCTCTCTCTCTCTGACTCTCTCTCTCTCTGTCTGTCTCTCTCTCTCTCTCTGTCTGTCTCTGTCTGTCTCTCTCTCTGTCTCTCTCTCTCTCTCTCTCTCTATCTCTCTCTCTCTCTCTCTCTCTCTCTCTCTCTCTCTCTCTCTCTCTCTCTCTCTCTCTCTCTCTCTCTCTCTCACACACACACACACACACACACACACACACACACACACACACACACACACACACACACACACACACACACACACACACACACACACACGCACGCACGCACGCACGCACGCACGCACACATTGCACACATTGCCTAAAAAAGTTGATTTTCAAATATTAAAGCAAATAATTATTGGGTTTTGTAAAGTTGAATGACACCTCGGAAATTGAAAATGCCCACGCCTTAAGATTCATTGGCAAAATGGATGGTCTGTGGGAAAAAACCTGATTTTTCCAACATAATCCATTTTCCCCCTGTCATACGCTAATGCTGATAATGCAACTCTTTCCAACGAGTTGTGCGTGAGTGGTGTGTGTGTGTGTGTGTGTGTGTTTCTGTTTCTGTTTCTGTATCATAGTCGAAAGGGCCACTTTTGTGGCAATTTATCGACGAAAAACCAGGGGAGAGCACCTATTCCCTAATCTTATTATCTTTTTATTCTTATTATTTTCCTTTTTGTTCTTGATCTTTCCTTCTTCTTGATTCTTCCTTTCCTCTTGATTCTTCCTTCCTCTTCCTTTTTTGATCTTTCATTCCCCATTCTTTTTTCTCTTGGTCTTTTTCTGTCTTCCTTTTTCTGCAGGCATTTCTATATATCTTGTTGCTCTATCGATGGGGTGGGGGTGGAGGAAAATGGGGGAGAATGGGGTGAGGGGTGGGGATTGGGGGAAGGGGGTGGAAGGGTGTTGTTTACATCTGGTTGGGGGTCTGGTGGAGGAGGTTCTTAAAAGCCTCCACCGACCCAGCTGAAACAACACTGTCGTTTAGAGCATTCCATTCCATGGTTGTTCTGGGAAAGAAGCTGTTTTGTAACACTGTTGTTTTTGAGTGCTGGATGTTGTAGCAGCGCATGTTGTTTCTTGCGAATTGCTCGACAATGTTTTTGTTTTCGTGGTTTTCCGATCTTGTTGGTCTGATTAGTCTTTTGTTTTGTGCCGACGTTAGGTATTTTTCTGCCTCAATGCTAGGTAGGTGCCCTTCTACGATCTTATATAGAAAGGTTAGACGTTGTTGCCTTCTCCTTTCTTGCAACGGGGGCAGGTTGAGGTCTTGAAGCATGGCAGTGACACAGCCTGGGTTGCGGGACCGGTAATCTCGCTTGATGAACCTGGCTGCCCTTCGAAGGATGCCTTCTGACTTGTTGATTTCGCCTTGCGTGTATGGGTCCCAGACGGTGGAGCTATACTCCAGGAGGGATCTAACAAGTGAGGCATAACCGTTCTTTCGACAGTTTTCAGGGCAGAAGCGTAGATTCCTTCGAAGCATGCCCAGGCTGGCGTTTGCTTTCTTGGCGATCTTGTTTATGTGGGCTGTCCAGGACAAGTTGTTGCTTAGCTCTACTCCGAGGTAGGGGTAGGTGTCAACCTGTTGCAGTATGTGGTTTCCCAGCTGGTATAGGTATGGTGATCTATGCCGCACACTCATAATGTAGCATTTTTTAGCGTTGAATCTCATGCCACACCCTTCAGCCCATGTTTCCAGTCTCTTCAGGTCGCCTTGCAGGGTTTCGTGGTCTGCCTGTGTCCTTATTTCACGGTAGAGCAGGCAGTCGTCTGCAAAGAGTCTGATGCTGGATTTGACAGAGGCCGGGAGGTCGTTGATATGGCAGAAGAATAGTATGGGACCAAGAACGGTGCCATGGGGCACGCCAGATTCCACAGTGACTTGATCGGACGATTTTCCTTCTACCACCACTTTCATACGCCTTTGGGTGAGGACGTTGGTGAGCCACTGGTAGAGGGGGCCTCTTATGCCGTAACTCTCCAGTTTCTCCAACAGCTTTGAGTGGGGCACGGTATCGAATGCCTTGGTGAAGTCCAGGATCGTGATGTCCGTCTGCACGTTCTTCTCAAAGCTTGAGCACAGGTCATGGAGGGTAGTGACCAGCTGGGTCTCACAGGAGAAGCCACGACGGAATCCATGATTCAGGCTGGTGAGAATATTGTGCCTCTCTAGGTGCTGCATCAAGTGACTGCAGATGATGTGCTCCAGGAGCTTGCTTGTCACCGATGTTAGAGAGACAGGCCTGTAGTTTTCCGCCATGTGCTTATCCCCTTTCTTAAAGATAGGTGCAACATTGGCTGAAAGCCAGTCGTCTGGCAGGGTCCCTGATCTCTGGAAAATGCAAGTCAGTTCTTCTGCCAGCTCGGTTGCACATTCTTTAAGCACTCTGTTGGGGATCTTGTCAGGACCTGCTGCTTTGGACGGGTTTACATTCCGTAGTAGCTTTGCCACTCCTTCTCTTCCGATGTGGAGATCCTCAATTGGTGGAAACTGGGTGAGAGAAGGGCTCGGCGGTGGTGAGGCTTTCGTAAAGACTGACTTGAACTGGTTGGCTAGTATGTTGGCTTTCTTGAAACTGTCACTGACTAGTTTTCCATCTGTTTTTAGAGGTGCGATTCCGATGTTGTCATTTTTGCTTGGACTTGATGTACTTCCAAAAGGGTTTTGTGTTTGCTCAAGTCCTCTGTTGATGGTGTTATTTAGGAAGTCTGCTTCTGCCTTTCTAAATGATCTTTTGCATTCTTTTTGGATGGTCTTGAAATTTGCCCAGTTCTTTGTTCTGCGGGCCTGATTGTTTTCTGAGACATTTTCTGAGATGCTTGTTGCTTCTTTCCGCATTTCATCCCAGTTTGCCTTGTTGAAGAGGAAGTACTTTCTGGGGGGTTTCTTTGCTTGGAATGGTTTGATGCAAAAGTCACTGACCACCATGTTGTGATCTGATAGACCCGGTACGCTGACAGAGGCTTTGAGTAGGGTTGGGTTAGTGGAGAACACCAAGTCGAGGATGTTGTCACCTCTGGTGGGCTGGTCATGTACTTGTGAAGTCCATGCTTCTCCGCTATCTCAATCAGTCTTTGCTGCACATGGCGTTCTGGGGCTCCTGCCGGGATTGTGTGTGTGTACCAGTCCAAGTCTGGGCAGTTGAAATCACCGCAGAGGATGACATTCTTTTCCCCTTTGCCAGTAACTTTCTGCAGGGAGGCATCCAGGTGGTCTAGGTGGTTCATGTGGCGGTGGGGCATGTAGAAGGAGCCTATAGTCACGTCTTTGCCATGTGTCTTGATTTTTGTCCAGGACCTTTCTGCATCTGCGACGCCTGACTCATAGACTTCATCCATACCCGTAGAGATGAAGCCATCCTTGACCAGTACGAAGACTCCCCCACCCAGAGTGCTTCTGTCATTCCTGTACGTGGTGTAGCCTGGCGGGAACACTTCACTAGACTTAATAGCCTCAGTGGTCAGGGGTTTCCCTGGTTTCTCTCCCTGTAGCCAGGATTCAGTGCCACACACTATATCGGGTTTGATATACTCCAGGGTGGCCGCAAACTCTGAGGTCTTGTCTCTGATACTTTGGCAGTTGATGTTTAAGATACGAAGGTTTTCCTTGGGTTTTGGTTTCAGGACATCACCAAAAATGTTGGAGGTCTCTGCTTCTTGGCTTTCCTGTCGATTTCTCTCAGCCTTCGGTGCAGTATCAGTAGGTGGAGTGGAGCTTGAGTGTTGTTTTTTGTGTGCTTTGAAGATGGCGTCTTCGGACTGCTTGTTAGGAGGGGTGAGCATGGATCAGTTGATTTTAAGGAGGTTTGGGAGATGTCTTCTGACAGGGGGTCGTAATAATTGTCAGTAAAAAGTTCATAGCTACGGAAGGTGAATGTGGAGACGTTTATGGTGTCGCATCGACAACAAATCCATTGAACATTTGAACGACATAGAGTTTTGTAGTCTGCACTGCAGAGCTCTGCACATGAACGGTGAATCCACACATTACATTCGTCGCAGCAAATGCCATCTTGTGACCAGGTCACAGGCCGATCGCACAGACCGCACGGATAAACACTGGGGCCCGGATTCGGGTGGATGTCGCCTGACGTAATGAGAAGGAGGGTAAGGACAATCTTCACAGGTGAGGGCCGATCGCTCTCAGGGTAGCCGCTCCATCTTCGCTGAGCGCGCAGGAAGAGCAGAGCACTAGGCCCACTGCTGGTCTCAGAGTTGAAAAAGAATGGCCAACCACTATTGCATAGTAGCAGGCCGAGGAGGAGTAGAGGAGCTGCAATGCCTTTCATTGTTCAAAACATCTTCAGAAACGTTTCTCTCACCTGGTGTTTCGCCGAAGTTGTAGCCTCTTGCTCTGTGTTCAACAGCAACAGGTTCACAGTTCCCACGTTTGGAGTGACTTTATTTAAAACAATTTCAATACATATACTATTCTTTCACAGCTTGATGTTCTTGCCACTTCAGTATGGAGCAATGAAGAATAATTTGCCCACGAGATGTCTTTTCAAAGTTTGGTGGAATGCTCCATAGTCCGTGAAGGTTGAATGATGTAAACAAACTACAACAAAGATGGCGGTTTATGCTCACTCTTCCGACTCCAAAGTCTTCAGAATGAAAAATTAAAAGCTATAATATCTATTTTAACTAGAACTTTGAATTTCATATTTTAGTAACACTTTAAATAATAACTTATAGCAAGAAGTTTCACGAAAAGATTAGTAAAGCCAAATAAATACTAATTTTAGGCTGACCAAAATGATGATCATGTCCTCTCTCTACGAATGCTCTCCCCATTGTGTGTGTGTGTTCGTTCTTTAGCTTTACGTCTGTTCACCCGCAAGTGATATTAGACACACACACACAGAAAGTGTGTGTGTGTGTGTGTGTGTGTGTGTGTGTGTGTGTGTGTGTGTGTGTGTGTGTGTGTGTGTGTGTGTGTGGTGTGTGTGTGTGTGTGTGTGTGTGTGTGTGTGTGTGTGTGTGTGTGGTGTGTGTGTGTGCGCGTGCGTGTGTGTGTGTGTGTGTGTGTGTGTGTGTGTGTGTGTGTGTGTGTGTGTGTGTGTGTGTGTGTGTGTGGTGTGTGTGTGTGTGTGTGTGTGTGTGTGTGTGTGTGTGTGCGTGTGCGTGCGTGTGCGTGCGTGTGCGTGCGTGCGTGCGTGTGTGTGTGTGTGTGTGTGTGTGTGTGTGTGAAATTAATTAAGCCTATAGCAGATAGCTATTGAAGTGAGAGTGTGTGTGAGTGCGTGAATGGTAGTATTATTTATGTGTTTTCCCTACACATCTATTCGTACAAATCTAACTGAGTGCATGTAAAAATTACATTAGCAGATATATAAGATGGGAGGGAAGGGAGGACATACAGTAACATTTCAAACTGACTTATGTAACATGAAGAGTTAAACAAGTGTGTCTTAATTTATAAATGGCTAACAACAAAAATATAATAACACAATTTAAACCAACAATTAATTAGTAACTCAAAGAAAAATACCAACAGGACTTATGTGCAGGATTTCTGAAAACTTTTAAGGAGATTAAAGTTGTTTAAGATTTTTTCAATGGTTAAAGGCGTTTGATGGTTCAGCAATTCACCATCAGTTTTGTTGATTTGTTCTTTAATTCTAGGACAATATAGGAGCAAATGATTTATATATATTTGATTTCCACACATACACTTAACGTCTTTAGAAAATTTTGTTTTAAAAGCATTTAAGCAAAGTTTAAGCATTAAAGATACGATTTGTCTTGAACTTGTATCTTTGAGCTGTTTTAAAATTAAGTAGGAATTCATTGTACTTGAGCCTTTTATACAATAGCGTGATTATTGACTGTCTGAAGTTATTAACTTGCTGTCAAAATTATCTCTGGATAATTTTTCAATATGTTTATAATATTCATGTGTGTGTGTGTGTGTGTGTGTGTGTTAGGTATTTATAGGTATTAGGTACAGAGGCGTCTCTGTGAAATTCGTGTTGCTCCCACCTGGAGAGGGCGTCGCAGCCAGAGGCGCGCCACTAGGCATTGTTCAGAAATAATTAAGGGGAGTAATTTCATGGTGTGTGGGAGTGATCTTGCCGAATTCAATCGGTCAAACAGGGGAAGCTACTCTACCATCAGGTAGATCCCCATTTCTCGCCTCGTGTGATTGAGTAGACTTACATCACTTAGAACATCGTGCGCCATTCTAACTTTGATATCATTTATATTTTTACGTCATATTTTATATCGGTTTGCGGATACTGGCCGCCCCTCATTTTTCTATATAAAAAAAAAGTTTGCAAGTCGCTGACTCGCATCCTGCGGTTTCAAGCTTCGCTGCCATGCCGCCATGGTTGCTATGGTTTTGACCGAATAAGTCGAGGTAATTAACTCTAATTTTCACGATGTGCTCTCCCCTATTTTTTTCCTCTT
>CM065695.1:43764640-43777140 GCA_017654935.2 Phymorhynchus buccinoides | reverse complement strand
GAAAGTAGCAGAAAGTAAAATAGAAACGAAAAGGAATATAAAAAATCTGAGAAAATGATACATCTAGAATAGGGCCTACAAGGCTTGAAGAAAAGCGTGAAACGTCCATACGTTTTGTGTTTCCCTAATGCATTTCAACCTTGGATGAACATTATGAGTTGACCCTATATTGATCCAGAGGAAGCATAGAATGCTTCATTCTTCGTACTGTGGGCTACTCCTCACAAACAGTCAAGCAACAAAATCAAATTGGTGTTTGTCACCCTTTGAAAATGCACGGGCTAGCTTTCAATGTGAAACGATGCGTTTGGATTTTATCGATGGGCGTCAGCAAGTGTGAAGACGGCCTGGGGGGGAGATGTCTGGCCTTCGCTGTTGCTGAGCATGCCCGTTATGGAGGTGGCAGTCTGATGGTCTGGGTGGCATTTGGACTGGAGGACGTACCCATGTAGGGGTCATCCGGAGGGGCACCATGAACGTTATACACTACTTGAATGACATCATCAGACCTCAAGTGATCCTCCTGGTGAAATAGCATGGTGCTAGCTTTGTTTTTGTGGACGACAACGCGCTATGTCACAGGGCTCATGTAATCAGCAACGAGTTGAACACCCACAACATCGCCCATCTTGACTGGCCACCCCAGTTCCCTGACCTCAACCCGATTGAACAAGGCATGGGACATGCTTAGGTGAGCTGATTACGGTATGCCCGCCAGTCCGCAGACACTGGATGCCTTGGAAGCAGACCTGGTTGGGGAATGAGGAGCCATCCCACAGATCCATCTGGACGGACTCATTGCCTCAATGCCACGCCGCTTCCAAGCCTGGATTCATGCCCACGGAGGTCACACTCGCTGTTAATGACGTTATGAACTGTTTGCGCACTGCTATCTTTGAATTTGAAATTGGCAGTTGGCTTTATTTCACCCCTGTTTTTGACACCCATTTCTTTTGTTGCTCAGTATCCTGAGACTGAGATGAATCTGTTATGTGATTTACTCAGCTTCACTTAATGAAATGTTGAAGATGAAATCGAACAGTAAAAAATTACCTACGATTTATGATTAAAGTGGATTTGCAGTGAGAAGTTTTGTTGCTTGACTTTGTGTGAGGAGTATATATCCAAAAAACACTCTCTCTCTCTCTCTCTCTCTCATCTCTCTCTCTCTCTCTCTCTCTCTCTCTCTCTCTCTCTCTCTCTCTCTCTCTCTCTCTCTCTCTCTCTCTCTCTCTTCTCTCTCTCTCTCTCTCTCTCTCTCTCTCGTCTCTCTCTCTCTCTCTGTGTGTCTGTCTCTCGTTCATACATTGACATTATGTAATGTGTACAATTTTTTTAAAAAATTGGTATGTATGTTGTTTATTTTGTTTTTATATATACCCCTCCCTCTTTCTCTCTCTCCTTCTTTCCATCTAGTCTCTTTTGTCTGTCCGTCTGTCTCTGCCTCTCTCTCTCTATATATATATATCTCTCTCTCTCTCTCTCTCATTCTCTCTCTCACTCTCTCTCTCTCTCTCTCTCTCTCTCTCTCTCTCTCTCTCTCTCCTCTCTCTCTCTCTCTCTCTCTTCCTTTCTTTCTTTCTTTCTATCTAGAAACGGTCAGGACAACCCGGTGCTGTGAATATTATCTAGAGATTTACATCCTACTAGCACCAAAAAGCCCGCTCGCTTTCGTTGTGCACAGGACCAGCAATAGGCTAGTTGTCTGCAAAACCTCAACTTCAAGCTTCCTCATCATGCCCTCGAAACATAGGATAATCTGGTTGTGGTCACGTGATACGCACACACGAAAAAAACGACATACACTTTGATGGTGGCGACCTCCTGACGACCTCACATAGATAGATTCCCTTCCCTTGGTTATTTTAACGTGGTGACAGCCCCGACATGGCCTTAGTTGTCGATGGGGCAATACTTTCTTCTTCTTCGATCACTTAGACAGTTTCCTGTCAACTATGAGTGCAGATACGTCATGCTGCCCTTATGCGCCTAAGTAAGAAATAATGGTCAACCTATGGCGATATTTTTCACGCCAGAGGGCACTCAATGCACTAGGGGCTTATCACGCGATTTTCTTACTTGGGCGTAGTGAGAGAGAGAGAGTGATGGTAGGACCACTCACTGTCTCTCTCTCTTTCTTTATCCCCAACTAATAATATAGAGAGGATTAGCCCCACACGAGCGTCATGCCCTCTGGCGTGAGAAAAATCGCACTAAGTCTCTCATTAGGCCCAGCATGTCCGACTTCGGCTGGAAGAAATCTTTTTGAAAGTGTTTTTTTTTAAAAAGGCAGGAGAATGGACAGGAAAGGCAGAAAGATAGTAGATGACGGTAAGCAAAGGGAAAAGGCAGAGTCAAAGAGAGTGACAGGTGAGAGGAAGTTACAAGCACATAACGTCCCGAAGGTGGGGGAACTATTTATACAAAAGACCCCCCGGTATCCCCATGGGGGATAATTGTAATCTTAATCTTCTCTTGGAAAAAATTAACAAGGTATGGAAAGGTACCTGGGATAGGGAAACACACGACGTTTCGAGTCGTAGACTCTTCTTCCAGGTGTGGCTTGAGAGGACTTGGTTGCAGTATTTGTAGTTGATTTCTTTCAGGTGAGCACAGTTCAGTTGGCAATTCGATGAGGACTGCTGATCTCAAATTCTGTGACCTGACAAATCATGGTGTGGCTGCGAGTTGGGAGTCGGAATGACTCAGCGGTGATGAAGCAGCACCTCCGTTTGACCCTAGAAGAAGATGAGGCAGCCAAGAAAAAAGAAACAACCAACCAAACAAACAACACAGATTCATAATAACTTAAACACGAACATTAAATTATGGTAAAGATTAGAACGCTAGAGTTGTATTTTTTTGTGCTATATTTCATTCCTCTACATAATACTCTCGCTGGCTCTAAATCTCCCACTCTTACTATTGTTAACCCTTTCACCGCCAAAGTCGCATTTTAGCACCACAGTGGTTTAACACCTATGTCACTAAAAGACATCAAATTGGGGTCTATTATCCAAATACCCTATTGTCTTAGTTTTGGGAAGTGAGGATAGACCTTATTTTATATATATGTCACAGAAGAATCCCCAATACTGCAGATGGATTTTGTTCTCTACCCAGGTACATTTAATGGAAATAATTATTTGCCTGAAATATGGCTGGCGGTGAAAGGGTTAATCATTTCCCTTACTCGACTTTCCCATTGTGCCATTGGTTCCTTGCCGGAGGTTTGCATTGTCTATTATAATATGAGCTTCCCTTCTCTTCTTGAGTGATGCCGATTAAGGATAACCTGTAAAGGTCAAGATGTGCCCCCCCCCCCCCACCCCCACCCTCCATTTCTCGGGTAATTGTATTTTTCCGTTTTTGCCTTTCTTACCATACATAAAGCTATATTTTATGAACATTTTTAGCTAATAACCTTTTTGGAATACTAACCCTGTCCCTAACCCTAGCCCTAAACCTAACCCTATAAGACGGAAAAACGCAACGAACCACAACTGTGACAAATCGCGGTGCACTGCAGAACATAGTGGGGGGTAGGGTTAGGTTTAGGGCTATGTTAAGGTTAGTATTCCAAAAAGGTTATTAGCTAAAAATGTTCATAAAATACAGCTTTATGTATGGTAAGAAAGGCAAAAACGGAAAAATACAATTAACCGAGAAATGCAGGGGAGGTGGACAGATGCGTGTGGCTTCCTTTGTAGTGGTGAGCACTGTCTAAGAGTAGTAGTAGTAGTAGTAGTAGTAGTAGAAGTAGTAGTAGTAGTAGTAGTAGTAGTAGTAGTAGTAGTAGTAGTAGTAGTAGTAGTAGTAGTAGTAGTAGTTGTAATAGGCCTCCTTCGGTCGTTCACGACCATGGATATTGGGCCCTAGATATAGGCGAGGGTCATGTTGTTTCACGGCTGTGAACAGCGTCTACTGTGACATGTCCTCCCCATTCTGGAGTGGCAATCTGAAGCAGACCACACCGTAGAGTCAGGAACGACTTGTTCATTTACTGCTCCAACATCGCACAGACATAGCACAGCAGCCATACGTTCAACAAGAGGCCTCCCTTGACCCACTACTACTAACTTAATGCACAAATCTACCACACAGTCCCTAGCACAACGGGTGCAGGTGTGGCTGGATGAGGGGTTGTCAGCCCTGTTCTGGAGTGGCAGTCCCTACCACAATGGGTGCAGATGTGGCTGGATGAGGGGTTGTGAGCCCTGTTCTGGAGTGGCAGTCCCTACCACAACGGGTGCAGATGTGGCTGGATGAGGGGTTGTCAGCCCTGTTCTGGAGTGGCAGTCCCTACCACAATGGGTGCAGATGTGGCTGGATGAGGGGTTGTCAGCCCTGTTCTGGAGTGGCAGTCCCTACCACAAGGGGTGCAGGTGTGGCTGGATGAGGGGTTGTGAGCCCTGTTCTGGAGTGGCAGTCCCTACCACAACGGGTGCAGATGTGGCTGGATGAGGGGTTGTGAGCCCTGTTCTGGAGTGGCAGTCCCTACCACAACAGGTGCAGATGTGGCTGGATGAGGGGTTGTCAGCCCTGTTCTGGAGTGGCAGTCCCTACCACAACGGGTGCAGGTGTGGCTGGATGAGGGGTTGTCAGCCCTGTTCTGGAGTGGCAGTCCCTACCACAACGGGTGCAGATGTGGCTGGATGAGGGGTTGTCAGCCCTGTTCTGGAGTGGCAGTCCCTACCACAAGGGGTGCAGATGTGGCTGGATGAGGGGTTGTCAGCCCTATTCTGGAGTGGCAGTCCCTACCACAATGGGTGCAGATGTGGCTGGGTGAGGGGTTGCTAGCCCTATTCTGGAGTGACAGTCCCTACCGCAATGGGTGCAGATGTGGCTGGGTGAGGGGTTGCTAGCCCTATTCTGGAGTGACAGTCCCTACCGCAATGGGTGCAGATGTGGCTGGGTGAGGGGTTGCTAGCCCTATTCTGGAGTGACAGTCCCTACCGCAATGGGTGCAGATGTGGCTGGGTGAGGGGTTGCTAGCCCTATTCTGGAGTGACAGTCCCTACCGCAATGGGTGCAGATGTGGCTGATAAGGGGTTGCTTTCACTGCAGCTTGTCTTTCTTTCTGGCTCTTTTTGTCTGAGAGTTCTTCACGACAATCGTTACAAAAGAAGGAAGGTGGTAGAGCGATTTTGTTTTATACATTTGCATGCCAATTCAATGCGTGATTGACTGGGGTTCGAATCCAAGCCTCGCCCTTTCTTTTCGTTTCGTTTTTAAAACTAAGTGATAGTCTTATCTCTCCAATATTAACTTATGGTGCAGATGTTTGGCTACCATTTACGATAAAATTAGATGACAACAATAACTTAGAAAAGTTATTCACACAATGCCTTTCAAATAAACTACAGCATGAACATATCCAGCATAATTTTTCAAACACATTTTAGGGGTTCATAAAAAAGCAATAAATTTAGCGGTTATTGGAGAGCTTGGTAGTTTTCCTGTTAGCTTAATATCAATTTATCAAATTATAAAATTCTGGCATCATATCTTAGAATCCACACAAGATTCTTACATTAATGTCATTTACAATGAAATGTTAAACAATGAAACTAGTCAGTCACCATGGGTTAAATTCGTCAATCTATTTTAAACGCCCTTGGATTGACACATGTCTGGAACAACCAATACACGTTTAACATAAATAAATTATGTCATGTAATTCAAAATAAACTAAAAGAAGAATATTTTTCATTTTGGAGAAAAATAAAATCTGAGACACAATCAAAACTAAACTTTTATAACAAGATTACAAGCGAATACAGAACTGAACCATATTTGACAAATCCTTTAATAAACTTTAACCAAAAACAGATGTTATGCAAACTAAGAACTTCTTGCCATGAGTTAAAATAGAAAAAGGTAGACATTCTAATATACCTAGAGAGAAAAGGTTATGTTTACAATGTAACGAAGTAGAAGATGAAATTCATTTTTTAGACAATTGTACAAAACATGTGGAAATAAGAATACAATTTATAAAACTCGTTGAAAAAAATACAACATAATATAATGTTACACCTAGCAAATTAATTACAAATGACGCCCTTATAAGTGAGCTTGCAGAATATATTCAGTTTTCTCAATCAATCGCCTCAATTGCCTCAATTGCCTCAATTGCCTCAAGCAGTAGCGCAACCAGTACAAAGAAAGGGGGGAAAAGAAGTATTTAACAAAAATGTTACGTAATCAACACTTTATACTGTTATTATTACCATTATTGTTATAATATTTAGTAATGTCATATAAAACCTTGTATTGGTTTTAAAAGGCAATAAACATTGATTCTGATTCTGATTCACACACACATTTGTTTTTTAATACATCCATCCAACCTAAATGGCTGATTTCTGCTGTAGTAGTTGTAGTAGTTGTTGTTGTTACTCTGAACAGATACCGCAAGGCCCCTCAACATGTATTCCCAGCGGCCAGGCCTTCGAGGATTGTCTGGCAGTGACGCAATACGTGGTGACACATGGAAATCATAACCAATACCAATAACGAACAGGCCTATCGGGCCTAAATGTTTCATAGAGATCTTCTTCCAACGGTTTCCTTTGTGTGCGTTTTTCTTCTGTCCCTTCATCTGGGCCGTACAGTGGCGCTGCTCCCACGATGCTCATTCCGAATCCCAACTCGCAGCCACACCACAGCTTGTTCAGGTCGCAGAATCCAAGACCAACGGTTTTTCTGTTGCGTTACTTCCTTTGCTGACAATTAACCACAAGCACACGCACAGACAGAACGTTTACTATTATATCTATTATATCACATTTATCGACACCGACTCTATTCATCCCCCATTCAGTAAGCCACAGCAACCGAGCCGCACGGACTGACCACATACACCAACACACATACACAAACACCCTCATACACAACGTACGCACGCAGACAGACATACACACACACAGAGACACACACACACACATGCGTGCACACACAACACACAAAACCAAAAAACACACAAGCGCACATGTATGCTCACACACACACACCACACACACACACACACACACACACACACACACACACACACACACACACACACACACACACACACACACACACACACACACACAATCATACCTGATTATAATGCATAGAATATTGTATTACAGTGCTAGCCGGCTGACATGAGATCACAGACGAGTGAGACAGCGTGGTGGGAAAATTATAATACTGATACTATGACTGGACGGCTGAGCAACATTAATACTAATAGAAACATAGCGCTAGACAAATTGATAATTCGGTCAGATATGATAATAATAATAATAATAATAATAATGATAATAATAATAATAATAATAATACATTTATATAGCGCTTTACCTCAGATGAGCCCAAAGCGCTTTACAATCAATTATTCATCAACAAATAGACAACAAAAACAGCATTCAAGAATGACACCAACCAGCAACAACGCATATACAAAGCAACTCTCTCTCTCTCTCTCTCTCTCTCTCTCTCTCTCTCTCTCTCTCTCTCTCTCTCTCTCTCTCTCTCTCTCTCTCTCTCTCTCTCTCTCTCTCTCTCTCTCTCTCTCTCTCTCTCTCACACTCGGAGTCACACACACACACACACACACACACACACACACACACACACACACACACACAACACACACACACACACACACACACACATTTATCGACACCGACTCATTATTCATCCCCCATTCAGTAAGCCACAGCAACCGAGCCGCACGGACTGACCACATACACCAACACACATGCACAAACATCCTCACACACAACGTACGCACGCAGACAGACACACACACACACGCACACAGACACACACACCACACACACACACACACACACACACACACACACACACACACACACACACATGCGTGCATACACAACCCACAAAACCAAAACACACACAAGCACACATGACAAAGCAGGTGGAAGCCCATATTTTTCTGTCTTTACTGGAAAACCAATGCTTGATTTTACACCAGTGACAGAAGAGCAGGTTAGGGTTATTATTGTTAATACACCCAAAAAATCCTGCAGCCTTGACCCCATCCCAGCAGATCTCATGTATCAGTGTCTTGATCATGTATCACCACCATTGTCAATAACTCCTTGAGTACTGGAACTGTACCCTCTTCTTTCAAAAATGCTATTGTGACACCTCTGTTGAAAAAGTCCAATCTCGATCCAAACGTAATGAAGAATTACAGGCCTGTGTCAAATTTGCCTTTTATTTCTAAAATCTTGGAGAAGGTTGTTCTGTGTCAACTGCTCAATCATTTGAGTCAGTCTGACTTGCTTGAGCCTTTCCAGTCTGCCTACAAGGCAAATCATTCCACAGAGACAGCTTTACTTCGTGTTGTCAATGATCTGCTCTCTGCTTGTGACAATGGTAATATATCTTTGCTATCCCTACTTGATCTGTCGGCCGCGTTTGATACGCTTGGTCATAACATATTGCTTAAGAGACTACAAGTCTCTTTTGGATTGTCAGGTTTTGTTCTTAAATGGTTCACATCTTACCTGAGTGACCGATTCCAGTCTGTTGTTGTACTCAATCAAGTTTCAAAATCTGTTTCTCTGAAATATGGAGTACCTCAGGGTTCTGTGTTAGGACCTGTGCTATTTACAATGTACATTCAACCTCTCAGTCAGTGGATCAGGCAGTTTGATGTTATGCATCACATGTTCGCTGACGATGCACAGCTGCATCAGTCGGCACAACCCTGTCAGTTTCCCCAGCTTGTTGTCACTCTTCAGCAGACAATAGAATCTGTCAAACAATGGATGACTGTGAACAAGCTGAAAATGAATTATGGGAAGACCGAGGTCATCCCAGTTGGAACGTCCAGGCAGCTCAAAGCAGTCTCCAACAGCAGTTCTCTTGTTGTGTCTGGTGAAGACATCTGTTTTGCCGAGTCCGTTAGGAATCTTGGGGTACATCTGGATCGTGTACTCTCAATGGAGAACCATATAAAGCTACTGTGCAGGACCATCTATCTTGAGCTCCGCAGAATCGGTCATATCCGTCCTTTTCTTACCATTGATGCGGCCAAAAAGCTCATGTCAGCATTTGTTTTGTCCAGACTGGACTATTGCAATTCTTTGTTTTTTGGTCTCCCAAACACGCTTCTCGACAAACTGCAGAGAGCTCAGAATCATGCTGCACGCATAGTCCTCAGAAAACGCAAATTCGACCATGCAAAGCCTCTCTTGAGGGAGCTGCACTGGCTTCCCGTTCGAGCCCGTATCGAATACAAAATTGCCACCCTCTGTTTTCGATGCCTCCACGATCTTGCTCCCTCCTATCTTTCAGACTTAGTTGTGCCATACACACCATCGAGATCTCTCCGTTCCTCAGACGCTGGTCATTTGGCCATCCCGCGAGTTCGCCTGGAGACATATGGCAAGCGTTCTTTTTCTTTTGCTGGCCCTACTGTTTTTAATTCGTTACCTTTAGCCCTTCGTAATGCACAAACGTTTAACGCTTTTAAATCAGGCATGAAGACCTTCTTATTCCATACCTATTTTAACCATGATTAATCTGACGTGTATCAACCGTCAACCTGCTGATATGTCTTATTCCAAACGGTGTGTGTGTGATTGCGTGTGTGTAGGTGAGTGCGTGCGTGCGTGCGTGTGTGTGTGTGTGTGAGTGAGAAGGGCGCGAGAGAGAGTGGAGGGTGTGTTTTGCTGTTGTTGTTTTTTAGGGGGGGGAGACAGCGCGGGGTGAGGGAGGGGGGAGGGGAAGGGGGTGGTGAGAGAGTGGAGGGGCTGGGGGTATATGTTCCCCGCATGTATTAATTTTAATGTTTTCTAATGATATCTTGTTCTTACGATGTCAAAGTTCTTTTTTATGTTTTAATCTTGTATGTCTCCTTTCTCTTCTTTCTTAAACCTGTTGGTTTTTATCTTTGTAATGGCGCCTGGAGCCTCGCGAGGGACAGGCGTCACTTTTAAAATGAATTAAATTATTATTATTATTATTATTATGCTCACACACACACACACAACACACACACACACACTCACGCACACACACACACCACACAACACAGCACAAACCTCTTATTCAATCGTCCCTCACGTGCACACAACGATAAAACAACCGGGGGGGGGGGGGGGGGAGGGGTAAGCTTTATGGTCGTAAAGTAGACGTCTAGGGGTTGTCCGCCCAGCTTTCATCAAACTTCAAAGAAGTAAAGCTTAAAGTTAGATAGAAGGAATGCAACAGAAAACAAGAAGCAGGCGGATACAGAGAGAGAGAGAGAGAGAGAGAGAGAGAGAGAGAGAGAGAGAGAGAGAGAGAGAGAGAGAGAGAGAGAGAGAGAGAGAGAGAGAGAGAGAGAGAGAGAGAGAGAGAGAGAGAGAGAGAGAATTCAATTCAACAACAATTCAACAATTTTATTGCCATTAGCTTACAAAGCCCTTGTGGCAAGGGGGGGTTACAATATTAACTTACATAAATTGAAGTGAAATGAAATGCGGCAAAGAAGAAACAAAAATAAAAAGGAAAATAAACAAAATACCAAACTGTATTACGGTTATGCATAATGTGGCACACAGACACATTTCGTGTGTACACACACACACACACACACACACACACACACACACACACACACACACACACACACACACACACACATATATATATATATACACACACACACACACACACACACACACACACACACACACACACACACACACACACACACACACACACACACACACACACTTACTCGCTACATGAATTTTCAGAATAGACATGAAAACATCATCATCATGACCTCCAACAATCATAATCAAAGTAAAGTAAAGTAATCAGAGCTCAAATGTCACACACACACACACACACACACACACACACACACACACACACACACACACACACACACACACACACACACACACACACACACACACACTTGTTACCTGCATAAATATTAATATGCAATATACATCTTCCAAAGGAATAATGTTCATGGTCAGTGTAAATCACTAGCACACATCATCATAATATCAAAGGACACAAGGATCTCTCTCTCTCTCTCTCTCTCTCTCTCTCTCCTCTCTCTCTCTCTCTCTCTCTCTCTCTCTCTCTCTCTCTCTCTCTCTCTCTCTCTCTCTCACTCTCTCTCTCTCTCTCTCTCTCTCACTCCTGTCTCCCTTCCTCTCACACACACACACAGCTACATACACATACATTGCACCACCTATGTCATATATACAAAAACAAACATCTTCCTAACCATCAAGCCATAACAAAGAAAGGAAGGTAACAATGCAAAAAATAACAATTCCAATCAATATTCAATTGATCAGTAAATACAAAGAAAACCGTAAGAAAAATTATTGAAATATTCCGAGTTAGAAATACATTATCTGCTTCTTTCACACACACACACGCGCACGCACGTGCACACACACACACACACACACACACACACACACACACACACACACACACACACACACACACACACACACACACACACACACACACACACACACACACACACACACACACACACACACACACACACATACGCACATACACACACACACAGTTATTAATTTCCTTTGACCATCAAGCCATGAATCAAAGAAAAACAATAAGCTTTTCTATAACTGGATTTAACTATGCTTATAAATATTAAATTTACATATTCTTATTTCTGAGGCTAACGGCTTTTGCAAGGTATTTTGCAAAAGAGATTACAATTTCTTCATTGTTATTACATAAAATTGCTGTAAGATCTCTTCTTTGAGTAACTGGCTCATTGAAAACTTTACATTCTTTTCTTATATCTGAATAAGCAGGGCAATCAAAAACAAAATGCATTTCATTCTCAACATTATTTCTTTCTTTGCACATTTGACATACATTATTATCTGATCTTTCAAACCATTTCTTATTTGCATTTAAGCCTAGTGTTCTTATTCGAAACTTAGTTAAATTAATCTTGTGCCATTTATGACTAACATAACAAAGGTGTCTTTCTGTTTCAAAATTACTTTTAAAAGAAAGGAACCAATCATACTTACTATTCCCATCCATACTAGCATGCCAGTTTTGCTTATAAGAGCATGCAAGGCGGTCTTTAAATTCTGAAATGAACTGCCCAATATTGCCTACTCCCTGACTTAACCACACAATGCCATATCCATTTTCTGTTAACATTTTCTTAATACAAGAAACCCAATTAATTTTCCCTGCTTCATGTTGCAGCATGAGCATGTTATAGGCCTGATTGCACAGTCTTGCAGTTGGTAAATTCACCAATCTTAACCAGTATTTAATTGACCTGACATAAGTACGAATGAAAAGAGGGTAACGCCCACTTTCGCCATAAATCATTTTGTTTGATGAGCGTAAGGGCACATATAGTATACGTTTAATTGCATAAGTGTGAACCTTTTCCATAAGTGTGTTATCTAGCAGTCCCCAAACTTCTGATGCGTAAGTCAAAATAGGCTGAATCTTAGTGT
>CM065695.1:43747140-43759640 GCA_017654935.2 Phymorhynchus buccinoides | reverse complement strand
TCGTGTTACTGCTGGCCCCAATTCCAGGCCAATACCAGCCAATGATAACAAGCCATTTGAGCAAAATAACAAAAAAGATAATCTACAATAACAGAAAACATGCAATATTTGAACCATGGTGGTCAGGCCGTAATATATCAATCAATAAAAGACAGTTCAAATGTTAAGTTTATTTGTGCACAAGATTTGGTCCATAGCAATAAAACTCTATATACCGATCTCCAAGAGAGCCAAAGAAGGCTGCCAAGCGTGGGTTATAAAATCATAACTTGACATATCATTTGCGTATATTAACCCATAGGCTTAGTGTAAACGCACGTGAGAAAAAGGTGTAAGAATATACCGTTGCTATTAGAAACTTGACGTCACAATTATTTCACAAAGCATTATTACATTACAGTCACAGATAACACATTCCTGTACATGCCACTTGGAACGTCTAGCCGTGGATCTAGGTCTAGGCTACTCAACTCCATGACCAGCCATGCGCGTCGATATTAACAGACGATTCGAGCTATGCAATTTTGTCCGACCTCGTGTGATAAACAGCAAGGCTCTCGAGATAGGATCAAAGCAATATCCCACTCCAAAATCCTAATAACTGATAATATACCGATCTTCGAGATAAGCAAAGAAGGCTGCCAAGAGTGGGGTATAAAATCATAACTTATCCCGACCTCGTGTGATAAACAGCAAGGCTCTTGAGATAGGATAAAAGCAATATCCCACTCCAAAGTCCTAATAACTGATAATAACGACCCCCCCCCCCCCCCAAATCCCAACCAACAACAAAAAAGACAACGACGCAACAATTCACATGCTAAAGTTGACGTCACATAGTTTACTTGGCTGCATCTTTTTAGGTCCAGTTGCATGCGTGCGTGCGTGCGTGCGTGCAGGCGTGAATGTGTCAAGTCAAGACATATTTTAATCAAAGATGGACATTGATTTTTTGTTGTTGGTAAAAGCATGCTGTTTTAGCACCAAAACTTCATTAAAGAGAAAAAAACATAACAAAATATATAATACAGCATGCATGATAGAAAAAGCAAAATTTTATAATAAACTGTGATTTTCAGAATTTAAAAAAGACCCAACGCATGAAATATTACAATAGTTAGCTTATGTAAACAATGTTCTTGTGCTCCAGGAATTAACGGTCTCCATGGTACCACATTTTCAGAAAAAGCCCTTGTTGGGGTTGAAAAAAATGCTTTCGCTATTTCAGTGTATTCGTTTGCAATTTCAGCTTCATAGACATCTATATAGACATCTAGGGTAAGACTAGGTAAAAAGCCCATGGGCGGGTAAGAAGCCCACGCCAATTATCTCACGAAATGAAGCAAATTCCAGTCACATTTTGCTCATGAGACGAGTGTTAATGTTTAGCATTCGTCTCATGGGCAAATTTGACTGAAATTTGCTTTATTTCATGAGATAATTGGCATGGGCTTCTTACCCGCCCATGCGCTTTTTACCCCGTCTTCCCCTATATGTGTGCAAAGTTTGAACAATGTGTACCTTGTATTTCCCGAGAAAATGCCAACGTTAAAGTTATCCGGAAACAATTCGCATCCGCATGAGAGCTAAAAATAATAAAACTAATAGAAAGTCGAGATATACGGTGCCATCTTGTGTTTCAATTTTCAGAGCAATTAAGAACAACAACAAAAACTCAGTTTTCAGCGAAAGTGTTTTTGCTCGTCAAAAAGGGAGTTTTTTTATTTTAAAATAAAAAAGGTTACCAGGGAAACAGTTATTTTCTTGTGCTCTTCTAGGCAACTTGAGAAAAAACCCGGTTCCACCCTTTCATGCATTGAATCTTCTCCATGAACCAAAAAAATCAGGATAGCTTTATTATTAAAAACATGATTAACGGTTTTGTGGTGGCGTTATTTTTTGAATGACCTTACACTTCCATCATGAAAAGTGAGTTTAACGTCCTCCGACCTGGTACAGATGGATATGGGACATTTCTAGTATGTGTAAAGATAATGGGTCGCTCCTGGAGGTACTGCAAGGGTAGAGTGGCACAGAGGTAGCGCGTTCACCTCGTGTCTAGTAGCCTAAACCCGAGTTCGAACCTGGGTACAGGGGATTTTTTCCTCTCACTTTGCACTAGGCCTTACGGTCTGAACGTGGAGTCTTTCGGATGAGACGATAAACCGAAGTCCCGCGTGTGTGCCTATACACTTACCGCACGTTAAACCCAGTGGCAACAAAAAAGTTGTCATTTTGTCAAAATGTACCCACCCTCCTCCCTTTCCTTCCTCATCAGTCACATAAAAATCGCATGCAAAAAAAACCAATTGGGTGGCGCGCCTTTGGTTGCGACGCGCTCTCCAGGTTGGAGCAACCTGAATTTCACAGAGACGCCTCTGTGAATATAAAGTACCTAATACCTAATAATACCTAGTGCCTAGTACCATGTCGACCCGTATTATGACAACAGATCTCCTTTCAGAACTCTCAAATTGTTCTGCTCCTCCTTGGCGGAGTTTTTTCCCCCCTGACCTCAGTCATCTTTCATCACACGTTCGTCGTCACGGGATGCCACAAAATAATAAAACCATCACAGTAATAACGTCAGGCATTATAATAGGTCATCACGGGACAAAATACGTTATCATGTTCATTATGCCTCTTTTACTGGCAATCCTTTTACAGGTTTCGAGCCTGTGACTGACACTCTGGTTAAAGATGTTATCCAGAAAACTGCTATTAAGACATGTGTGCTTGATCCCCTTCCCTCCTCTTTGCTATCTGCAGTCATGGATGATCTGTTGCCTTGCATCACTGCTATTGTAAATGAATCCCTCACTTCAGGCTGCTTTCCCTCTGCACTAAAAACTGCTATCGTTCGACCTCTGCTCAAGAAATCTTCTCTAGACCCTGAAAACCTGAAAAACTACCGTCCTGTTTCCAACCTTTCCTTTTTGTCTAAAATCATTGAAAAGATCGCTCTTCTCCAACTCCAGGATCACCTTGACCGCAATAATCTACTCTATCCTTTGCAGTCTGCCTATCGCTCTGGTCACAGTACCGAAACAGCTCTTCTGAAAATAGTCAATGATCTTCTCTGTGCTCTCGATGATGGTCAGATCTCTCTTCTCTCCCTACTAGACCTGTCCTCTGCCTTTGACACTATCGATCACCAAACACTTCTATCTCGACTTCAACATACCTTTGGCGTCTCTGACACAGCACTCTCGTGGTTTCATTCCTATCTCTCTGATCGCACTCAAGTTGTCTCTGTTAATGGCCTCTCTTCTCGTTCAGCTGCTTTGGAGCATGGTGTTCCTCAGGGCTCTGTCTTGGGACCTATTCTCTTTGTCCTTTATACACAACCCATTTCCGACATTGTTTCTCATCATGGCATTTCCCATCACTGCTTCTCTGACGACAACCAGATTTACTCGTCTGCAGATCCTTCTCTGCTTCCATCCATTATTCAACGTACACAATCATGCATTGCTGACATTAAATCATGGATGACTAACAACAAGCTCCAACTGAACAATGGTAAAACAGAAATGATTTTCATTGTACCCAAGAAACTCTTGTCAGCAAACTCTGTCCCCACTTCCATCCAGTTAGAAAACTCTCTTATCCACACTTCTACCACTGTACGCAATCTTGGCGTCACACTTGATCAGACTCTCTCCTTCCAAAACCAGATTTCCTCTGTCTGTCGTGCTTGTTACTTAGAACTTCGGCGCATTGGATCTGTAAGACATCTTCTTTCCGAGGAAGCTACAAAAACTCTCATCTCTGCCTTCGTACTCTCCAGACTAGATTACTGTAATTCCCTTCTTGCTGGCTGCCCACAAACTGTTCTCGCTAAACTTAAAAAAATTCAAAACAATGCTGCTCGCCTTGTACTGAGGTGCTCCAAATTCTCTCATTCTACCCCTATGCTTGAATCTCTTCACTGGCTTCCTGTTGGAAAGCGTATCGACTACAAGCTCTCTCTGCTCTGTTACAAGTCCCTGAATGGTCTGGCTCCTTCTTATCTCACTGATCTTCTGAACCTTTACACACCTCTTAGACAGTTACGCTCCTCTTCTGACACTTCTCTCCTCCAGATCCCTCGTTACCGCACCAGGACTCTCGGTGAACGTTCCTTCTCTTTTCAGGCCTCCTCTACTTGGAACAAACTCCCTCTTCCTCTCCGTTCTGCCAACTCCCTTTCTTCATTTAAGTCTTCCCTCAAAACCACTCTCTTCAAATCGTAGCCTGCTCTGTTCTTTTGGAAAGTAATTTTTGTCCCTTCTCTGCGCGTGTGTTTGTGTGCAGTGTGTGGTTTGTGCGGGCGTGTGTTGTGTGTGTGGTGTGTGTGTGGTGTGGTGTGGTGGTGTGTGTGTGTGTTTGTGTGTGTGTGTGTGTGTGGTGTGGTGGTGTGTGTGTGTGTGTGTGTGTTTTGTTTGTGTGTGCGCGTGCATGTGTGTGTGTATGCGAGGAAATGTTTGACATTCTCATATTTTCTACTGCTTGTTGTTGTTGCTGTTGTTGTTTGTCTTTGTTTTGTGGGGGGGGGGGGGGGGTATTCATTTATTTGTTTATTATTGTAAGCGCTTAGGGCTTGTTTAAGATTAAGCGCATATAAATGCTCATTATTATTATTATTATTATTATCATCACACCGATGACGTCACTCATTGCACTACGTCACCACCGGGACACAATAATTCTTCATCATCCTAATGACGTCATTCAGTACACTACGTCATCATGGAAGAAAAATAATTCTTCATCACACCGATGACGTCATTCATTACACTACGTCATCATGGGACAAAATGATGCTTCGTCACATGGATGACGTCATTCATTATACTACGTTATCACGGAACAAAGTATTATCACACAATATCGACGTATGTCATTACACGTACGTCATCGTGTGGTTTTGTCAACACATTGACTTCATAATGCACGGCCTAACTGTTTCATTTTTTTTTTAACGGAAGAGACTTTTTCCTGATGACATCATAACTCCTTACGTGTTAATCCTCACGGTTGAGACGTGTCCCCTGCTGTAGCACCTTGTCGGAGGTTTTACTCCTCGTGAAATACGTTCACACGTTCATCAATCGTCAGGCTTGGACACTAAATCCCCATCAGGATTTAATCATCCTTACCTGTTCTTCCTTGGCGGATGTTTCTACCTCATGACAGACACTCACACTTTATTAGTCATGACCGACTGGGGACAACAAATCCACTTTAGAATACATGACCTGTTCTTCCTTGGCGAAGGTTTATTTCCCCTGGTAACAGTCTCTCGTTTATCACACGTTACTCTATCACAGCAAATCTCAGGTTCCAGGATTCATCCTCAACTGTTCTTCCTTTGCGAAGGTTTTCTTCAAATAACAGTCTTTCAGTCCTCACGTTCGTCATGACATGCTGGGACAACAAATATCCTTCAGGATTCTTCATCATCCCCTATTCCTCCTTGGCGGGGATTTATTCCACGGAACAGAGTCACATGTTCGTCATAGCAGACTGGGACAACAAAATTAATCCTCTGGAAAAAACACACGACCTGTTCTTTCTTGGCGCATGTTTTCTTTTCATGACAGACGTTGGCTATAACAGGCTTTAGCAACTCGTTTCCTTCCATAATTCACGACCTGTTCTTTCTTCCTAGGCGGAGGTTTTTTTCTCCCTCAGGATAAACAATCACTCACACATTCGTCACGTCAAGCTGGGACAACATCCCCCATTCAGAACATACGACGTGTTCTTCCTTGGCGAGGATTTTCTCCTGGTGACGGTCTCTCATTTTATCACGCGTTATTTATCACAGCAAATCCCCAGTTTCAAGATTCATCCTCAACTGTTCTTTCTTGGCGAGGGTTTTCTCCTGGTGACGGTCTCTCATTTTATCACAAGTTATTTATCACAGCAAATCCCCAGTTTCTGGATTAATTCTCAACTGTTCTTCCTTGGCGGATGTTTACTTCTCATGACATCCATTCACACGTTCGCCATGACTGGTTGGGACTACGTCAGAATTCATCCTCAATGTTCTACGGGCTGGACCTAAGTTTTATGGAGTGGGGGCTAATTCATCGAAGGTGCGAAGCACCAAGACCCCTAGGGGGGTCCGAGGACATGCTCCCCCGGAACTTTTTTTAATCCGAGAAGCAGAATAGTGCAATCTGGTGCAATCTGGGCATGAAATAAAGGACTAATGCCATTACTGTTCATACCCCTATTGAAACATGTTTTGAACCAAGTACACATCATGCTGCTTCCACACTGCTAGGCATAGCCCGCAAGGAAATTTAGCTGCCGCTCGGCTTGGGGTTTTTTAAAAAAAAAAGGGTGGGTGGCTGCAGCCCCCTCCTCGCCCCCCACCCCCCCCACCCCCCAACCCGCCCCTCCCCCCCCCCCCCCCCCCCCCCCCCCCCCCCCCCCCCCCCCCCCCCCCCCCCCCCCCGTAGGTCCGGCCCATAACTTCTTCCTTGGTGGAGGTTTTTTGCCACGACGGGCCTGGATACGAATCCCCCGTCAGAATTCCTGACTTGTTCCTCTTTGGCAGAGGTTTTCTCCTGATGACAGACACAATCATTCACACGTCCGTCATGACAAGCTGTGACAACAGAGCCACCTGCCAGGATCTCTCATCATCCTCAATTGATCCTCCTTGGCGAGGTTTTCTCCTGATGACAGACACAATCATTCACACATCCGTCATGACAAGCTGTGACAACAGAGCCACCTGCCAGGATCTCTCACCATTCTCAACTGATCCTCCTTGGCGAGGGTTTTCCCCTGACAGACACAATCATTCACACGTCCGTCATGACAAGCTGTGACAACAGACACCTGCCAGGATCTCTCATCATCCGCAACTGACCCTCCTTGGCGAGGGTTTTCTCCTGGCTGACATTTCTCGGAATGAAAGTCCGTTTAACGTCCTCCGGTCCTGAAACAGACACATATGGGACATTAGTAGACATAAAGATGGTGGGAACGATCCTGGAGGCAATTCCCACCCCCGGAGGCAGTGCAAAACTCCAGGCTTAAAAAAAAAAAAAAAAGTCCCGAATTTTTTAACGACACAGATGTACCAATTGTGGTTAGTGCGACATTTCTCTCAAATCCTCACACGTTCGTCATGACAGGTCGCAACAGCAAATCCCCGGTGTCGGGACTCGTCGTCGTCCGGACCTGCTCCTCCTTGGCGGAGGATGAGACGTTCTCCTGCAGGCCGTTGTTGTTGGTGGTGGTGGACGAGGACCACTTGCTGTCGTCGTTGTGGAGCGAGGTCCAGGAGGGCGTGGTGGTGGTGGTGGGGGTGGTGGGGGTGGTGGGGGTGTGTGTGTGAGGGGTGAACACTCCTTCTCCCTGGTGCGGCACCTCAGCAGGTGCACGATCTGCTGGCGGAACTTCTGGCCCGTGGCGCAGTACAGGCAGAAGTTGACGGCGTGGTGGACGTACATCAGTAGCTCCGCTATGGTCTTGGCCAGCTTGAAGCGAACCGTGGACCTTAAGGGATGGTACTGGTACTGGTACTGGATCCTGCAAGTGGCTAAAACTGTGCAAGGGAAAAATGGTGAGAAATCTCAGTTTAACCCATAGACTGCCAGAGAAAATTAACCCTTTCACCGCCAATGTCGCATTTTAGCACCACAGTGATTTAACACCCATGTCCCTTTTTTTGGGGGTCCGTTAACCCTTTCTCCACGGCAGCCATTTTTCAGCAACAAAATACCATTGACCTTAACTGGGTAGAGAAGAACAAAAGTTATCTGCAATATTGGGAATTCCTCTGTGACATGTATAACATTAGGCCTATCCTTACATCCTCAAAATTAAGAAAATAGGGTCTTCGGATAACAGGCCTTGGTTTGATGCTTTTTAGTGGCATGGGTGTTAAAACCATTGTGGTGCTAAAATGCGACATTGGCGGTGAAAGGGTTAAAAGGCATCAAAGCAGGGTCTGTTATCCAAAGAGCCTTTTTTCTTAATTTTTGGGAGGTAAGGACAGGCCTTATTTTATACATGTCAGAGAGGAATCCCCAATATTGTAGATCTCTTTTTTCTCTACCGTGGTAATTATAATGGATTTTGTTGTTGCGAAAATTGGCTGGCGACGACTAAGGGTTAAAGAAAAACATCATTGGGCAAATCATGTATTGAAAAAGACAACTGATATAGAGCCAATCTGGCAAAATGGTCTGGGGATATTACTCTCTTGACTGTGTTTAAGCAAAAGGCCAGCATATCAGGGTTATTCCTCTTCATCTGATGACATCATCAGTGGTGTCATCGGGTCAGTAGGGGAAGACGGGGTAAAAAGCGCATGGGCGGGTAAGAAGCCCACCCCAATTATCTCATGAAATAAAGAAAATTTCAGTCAAATTTGCCCATGAGACGAATGCTAGACATTAACGCTCGTCTCATGGGCAAAATGAGACTGAATTTGCTTCATTTCATGAGATAATTTGGGGTGGGCTTCTTACCCGCCCATGCGCTTTTTACCCCGTCCTCCCCTACGTGATAACGTTGGTTGGTGGCAGTCAAGGGGTTAAGCTTAAAAATATAAATATTTGTTAACCCTTTCGCCGCCAATGTCGCATTTTTGCATCACAAAGATTTAACACCCATGTCACTAAAAGGCATCAAATCAAGGCCTGTTATCCAAAGACCCTATTTTCTTAATTTTGGGAGGTAAGGATAGGCCTCATGTTATACATGTCATAGAGGAATTTGCAATATTGCAGATTTTTTTTTCCTCTCTACCCAGTTAAGCTTGATGGTATCTTTGGGCTGAAAAATGGCAGGCGACGAAAGGGTTAAGTGTGGGGGGGGGGGATATAAAAAATCAATAAAAATCATACAAACAGAACAAAACTTCCTCCCCGTGGGGATACCGGGGGGGGGTCTTTGTTGTACAACTAGTTCCCCCATCTTCTGGAAATTTTGTGCTTGTAACTTCCTCTAATCTGTCACTCTCTTTGACTCTGCCTTTTCCCTTTGCTTACTGTCATAAATTAGGTTATGGCTATGCCTTGCCGGTCTATAATTCTCCGGTCCTTTTTTTTGTTTTCCTTTAGAAATTGTTAAAAAAAAGATTTCGTCTCTCTATGCCCCCGTCACTATGGGTCCCGTCTCTATATTAATATTATGTCTCCGTCTCTATGTGCCCCGTCTCTATATGCCTCCGTCTCTTTGTTTATCCTATCCCTAACCCATACCCTAATCCGGAGACACACGGCGATGGGGTCACACAGAGATAGACGGGGACATACAATGAGGGTGACACATAGAGACGGGGACATACAATGAGGGTGACACATAGAGACGGGGTACATTACAATGAGGGTGACACATAGAGACGGGGACATACAATGAGGGTGACACATAGAGACGGGGACATACAATGAGGGTACATATATAGAGACGGGGGAGGGTGACACATAGAAGACGGGGACATACAATGGAGACACCAGAGACGACACAATACATACAATGAGGGTGACACAAATAGAGACGGGGACATCCAAATGAGGGTGACACATAGAGACGGGGACATACAATGACGGTGACACATAGAGACGGGGACAGATACAAGTGAGGGTGACACATAGAGACGGGGACATACAATGAGGGTGACACATAGAGACGGGGACATACAATGAGGGTGACACATAGAGACGGGGACACAATGAGGGTGACACATAGCGACGGGGACATACAATGAGGGTGACACATAGAGACGGGGACATACAATGAGGGTGACACATAGAGACGGGGACATACAATGAGGGTGACACATAGAGACGGGGACATACAATGAGGGTGACACATAGAGACGGGGACATACAATGAGGGTGACACATAGAGACGGGGACACAATGAGGGTGACACATAGAGACGGGGACATACAATGAGGGTGACACATAGCGACGGGGACATACAATGAGGGTGACACATAGAGACGGGGACAATACAATGAGGGTGACACATAGAGACGGGGCTACATAGCTACAATTAGGGTGACACATAGAGACGGGGACATACAATGAGGGTGACACATAGCGACGGAGACATACAATGAGTGTGACACATAGAGACGGAGACATACAATGAGGGTGACACATAGAGACGGGGACTACACAACGAGTGTGACACATAGAGACGGGGACATACAATGAGGGTGACACATAGCGAACAGACGGGGGCACAATGAGGGTGACATTATAGAGACGGGGACACAAAATGATGGTGACACATAGAGACGGGGACATACAAAATGAGGGTGACACATAGAGACGGGGGACATTCCAAAGAGACGGTGACAGATAGAAGACGGGGACATACAATGTGTGTGACACATAGAGACGGGGACATACAATGAGGGTGACATATAGCGACGGGGACATACAATGAGGGTGACACATAGAGACACGGACACACAATGACAGGGACACATAGCGACGGGGGCACAATGAGGGTGACACATAGAGACGGGGGCACAATGAGGGTGACACATAGCGACGGGGGCACTCACAATGATGGTGACATATAGAGACAGGGGCACAATGAAAGTGACACAATAGAGACGGGGCACAACACCGCACTGATACCCATACATACTTCTCCCCCAACATAACCTTATCACCTGGGAATGCCGAAGAAGAAAATAATGACAAGATGAAACAGAAACACCCGATGGTCCAATGCTGATGAGACTCGAGAGAACCTCCATTCAACCACGCCTGCCCAATCAACACAAGAGCAGCCCTGCTTCTCCTAACCCCCCCAAAACAATTCCCCCGTGAGCATTACCCCCCACAGCCCCCCCACCCCCTACCCCCCACTCCTCACCTGCCAAAAAGCCGTGACGATGAGAGACACGTTCATGGGCAGGGTGGTCAGCAGAAAGGTGAAGGACACGGTCAACAGCATGAGGGTCAGCTTGACCCCTTCCCCGGGACCACACACCACGCGCCGGCACGTGCGACGAGGGGCCGGGTGGGGAGGGTGGTGAGGGTGATGGTGGTGAGAGTGGTGGTGATGGTGGTGGTGGTTGGTGGCTGATGAGGCTCGGAATCTGACCATGTGTCCGTGGTAGTGGTGTGCCGGGGTGTTTTGGAGCCGCAGTCTGTAAGTACATTATTAATTATTAAGGTAGTTTTAAAAAAAATACGTAAAAAAGCGTGGTCATTACAAACATCTGTATTGTTAACTCATTCGCATCACATGATTTTGAATTATTAAAAAAACACTCACAAATCACTCCAGCCATACACGGGTGGGGTTTTAATGCATTTCTTGTTGTTGATTAGAGGCCATTAATTTTCCGCAAAAACGTTTTTTGTAAAGTCGTTTCTTAGACCCCTTTTGGCGCAAACGTAATGCATGTGTAGAGTAACATCTCCAGGAGTTTGCCCCAGAAAACAAAACAGCTGACAAGTATTCACCTGTGTCGTCGTGCCCGCACCACCTCTCTAACGATAAGCACGTTGAACACCACTAGCAGCAGGAAAGGTACAAAGCAGTAGACGGCTGCATCAACCCAGGGCCACACCTCGTTCACAACATACCGGTGCCTTAGAGAGGCCTCGCAGAAACCAACCTGCCCAATGGAAAACACACATTATACTAGGTACAATAAGTTAAGAACCACTAGCAGCAGGAAAGGTACAAAGCAGATGACGGCTGCATCCACCCAGGGCCACACCTCGTTCACAACGTACCGGTGCCTTAGAGAGGCCTAGCAGAAACCAGCCTGCCCAATGGAAAACACACATTATACTCCTAGTATTACTAGGCACAATAAGTTAATCACCACTAGCAGAGGGAAAGGTACAAAACAGAAGATGTCTGCATCAATCCAGGGCCACACTTCATTCACAATGTATTGGGGCCTTAAAGACGGCTCACAGAAACCAACCTGGCCCATGACAAACACATATAATGTATGCTAGGCACATTAAGTTCAGCACCACTAGTAGAAGAGAATGGACAAAACAATTGACAGCTGCATGAACCCAGGACCATACTTCGTTCACCACATATCAGTGCCTTAAAGACGCCTCACAGAAACCAGTCTGCCAATGGCAAACACATATATTATAATTATACTAGACACAATACTTTTAAGCACCACTATGCAAGGCAAGGCAAGGCAATGCAAGGCAAGAAATTTATTTCATACCTCATTTGGGACACAGAAATATAAAACACAGCAGGAAGAACCGGGGGCTTCAAATGCACCAGGCAACCCAGGGTCCTAATAAAAACCTCCGTTCCACAAGTGTAGTACCACAAGGGCAGCTGTTTTGGTTTGGCAGGCAAAGTCAATCTAATTTCAGTTAAAACACTGAATCTTGAAATATCTTAGATACAAAAAAATGCACCAGTATTATCCGCTAAAAAATATTTTGACTGTTATGTTCTACATAGTATTTCAAACATGTTTCTTTCATCAGAATAATTGTGAAAAATTTCTTTATTGAGCAGTTTCATGAAACTAACTT
>CM065695.1:43744080-43746640 GCA_017654935.2 Phymorhynchus buccinoides | reverse complement strand
GTTATGTCTTGAGCATGGCATGCCACAGCCTGTGTTGCGGGACCGGTAATCTCGCTTGATGAGCCTGGCTGCCCTTCGCTGGATGCCTTCTAACTTGATGATTTGGCCTTGCATGTATGAGTCCCAGACGGTGGAGCTATACTCCAGGAGGGATCTAACAAGTGAGGCATAACCGTTCTTTCACGACGTTTTTCAGGGCAGCAAGCGTAGAATTCCTTTCGAAGCATCGCCCAGGCTGGCGTTTGCTTTCTTACGGCGATCTTGTTTTATGTGGGCTGTTCCAGGTACAAGTTGTTGCTTAGCTGAAATCCGAGGTAGGGGTAGGTGTCAAACGGTGCAGTATAGTAAATGTGGTTATGTTCCCAGCTGAGTATATAGGTATGGTTGTTGATCAAGAGGACCGCACACCTACATTACATGGTAGGCAGTTCTTTGGCACGTGTTGAATCTCATGCCACACCTTTCAGCCCATGTTTCCAGTCTCTTCAGGTCATCTTGCAGGGTTTTGTGGTCTGCCTGTGTCCTTATTTCACGGTAGAGCAGGCAGTCGTCTGCAAAGAGCCTGATGTTGGATTTGACAGAGGCCGGGAGGTCGTTGATATGGCAGAAGAATAGTATGGGGCCAAGAACGGTGCCTTGGGGCACGCCAGATTCCACAGTGACTTGATCGGATGATTTTCCTTCTACCACCACCTTCATACGCCTTTGGGTGAGGACGTTGGTGAGCCACTGGTAGAGGGGGCCTCTTATGCCGTAACTCTCCAGTTTCTCCAACAGCTTTGAGTGGGGCACGGTATCGAATGCCTTGGTGAAGTCCAGGATCGTGATGTCCGTCTGCACGTTCTTCTCAAAGCTTGAGCACAGGTCATGGAGGGTAGTGACCAGCTGGGTCTCACAGGAGAAGCCACGACGGAATCCATGATTCAGGCTAGTGAGAATCTTGTGCCTCTCTAAATGCTGCATCAAGTGACTGCAGATTATGTGCTCCAGGAGCTTGCTTGTCACCGATGTTAGAGAGACAGGCCTGTAGTTTTCTGCCATGTGCTTATCCTCTTTCTTGAAGATAGGTGCAACATTGGCTGAAAGCCAGTCGTCTGGCAGGGTCCCTGATCTCTGGAAAATGCAAGTCAGTTCTTCTGCCAGCTCGGTTGCACATTCTTTAAGCACTCTGTTGGGGATCTTGTCAGGACCTGCTGCTTTGGACGGGTTTACATTCCGTAGCAGTTTTGCCACTCCTTCTCTTCCGATGTGGAGATCCTCAATTGGTGGAAACTGGGTGAGAGAAGGGCTCGGCGGTGGTGAGGCTTTCGTAAAGACTGACTTGAACTGGTTGGCTAGTATGTTGGCTTTCTTGAAACTGTCACTGACTAGTTTTCCATCTGTTTTTAGAGGTGCGATTCCGATGTTGTCATTTTTGCTTGGACTTGATGTACTTCCAAAAGGGTTTTGTGTTTGCTCAAGTCCTCTGTTGATGGTGTTATTTAGGAAGTCTGCTTCTGCCTTTCTAAATGATCTTTTGCATTCTTTTTGGATGGTCTTGAAATTTGCCCAGTTCTTTGTTCTGCGGGCCTGATTGTTTTCTGAGACATTTTCTGAGATGCTTGTTGCTTCTTTCCGCATTTCATCCCAGTTTGCCTTGTTGAAGAGGAAGTACTTTCTGGGGGGTTTCTTTGCTTGGAATGGTTTGATGCAAAAGTCACTGACCACCATGTTGTGATCTGATAGACCCGGTACGCTGACAGAGGCTTTGAGTAGGGTTGGGTTAGTGGAGAACACCAAGTCGAGGATGTTGTCACCTCTGGTGGGCTGGTCATGTACTTGTGAAGTCCATGCTTCTCCGCTATCTCAATCAGTCTTTGCTGCACATGGCGTTCTGGGGCTCCTGCCGGGACTGTGTGTGTGTACCAGTCCACGTCTGGGCAGTTGAAATCGCTGCAGAGGATGACATTCTTTTCCCCTTTGCCAGTAACTTTCTGCAGGGAGGCATCCAGGTGGTCTAGGTGGTTCATGTGGCGGTGGGGCATGTAGAAGGAGCCTATAGTCACGTCTTTGCCATGTGTCTTGATTTTTGTCCAGGACCTTTCTGCATCTGCGACGCCTGACTCATAGACTTCATCCATACCCGTAGAGATGAAGCCATCCTTGACCAGTACGAAGACTCCCCCACCCAGAGTGCTTCTGTCATTCCTGTACGTGGTGTAGCCTGGCGGGAACACTTCACTAGACTTAATAGCCTCAGTGGTCAGGGGTTTCCCTGGTTTCTCTCCCTGTAGCCAGGATTCAGTGCCACACACTATATCGGGTTTGATATACTCCAGGGTGGCCGCAAACTCTGAGGTCTTGTCTCTGATACTTTGGCAGTTGATGTTTAAGATACGAAGGTTTTCCTTGGGTTTTGGTTTCAGGACATCACCAAAAATGTTGGAGGTCTCTGCTTCTTGTCTTTCCTGTCGATTTCTCTCAGCCTTCGGTGCAGTATCAGTAGGTGGAGTGGAGCTTGAGTGTTGTTTTTTGTGTGCTTTGAAGATGGCGTCTTCGGACTGCTTGTTAGGAGGGGTGA
>CM065695.1:43686580-43736580 GCA_017654935.2 Phymorhynchus buccinoides | reverse complement strand
TGTGTGTCTGTGCATCTGTGCGTCTGTGCATCTGTGTGTCTGTGACGGCTCTGTGTGTGTATGAATCTGTGTGTGTATGCATCTCTGTGTGTGCATCTGTGTGTCTGTGCATCTGTGCGTCTGTGCATCTGTGTGTGTGTGCATCTGTGTGTCTGTGCATCTGTATGTCTGTGCATCTGTGTTTCTGTGCATCTGTGTGTGTGCATCTGTGTGTCTGTGCATCTGTATGTATGTGCATCTGTGTGTCTGTGCATCTGTGCGTCTGTGCATCTGTATCTGTGACGGCTCTGTGTGTCTGTGCATCTGTGTGTCTGTGCATCTGCGTATCTGTGCATCTGTGTGTCTGTGACGGCTCTGTGTGTCTGTGTGTCTGTGCATCTGTGCATCTGTGATTCTGTGTGTCTGTGCATCTGTGTGTCTGTGCATCTGTGTGTCTGTGTATCTATGTGTCTGTGCATCTGTGATTATGTGTGTCTGTGCATCTGTGTGTCTGTAACGAGTCTGTGACGGCTCTGTGTGTCTGTGCATCTGTGTGTCTGTGCATCTGTGATTCTGTGTGTCTGTGCATCTGTGTGTCTGTGCATCTTGTGCGTCTGTGCATCTGTGTGTCTGTGCATCTGTGTGTCTGTAACGAGTCTGTGACGGCTCTGTGTGTCTGTGCATCTGTGTGTCTGTAACGAGTCTGTGACGGCTCTGTGTGTCTGTGCATCTGTGTGTCTGTAACGAGTCTGTGACGGCTCTGTGTGTCTGTGCATCTGTGTGTCTGTAACGAGTCTGTGACGGCTCTGTGTGTCCGTGCATCTGTGTGTCTGTAACGAGTCTGTGACGGCTCTGTGTGTCTGTGATGGCTCTGTGTGTCTGTGCATCTGTGTGTCTGTAACGAGTCTGTGACGGCTCTGTGTCTGTGCATATGTGTGTCTGTGACGGCTCTGTGTGTCTGTGACGGCTCTGTGTGTCTGTGACGGCTCTGTGTGTCTGTGACGGCTCTGTGTGTCTGTGCATCTGTGTGTCTGTGACGGGTCTGTGTGTCTGTGACGGGTCTGTGTGTCTGTGACGGCTCTGTGTGTCTGTGACGGCTCTGTGTGTCTGTGCATCTGCGTGTCTGTGCATCTGTGTGTCTGTGCTGTTTATCCACGCATCTGGGTAATTCGGAAATCCACTGGGTCTATCCTGACGACGATGCTTGCACGAGTGATATGAAACTTTGGGCCCATATTCCCCCCCCCCCCCCGCCCCCCTTTGGGATTCTTTCTCAATACTCTAAGCCCTTTGGGACATTATCATGGCTTATGTTTCTCTCCGGGGTGCTGATTTCCGTAATGTGTGTGGTCTGAAGTTTCCTTAAGCCGATTAACGAGATGTATCCATGTTGTTGTTTGCTAGAAATGTTATGTATGCCATCACTAGTATCAGTGTAACTACGCAAGAAGGTTGGAACATCGAACCATTATTGGTATTCGTACTGACCTAGATTTTTTTTTAAGGATTTGCTCATCCTTTGGACATTGCGAACCACACACACACGTGCACACACAGAGAGACACACACACAGACACAGACACAGACACACACACACACACACACACACACACACACACACACACACACACACACACACACACACACACACACACACACACACACACACACACACACACACACACACACACACACACACACACACACACACACACACACACACACACACACACACACACACACACACACACACACACACGACATCTTAACCAAGTAAATATCAAAAGAAAACATGAATAGGCTCAGTGCCTTGGAATACGCCACGTCAAACCATGGCTATAATCCTTTGAGGGATTGATCCCTAAGCAAGGCTATGCTTGAAGCCAACTTGATAATAATAATAATAATAATAATAATAATAATAATAATAATAATAATAATAATAATAATAATAATAATAATACTGAACATTTATATAGCGCTTTACTCCCTTTGCAGGGATCTCAAAGCGCTTTACATAAACAATAAAACACAAATAACCTTAACCTTATACACATACGACTCACTACAATCAAATCGAATATACATAAAATAATATTATTTAAACAAAGCCCTGTTCATAACCACAAAATTTGAAACAATATTATAAGAAAAGAAACAAAATTGCAAGGGAAATCAAAGTTCATGAGCTACGTTATTGCGCAAACACACACACTAATAGAGAAGCACACAGTCACACACCATGCACGCGCACGCACGCGTGATGAAAATAATATTATATATCCACTGGTTTTTCTTGTTATGTGTGGCATTACTGATACATGTCCTTATGACAGCCCATAACGCTACTCATCCCGGCATGTCAAATGCTTTAATGAAGTCTAAACCCTTGTCAAATACATTCTACAAAGTCTGTAGATTACATACCGTACCGGTGCTTGTTCTGTTTCTACGCTAATGACATGTTTTTCTTCGTCAATAAAGATCAATGTTTTGGCTAATGTTCAGATCAGCTCCCTCCGCTGTTCCAGGGTGAAGGTTAGAGCCAATCAGCTCACTCCGATTTACCTTTTCCGCTAAGCTGATTGGCCAACTTCACCATGGAACAGCGGAGGGAGCTGATCTTAATATTTGCCAATGTTTCTTATTCTTCCTCCAAAAGATCCCCTTTTTTCTCGTATTACAGTGGAACCCCGCTTAACGTGCACTTCAGTATAACGGACACCTCGGTATTCCGGACAGTTTTACTCAGTCTCTTCCCTTGTTATTCATTACTAAGAGAGTCTTCAGTATAGCGACCACCTCAGTAAACCGGACAGTTTTACTCAGTCTCTTCTCTTCTTATTCATTACTATAAAAAAAAGTCTCAAGATAGCGACCACCTCGCAAATACGGACAGTTTTGGCCCGTCTATAGGGTGGTCGCAATACTGAGGTTCCACTGTATAACAATTCTCCGTCCTTGTTTTTGCCTAGGTACTGCTACCATAGCAGAAAGTAAAATAGAAAAAAGGAATATAAAAAATCTGAGAAAATGATACATCTAGAATAGGGCCTACAAGGCTTAAAGAAAAGCGTGAAACGTCCATACGTTTTGTGTTTCCCTAATGCATTTCAACCTTGGATTAACATTATGAGTTGACCCTATATTGATCCAGATGAAGCATAGAATGCTTCATTCTTCGTACTGTGGGCTACTCCTCACAAACAGTCAAGCAACAAAATCAAATTGGTGTTTGTCACCCTTTGAAAATGCACGGGCTAGCTTTCAATGTGAAACGATGCGTTTGGATTTTATCGATGGGCATCAGCAAGTGTGAAGACGGCCTGGGGGGGGAGATGTCTGGCCTTCGCTGTTGCTGAGCATGCCCGTTATGGAGGTGGCAGTCTGATGGTCTGGGTGGCATTTGGACTGGAGGACGTACCCATGTAGGGGTCATCCGGAGGGGCACCATGAACGTTATACACTACTTGAATGACATCATCAGACCTCAAGTGATCCCCCTGATGAAATAGCATGGTGCTAGCTTTGTTTTTGTGGACGACAACGCGCTATGTCACAGGGCTCATGTCATCAGCAACGAGTTGAACACCCACAACATCGCCCATCTTGACTGGCCACCCCGATTCCCTGACCTCAACCCGATTGAACATGCATGGGACATGCTTAGGTGAGCTGATTACGGCATGCCCGCCAGTCCCCAGACACTGGATGCCTTGGAAGCAGACCTGGTTAGGGAGTGAGGAGCCATCCCACAGATCCATCTGGACGGACTCATTGCCTCAATGCCATGCCACATCCAAGCCTGTATTCATGCCCACGGAGGTCACACTCGCTACTAATGACGCTATGAACTGTTGGCGCACTGCTATCTTTGAATTTGAAATTGGCAGTTGGCTTTCTTTCACACCTGTTTTTGACACCCATTTCTTTTGTTGCTCAGTATTCTGAGATTGAGATGAATCTGTTATGTGATTTACTCAGTTTCACTTAATGAAATGTTGAAGATGAAATCGCAACAGTAAACAATTACCTACGATTTATGATTAAAGTGGATTTGCAGTGAGAAATTTTGTTGCTTAACTTTGTGTGAGGAGTATATATCCAAAACTCTCTCTCTCTCTCTCTCTCTCTCTCTCTCTCTCTCTCTCTCTCTCTCTCTCTCTCTCTCTCTCTCTCTCTCGTTCATACATTAACATCATCTAATGTGTAAAAAAAAAAATTTTAAATGGATATGTATGTTGTTTATTTTGTTTTATATATACCCCTCCCTCTTTCTCTCTCTCCTTCTTTCCATTTACTCTCTTTTGTCCGTCCGTCTGTCTGCCTCTCTCTCTCTATATATCTCTATATCTCTCTCTCTCTCTCATTCTCTCTCTGTCTCTCTCTCTCTCTCTCTCTCTCTCTCTCTCTCTCTCTCTCTCTCTCTCTCTCTCTCTCTCTCTTCCTTTCTTTCTTTCTTTCTTTCTTTCTTTCTCTCTCTCTACGGCAGCAAACGGTCATAGCCCTTGCCCAGACAGCAGCTGATAAGGACAGAACGGAATTCCTTTGTGACGGAAACGGTCAGACAAACCGGTGCTGTGAACATTATTTAGAGATCGACATCCTCGGCTGCTAGCAGAAAAAGCCCGCTCGCTTTCGGTTTGCACAGGACGCGCAATTATAGTTGTTTGCAAAACTTCAACTTCAAGCTTCCTCATCATGCCTTCGAAACATAGGATAATCTGGTTGTGGTCACGTGATACGCACACACGAAAAAACGACATACACTTTGATGGTGGCGACCTCCTGACGACCTCACATAGATAGATTCCCTTCCCTTGGTTATTTTAACGTGGTGACAGCCCCGACATGGCCTTAGTTGTCGATGGGGCAATCATTTCTTCTTCTTCGATCACTTAGACAGTTTCCTGTCAACTATGAGCGCAGATACGTCATGCTGCCCTTATGCGCCTAAGTAAGAAATAATGGTCAACCTATGGCGATATTTTTCACGCCAGAGGGCACTCAATGCACTAGGGGCTTATCACGCGATTTTCTTACTTGGGCGTAGTGAGAGAGAGAGAGTGATGGTAGGACCACTCACTGTCTCTCTCTCTTTCTTTATCCCCAACTAATAATATAGAGAGGATTAGCCCCCACACGAGCGTCATGCCCTCTGGCGTGAGAAAAATCGCACTAAGTCTCTCATTAGGCCCAGCATGTCCGACTTCGGCTGGAAGAAATCTTTTTGAAAGTGGGTTTTTTTTTAAAAAGGCAGGAGAATGGACAGGACAGGCAGAAAGATAGTAGATGACGGTAAGCAAAGGGAAAAGGCAGAGTCAAAGAGAGTGACAGGTGAGAGGAAGTTACAAGCACAGAACGTCCCGAAGGTGGGGGAACTATTTATACAAAAGACCCCCCGGTATCCCCACGGGGGAGAATTGTAATCTTAATCTTCTCTTGGAAAAAAATAACAAGGTATGGAAAGATACCTGGGATAGGGAAACACACGACGTTTCGAGTCGTAGACTCTTCTTCCGGTGTGGCTTGAGAGGACTTGGTTGCAGTATTTGTAGTTGATTTCTTTCAGGTGAGCACAGTTCAGTTGGCAATTCGAGGAGGACTGCTGATCTCAAATTCTGTGACCTGACAAACCATGGTGTGGCTGCGAGTTGGGAGTCGGAATGACTCAGCGGTGATGAAGCAGCACCTCCGTTTGACCCTAGAAGAAGATGAGGCAGCCAAGACAAAAGAAACAACCAACCAAACAAACAACACAGATTCATAATAACTTAAACACGAACATTAACCCCTTGACTGCCACCAACGTATCACGTACTGACCTGATGACATCACTAATTATGTCATCAGATGAAGAGGAATAACCCTGATATGCTGGCTTTTGCTCTAGCACAGTCAAGAGAGTTATATCCCCAGACCATTCTGCCAGATTGGCTCTATCAGTTGTCCTTTTCGTGGCATGATTTGCCCAATGATTTTTTCTTTAATTTTCTCTGGCAGTCAAGGGGTTAAATTATGGTAAAGATTAGGACGCTAGAGTTGTATTTTTGGGTCTATATTTCATTCCTCTACATAATACTCTCGCTGGCTCTAAATCTACCACTCTTACTATTCTTAACCCTTTCACCGCCAAAGTCGCATTTTAGCACCACAGTGCTAAAAAGGCATAAAACTGGGGTCTATTATCCAAATACCCTATTGTCTTAGTTTTGGGAAGTAAGGATAGACCTTATTTTATATATGTCACAGAAGAATCCCCAATACTGCAGATGGATTTTGTTCTCTACCCAGGTACATTTAATGGAAATATTTGCCTGAAATATGGCTGGCGGTGAAAGGGTTAATCATTTCCCTTACTCGACTTTCCCATTGTGCCATTGGTTCCTTGCCGGAGGTTTGCATTGTCTATTATAATATGAGCTTCCCTTCTCTCCTTGAGTGATGCCGATTAAGGATAACCGGTAAAGGTCAAGATGTGCCACCCCCTCCATTTCTCGGGTAATTGTATTTTTCTGTTTTTGCCTTTCTTACCATACATAAAGCTGTATTTTAGGAACATTTTTAGCTCATAAGTATTTAACAAAAATGTTACGTAATCAAGACTTTATACTGTTATTATTACCATTATTGTTATAATATTTAGTAATGTCATATAAAACATTGTATTGGTTTTAAAAGGCAATAAACATTGATTCTGATTCTGATTCTGATTCACACACACATTTGTTTTTTAATACATCCATCCAAGCTAAATGGCTGATTTCTGTTGTAGTAGTTGTAGCTGTTGTTGTTGTTGTTGTTACTCTGAACAGATACCGCAAGGCCCCTCAACATGTATTCCCAGCGGCCAGGCCTTCGAGGATTGTCTGGCAGTGACGCAATACGTGGTGACACATGGAAATCATAACCAATACCAATAACGAACAGGCCTATCGGGCCTAAATGTTTCATAGAGATCTTCTTCCAACGGTTTCCTTTGTGTGCGTTTTTCTTCTGTCCCTTCATCTGGGCCGTACAGTGGCGCTGCTCCCACGATGCTCATTCCGAATCCCAACTCGCAGCCACACCACAGCTTGTTCAGGTCGCAGAATCCAAGTAAGCCACAGCAACCGAGCCGCACGGACTGACCACATACACCAACACACATACACAAACACCCTCATACACAACGTACGCACGCAGACAGACACACACACACAGAGAGAGACACACACACATGCGTGCACACACAACACACAAAACCAAAACACACACAAGCGCACATGTATGCTCACACACACACACACACCACACACACACACACACACACTCACACACACACACACACACACACACACACACACACACACACACACACACACACACACACACACACACACAATCATACCTGATTATAATGCATAGAATATTGTATTACAGTGCTAGCCGGTTGACATGAGATCACAGACGAGTGAGACAGCGTGGTGTGACAATTATAATACTGATACTATGACTGGATGGCTGAGCAACATTAATACTAATAGAAACATAGCGCTAGACATATTGGTAATTCGGTCAGAAATAATAATAATAATAATAATAATAATAATAATAATAATAAGAAGAAGAAGAAGAAGAAGAAGAAGAAGAAGAAGAAGAAGAATAGTACATTTACATAGCGCCTTACCTCAGATGAGCCCAAAGCGCTTTACAATCAATTATTCATCAACAAATAGACAACAAAAACAGCATTCAAGAATGACACAAACCAGCAACAACGCATATACAAAGCAACTCTCTCTCTCTCTCTCTCTCTCTCTCTCTCTCTCTCTCTCTCTCTCTCTCTCTCTCTCTCTCTCTCTCTCTCTCTCTCTCTCTCTCTCTCTCTCTCTCTCTCTCTCTCTCTCTCTCTCTCTCTCTCTCTCTCTCAGACACACACACACGCGCGCGCACACACATTTATCAACACAGACTCATTATTCATCCCCCATTCAGTAAGCCACAGCAACCGAGCCGCACGGACTGACCACATACACCAACACACATACACAAACACCCTCATACACAACGTACGCACGCAGACAGACACACACAGAGAGACACACACACACACATGCGTGCACACACAACACACAAAAAAAAACCACACACAAGCACACATGTATGCTCACACACACACAACACACACACACACACACACACACAACACACACACACACACACACACACACACACACACACACACACACACACACACACCACAAAACACAGCACAAACCTCTTATTCAATCTTCCTTCACGTGCACACAACGATAGACAACTGATCAAACATTTAGGGTGCAGCAGGAAAAAGATGGGTTTTAAGAGAGGTTTTGAATGAGGAGACTGAGAGGGAGTGTTGGAGAGGAGAAGGCACAGAATTCCAAAGAGATGGTGCTTGACAGCAAAAAGAACGTTGGTCACCAGATTTGAGACGGATGGAGGGAAGGGAAAGGAGACGAGAATCAGAAGACGAACGTAGTTGGCGAGCTGGGACATAGAGATGAAGAAGATCAGAGAGATATAAGGGAGCCTGATCATTCAGTGACTTCAGAAGACAAGGAGGAGAATTGTGTAGTCAATACGTGATTGAACTGGGAGCCAATGTAGGGAACGAAGAACCAGAGTGATATGATCGTACCTAGGGGAGCGAGAAATGAGACGAGCAGCATTATTCTGGACTCGTTGGATCTTAGAGATGAGAGTTGATGGACAGCCAGCAAGGAGTGAGTTACAGTAGTCAAGGCGAGACAGAACAAAAGCACATACTAGAGTCTTCATTGCATCTTGAGAGAGGAAACGGCGGATTGAACTAATTCTTCGAAGTTCTAGAGAGCAAGACCTGCAAACATTGGAAACATGCTGTTTGAAAGAAAGGGTTTGGTCCAAAGTAACACCTAGATTGCGGACGGATGCTGATAGCTTGATCTCAGTGCCATCAATGTCGACAGAACCTGGGAGAACCTGAGTTTTAATTGTGTGGTTAGAGGCTACAAGAATCATCTCTGTCTTTTCAGCATTTAGTTGCAGTTTGTTATAGAACATCCATGTTTTAACAGCAGAGATGCACAACTTAGAAGAATAAGAAATCATTTGCAATGTATAACTGATTGTCATCAGAAAAGCTATGATGTAGAAGAGAATGCTGGTTGATGATGGCGGAGAGAGGTTGGGTATAAAGAACAAAAAGGATAGGGCCTAAGACTGAACCTTGGGGCACACCGAACTGAAGACCTTTTGGAAGAGATGAAGAACCATTGACAACAACTGTCTGTGTGCGATCAGAGAGGTAGGAAGAAAACCAGGAAAGAACAGCCCCAGATAGACCAAAGGAGGTGTGAAGTCTAGAAATGAGGATAGAGTGGTCAATAGTATCAAACGCTGCAGAAAGATCAAGGAGAGAGAGAGAGAAAAGAAACCTTGTTTTCATCCAAGGCAGTGAGTAGATCGTTCGCTATCTTCAAAAGGGCTGTCTCAGTACTGTGACCTGCTCGATAAGCAGAAATAAAGCTTACATTTGATTATAGAGGGATACTGATTTCTGATGCGTGAAGGTATTACTCTGTGAGGAATTCCTGCTTACCATGCATCCCCCCTAATACATTTTTCATGGGCATTTTCTGGTAGTTTAGGGTGCATAGATCACACAAAAAATGTTTCCAGAGACAATTCTCATTTGTACTGTTCCTTCTGGCTTAATTTTCAAGGGTACCCATCTCCGGTGCCGGGGCCACTTTTTGCCGGTCCAAAAACTTCTATTAAGTTTGTTGATTAACTGTGTCTTTGTTTTTTAACCTGCAAGAATTTGCTATTCGTTTTTGTCGATATCAATGTATTCTGCACGATACACAATAATCAGAATGACAATAACTACAATACTTGGACCGCAGTGCAGCTACTTGCGCACCCACCATCTGTCAAACGCTGCACACTGTGAATTTGCTGAAATATTAGCAATAAACTGTATCTCGCCAAAACTGTGCAAGTCAATAGAAACAAACTTTACCATGGTTTAAAAGAACGGTCTCTTGCGCTTCGTTTGAGCTATGTCCCATTACCATAGGGCTATCTTGACGTCCACTGTCGCCGGTTACTCTCCACTACCCTCTTTGTGGCTTTGACACAAATACTATGTTAAAACATACAGTTATAACGTTTAAGCTGAAAGAGAGAGAGAAAGAGAGAGAGAGAGAGAGAGAGAGAGAGAGAGAGAGAGAGAGAGAGAGAGAGAGACAGAGAGAGAAACAGAGAGAGACAGAGAGAGAGAGAGAGAGACAGACAGACAGACAGACAGAGAGGGAAAGAGTCTCTTACAAAAATAAGAAGTAATTCAAAAGCAGACAAAACAATTAACCACATTTGTTTTTACTCTTTAATCGAAACATCCGCAGATTTTAAAAAACCCCACAAAAACTCATTTTTGTTGAAAATATCTTTTAAGCAAAGAAAATAAAATACTAACATAGCGAACAAAACAAAAACACACCAGCAAAATCACAACACAGATATGAAAACGTTGATCAGAAAACGCAAAAACGAAGTTATTATTAATAATCGAAGATAATAGTATTAATATATATAAAAAAACAAAGAGATGACACCTTGAACTTTAAATACAAACAAAGGCAAGCGAACAAACAACACTGAACCCGAAACGGGTGCAAAATTCCTTCAATGTCAAAGCCACGCACGGACGGACGCACGCACGCACGCACAGACGGACGGACGGGCAACGGACGAAACAAAACCAATATTTCCAATATTAAAGGTGGACTCGGACGGATGAGTTTTTGCAAGAAACACGTCGAGATCACCAGAAAGACAGCCTTTTGAAAGATCGGAACACTCACTTTGCTCTGGTTTCTTAGAATTTAAACCGTCAAAATGGCGATTCCTCCTTGGTGGAGATGCCGGAGAGAGTATTCATTTTGGATGGGGTGGGTGGAGGCCACTCATTGTGGTTGAAGCGTTTTCTTTTTTTGAAGTGCAGTAAAACAAAGAAAAGGAGCTATTTCCTTTGTTGTGAACGAAACTCCTTTAGATAAACTGTATAACTTTTTTTTTACAGAAAAAAAGGCTTGTATTGCGAAACGTTCGTGCAAGCGATTTGGTCTAAACACAGGCGGCCATTCAAAAAGAGACTTCTCTTTGGGTGAAATAATTTGACTTCCAGCACCTCCGCCACGGAGGAATCGCCTTTTTGACGGCTTGATTTCTGGGAACCAGAGCAAAGTGAGTGTTGCGATCTCTGTAAAGGGTGTTTTCCTGCTGATCTGGATTCTTGCAAAAACACATCCGTCAGGGTGCCCCTTTAAACTGACATGCAAACAAACAAACATACAAACCAGCCAGCCAACCAACCAACCAACCAATCAATCAACCAAATTGTCTCCACACATCCTGTATAAATCAATCAATCAAGCAAGCAAAATGCATTGTCTTTAAAAAGATGAGAAAATCTTTGTCTGGCATGTCCATAAAACAAACATAATTCCAGCCGAAAAGTTACCTTGAAATCAATTTTTACTTTTTATATTTGGATAACTGTAATAACTGTACTTGATGGAGAAATGACTGGAAGGCATGAAATAAACTAAGCGACATTGTTTTTCTACACCATGTGACCTGGCGGCCATTTTGAATTTCAGACAAACTTGTAGGGAAGGCCACGCCTCTTTGCTATACCCTGCTTAATGGTGATTTAACAAAACAAATAGGATTTACAAACTCTCATCCAAAATCAAGCTTTCCGCATGTTTTTCCTTTTATATATATATATATATATATATATATATATATATATATATATAGAGAGAGAGAGAGAGAGAGAGAGAGAGAGAGAGAGAGAGAGAGAGAGAGAGAGAGAGAGAGAGAGAGAGAGAGAGAGAGAGAGAGAGAGAGAGAGAGAGAGAGAGAGAGAGAGAGAGAGAGAGAGAGAGAGAGAGAGAGAGAGAGAGAGAGAGAGAGAGAGAGAGAGAGAGAGAGAGAGAGAGAGAGAGAGAGAAGAGAAAACACAGGAAACCCGAATCCTTTAACCATCAAGAATTGAAGAAGAAAAAACAAACACACCATTAAACTTTCCTCTTATGTATATATATAATTTGCTTTGATAAAACTGTTTTGGTATCCAATGTATGTTTTGTGAACCTAAGAAACAAACTCAATTACTTTAACTTTATCTTTACGATTTGCTTTATGTTCTGAAAAGATATGGATAGATGCATAAATATAATATTACATTACAATGCAAAAATAAACACTAGGTGAGTGTGTCTTTAAAGGTCAACCAGATCACATGTCAAAATCACGGGTTTTCACGTGTTTTCCCTCTTATGATCTTAAAGACACACTGACGCACCACGATTAAGTCCCTTGTTTTTTTTTGGGGGGGTAGCTGTGACCCACATACAAATGTCCCCAACTTCAAATTGAGGCTGCTCTTTAAAATGATGTTTCGTTTTCAATTTGGGGACATTCGTATGGGAGTCAAACCTGGTCAAAACAAGATTTCTTACCAGCTATAAGAAGAAAGACACGTGAAACCCGTGATTTTGACACGTGACCTGGTGGGTCTTTAAAGATACACTGACGCACCACGATTAATTCCCTTGGTTTTTTTTTCTTCCGAGTAGCTATGACCCACATACAAATGCCTCCGACATGAAATTGAGGCTGCTCTTTAAAAAAAATGATGTTTCGTTTTCATTTTGGGGACATTTGTATGGGAGTCAAACCGGGTCAAAACAAGATTTCTTGTAAACCAAATATGAGGAAAAACACGTGAAACCCGTGATTTTGACACGTGATCTGGTGGGTCTTTAAGAAATCGTCCTAGCATAAAAGGGAATGTGACACTAAGTCTTTCGATCGGATGAGACGACAAAAAAAGAGGTCCTTTAACTGTGCCCATGCACTTCGCGCACGCAAAAGTTGTCATTTGGTCAGAATTTGCCCCACCCCCCTTCCCAATCAGTCATACTAAAACCGCACGCAAGAAGAACAAGATGGCAACTGACCCTAAATCTATCCCTAACCCTGTGTGTGTGTGTGTGTGTGTGTGTGTGCGTGTGCGTGTGCGTGTGCGTGCGTGCGTGCGCGTGCGTGCGTGCGTGCGTGCGTGCGTGCGTGCGTGTGTGCGTGTGTGTGTGTGTGTGTGTGTGTGTGTGTGTGTGTGTGTGTGTGAGTGTGTGTGTGTGTGTGTGTGTGTGTGTATGTGTGTGTGCGTGTGTGTGTGTCTGTGTGGTGTGTGGTGTGTGTGTGTGTGTGTGTGTGTGTGTGTGTGTGTGTGTGTGTGTGTGTGAGTGAGTGTGACGGGGATCATATGTGTGTGGGTGTTGCTGGTAACTAGGACTCAAGAGAGTTATATCCCCAGACCATTTTGCCAAACTGTCTCTATCAGTTGTCTTTTTCATGGCGTGATTTGCCTAATGATTTTTTCTTTAATTTTCTCTGTCAGTCAAGGGGTTAAGCATTATTTGGAAAATATTGTTCTATGTCATGTCTTTTATGTTGAAATCGCGGGTGCTGCAATATCTATTTTATCATTTTGAGATAACAAAGATTTGTTGAAGTTGTAGTTGAAGTTGAAGTGTCAGAGTATGACTTTGAATCGAATCGTATGGAGTGTAGCGAGCCCTTTAGAATCAGTGTTAAAGACCCACTGACCCACCACGATTAAAGTCCCTTGGTTTTTTTCTGGGTAGCTGTGACCCACATACAAATTTCCCCAACTTCAAATTGAGGCTGCTCTTTAAAATTATGTTTCGTTTTGAATTTGGGGGCATTTGTATGGGAGTCAAACCCTGGTCAAAACAAGATTTTGTTACCAGCTATAAGAGGGAAAAACACGTCGATGAAACCCGTGATTTTGACACGTGATCTGGTGGGTCTTTAATGTCTCCTAGTTTGATCGTCATAATCATTCACACCAGACAAACCAGTAGATTTCATTTCCCGTTACTGTAGATAAACATTTGATCGTACAGCTCTCCCTCTCTTGTTACTACTGGCCCCAATTCCAGGCCAATACCAACCAATGATAACAAGCCATTTGAGCAAAAAAACAAAAAAGATATTCTACAATAGGGGGGGGGGGGGGGGGGGGGGGACCGGTTTGAACCGAAAAACCGGTGCTAAACTTTCGCGGTTCGAAAAACCGGTTCCAGTTGCTGTGAACCGGTTTTTTTTAACTGCAAACTGAAAGTAAGTTTTTTCTTAGAATAACGCATTCTTTTAGAAGAACAACACTGATTCTCAGCGCAGATTGGGTGTTTGTAAACCAAGAGTAGCTGTTTCTAGTTTGTGGTGGTGTATGACTTTGACTTTGACTGAGTGTTGAGTTGAGTGTGTGTATGCCTGTGCCATAAGTCATAAGTTTTGTGTGTGTGTGTGTGTGTGTGTGTGTGTGTGTGTGTGTGTGTGTGTGTGTGTGTGTGTGTGTGTGTGTGTGTGTGTGTGTGTGTGTGTGTGTGTGTGTGTGTGTGTGTGTGTGTGTGTGTGTGTGTGTGTGTGTGTGTGTGTGTTTATATGTGCGCGTGCGTGCGTGTGTGAATATTCTGACAAATAAATATGTGTTTGCATAGGTGAAACTAGTGATGCGAGTACTGGTTAAAAAAAACTCGGTTCGGTAAAACCGGTTCAAAGAGGAGAAACCGGTTTAAAACCGGTTCGGATTTTTGAACCGGTTCTCAACTCTATTCTACAATAACAAAAAACATGCAATATTTGAACGATGGTGGTCAGGCCGACTTTGCCCCATGAGACGAATGCTAAACATTAACACTCGTCTCATGGGCAAAATGTGACTGAAATTTGCTTCATTTCATGAAATAACTGGCATGGGCTTCTTACCCGCCCATGGGCTTTTTACCCCGTGTTACCCTAAGTATGTCAATCAATAAAAGACCGTTCAAATGTTAAGGTTAAATGTTAAGGTTATTTGTGCACAAGATTTGGTCCATAGCAATAAAGCTCTATATACGGATCTCCAAGAGAGCCAAAGAAGGCTGCCAAGCGTGGGATATAAAATCATAACTTGACATATCATTTGCGTATATTAACCCATTGGCTTAGTGTAAACGCACGTGAGAAAAAGGTGTAAGAATATACCGTTGCTATTAGAAACTTGACGTCACAGTTATTTCACATAGCATTATTAGATTACCGTCACAGATAAAACCATTCTGTACGTGTCACTTCGAACGTCTAGCCGTGGATCTAGGCCTAGGCTACTCAACTCCATGACCAGCCATGCTCGTCGATATTAACAGACGATTCGAGCTATGCAATTTTGTCCGACCTCGTGTGATAAACAGCAAGGCTCTCGAGATAGGATAAAAGCAATATCCCACTCCAAAATCCTAATAACTGATAATATACCGATCTTCGAGATAAGCAAAGAAGGCTGCCAAGAGTGGGGTATAAAATCATAACTTATCCCGACCTCGTGTGATAAACAGCAAGGCTCTTGAGATAGGATAAAAGCAATATCCCACTCCAAAGTCCTAATAACTGATACTAACTACCAACAAAAATCCCAACCAACAACAACAAAAAGACAACAACGCAACAATTCACATGCTAAAGTTGATGTCACATAGTTTACTTGGCTGCATCTTGTTATGTCCAGTTGCGTGCGTGCGTGCGTGCGTACAGGCGTGAATGTGTCAAGTCAGGACATATTTTAATCAAAGATGGACATTGATTTTTTGTTGTTGGTAAAAGCATGCTGTTTTAGCACCAAAACTTCATTAAAGAGAAAAAAACACAACAAAATATAGAATGCAGCGTGTTTCATAGAAAGAGCAAAATATTGATAATAACAACTTTGATAATAAAGCTGTCATTGTGATTTTTAGAATTTAAAAAAGACCCAACGCATGAAATATTACAATAGTTAGCTTATGTAAACAATGTTCTTGTGCTCCAGGAATTAACGGTCTCCATGGTACCACATTTTCAGAAAAAGCCCTTGTTGGGGTTGAAAAAAATGCTTTCGCTATTTCAGTGTATTCGTTTGCAATTTCAGCTTCATAGACATCTATATAGACATCTAGGGTAAGACGGGGTTAAAAGCGCATGGGCGGGTAAGAAGCCCACGCCAATTATCTCACGAAATAAAGCATATTCCAGTCACATTTTGCTCATGAGACGACTGTTAATGTTTAGCATTCGTCTCATGGGCAAATTGGACTGAAACTTGCTTTATTTCATGAGATAATTGGCATGGGCTTCTTACCCGCCCATGCGCTTTTTACCCCGTCTTCCCCTATATGTGTGCAACGTTTGAACAATGTGTGCCTTGTATTTCCCGAGAAAATGCCAACGGTAAAGTTATCCGGAAACAATTCGCATCCGCATGAGAGCTAAAAATAATAAAACTAATAGAAAGTCGAGATATACGGTGCCATCTTGTGTTTCAATTTTCAGAGCAATTAAGAACAACAACAAAAACTCAGTTTTCAGCGAAAGTGTTTTTGCTCGTCAAAAAGGGAGTTTTTTTATTTTAAAATAAAAAAGGTTACCAGGGAAACAGTTATTTTCTTGTGCTCTTCTAGGCAACTTGAGAAAAAACCCGGTTCCACCCTTTCATGCATTGAATCTTCTCCATGAACCAAAAAAATCAGGATAGCTTTATTATTAAAAACATGATTAACGGGTTTGTGGTAGCGTTATTTTTTGAATGACCTTACACTTCCATCATGAAAAGTGAGTTTAACGTCCTCCGACCTGGTACAGATGCATATGGGACATTCCTAGTATGTGTAAAGATAGTGGGTCGCTCCTGGAGGTACTGCAAGGGTAGAGTGGCACAGAGGTAGCGCGTTCACCTCGTGTCAAGTAGCCTAAACCCGAGTTCGAACCTGGGTACAGGGGATATTTTCCTCTCACTTTGCACTAGGCCTTACGGTCTGAACGTGGAGTCTTTCGGATGAGACGATAAACCGAAGTCCCGCGTGTGTGCCCATGTACTTAGCGCACGTTAAACCCAGTGGCAACGAAAAAGTTGTCATTTTGTCAAAATTTACCCACCCTCCTCCCTTTCCTTCCTCATCAGTCACATAAAAATCGCATGCAAAAAAACAACAATTGGGTGGCGCGCCTTTGGCTGCGACGCGCTCTCCAAGTTGGAGCAACCTGAATTTCACAGAGACGCCTCTGTGACTATAAAGTACCTAATACCTAATAATACCTAGTGCCTAGTACCATGTCGACCCGTATTATGACAACAGATCTCCTTTCAGAACTCTCAAATTGTTCTGCTCCTCCTTGGCGGAGTTTTTTTCACGCTGACCTCAGTCATCTTTCATCACACGTTCGTCGTCACGGGATGCCACAAAGTAATAAAACCATCACAGTAATAACGTCAGGCATTATAATAGGTCATCACGGGACAAAATACGTTATCATCACACCGATGACGTCACTCATTGCACTACGTCACCACCGGGACACAATAATTCTTCATCATCCTAATGACGTCATTCAGTACACTACGTCATCATGGAAGAAAAAGAATTCTTCATCACACCGATGACGTCATTCATTACACTACGTCATCATGGGACAAAATGATGCTTCGTCACATGGATGACGTCATTCATTATACTGCGTTATCACGGAACAAAATATTATGACACAATATCGACGTATGTCATTACACGTACGTCATCGTGTGGTTTTGTGAACACATTGACTTCATAATGCACGGCCTAACTGTTTCTTTTTTTTTTAACGGAAGATACTTTTTCCTGATGACATCACTCCTTACGTGTTAATCCTCACGGTTGAGACGTGTCCCCTGCTGTAGCACCTTGTCGGAGGTTTCACTCCTCGTGAAATACGTTCACACGTTCATCAATCGTCAGGCTTGGACACTAAATCCCCATCAGGATTCATCATCCTTACCTGTTCTTCCTTGGCGGATATTTCTACCTCATGACAGACACTCACACTTTATTAGTCATGACCGACTTGGGACAACAAATCCCCTTTAGAATACATGACCTGTTCTTCCTTGGCGAAGGTTTATTTCCCCTGGTAACAGTCTCTCATATGATGTTACTCTATCACAGCAAATCTCAGGTTCCAGGATTCATCCTCAACTGTTCTTCCTTTGCGAAGGTTTTCTTCAAATAACAGTCTTTCAGTCCTCACGTTCGTCATGACATGCTGGGACAACAAATATTCTTCAGGATTCTTCATCATCCCCTATTCCTCCTTGGCGGGGATATACTCCACGGAACAGAGTCACATGTTCGTCATAACAGACTGGGACAACAAAATTAATCCTCTGAACAAAAACACGACCTGTTCTTTCTTTGCGCCGGTTTTCTTTTCATGACAGACGTTGGTTATAACAGGCTTTAGCAACTCGGTACCTTCCAGAATTCACGACCTGTTCTTTCTTCCTAGGCGGAGGATTTTTTCTCCCTCAGGATAAACAATCACTCACACATTCGTCACGTCAAGCTGGGACAACATCCCCCATTCAGAACATACGACGTGTTCTTCCTTGGCGAGGGTTTTCTCCTGGTGACGGTCTCTCATTTTACCACGCGTTATTTATCACAGCAAATCTCCAGTTTCAGGATTCATCCTCAACTGTTCTTCCTTGGCGAGGGTTTTCTCCTGGTGACTGTCTCTCATTTTATCACAAGTTATTTATCACAGCAAATCCCCAGTTTCTGTATTAATCATCAACTGTTCTTCCTTGGCGGATGTTTACTTCTCATGACATCCATTCACACGTTCGCCATGACTGGTTGGGACTACGTCAGAATTCATCCTCAATGTTCTACGGGCTGGACCTAAGTTTTTATGGAGTGGGGGCTAATTCATCGAAGGTGCGAAGCACCAAGACCCCTAGGGGGGTCCGAGGACATGCTCCCCCGGAACTTTTTTTAATCCGAGAAGCAGAATAGTGCAATCTGGTGCAATCTGGGCATGAAATAAAGGACTAATGCCATTACTGTTCATACCCCTATTGAAACATGTTTTGAACCAAGTACACATCATGCTGCTTCCACACTGCTAGGCATAGCCCGCAAGGAAATTTAGCTGCCGCTCGGCTTGGGTTTTTTAGGAAAAAGGGTGGTGGCTGCAGCCCCCTAAGCTCCCCCCCCCCCGTAGGTCCGGCCCATAACTTCTTCCTTGGTGGAGGTTTTTTGCCACGACGGGCCTGGATACGAATCCCCCGTCAGAATTCCTGACTTGTTCCTCTTTGGCAGAGGTTTTCTCCTGATGACAGACACAATCATTCACACGTCCGTCATGACAAGCTGTGACAACAGAGCCACCTGCCAGGATCTCTCATCATCCTCAATTGATCCTCCTTGGCGAGGTTTTCTCCTGATGACAGACACAATCATTCACACATCCGTCATGACAAGCTGTGACAACAGAGCCACCTGCCAGGATATCTCACCATTCTCAACTGATCCTCCTTGGCGAGGGTTTTCCCCTGACAGACACAATCATTCACACGTCCGTCATGACAAGCTGTGACAACAGACACCTGCCAGGATCTCTCATCATCCGCAACTGACCCTCCTTGGCGAGGGTTTTCTCCTGGCTGACATTTCTCGGAATGAAAGTCCGTTTAACGTCCTCCGGTCTGAAACAGACACACACGGGACACTAGCAGACATAAATATGGTGGGAACGATCCTGGAGGCAATTCCCCGGAGGCAGTGCAAACTCCAGGCTTAAAGTCCCGAATTTTTAACGACACAGATGTATAATTGTGGTTAGTGCGACATTTCTCTCAAATCCTCACACGTTCGTCATGACAGGTCGCAACAGCAAATCCCCGGTGTCGGGACTCGTCGTCGTCCGGACCTGCTCCTCCTTGGCGGAGGATGAGACGTTCTCCTGCAGGCCGTTGTTGTTGGTGGTGGTGGACGAGGACCACTTGCTGTCGTCGTTGTGGAGCGAGGTCCAGGAGGCGTGGTGGTGGTGGTGGGGGTGGTGGTGGTGGTTGCGGTGGGGGTGGTTCTCCCTGGTGCGGCACCTCAGCAGGTGCACGATCTGCTGGCGGAACTTCTGGCCCGTGGCGCAGTACAGGCAGAAGTTGACGGCGTGGTGGACGTACATCAGTAGCTCCGCTATGGTCTTGGCCAGCTTGAAGCGAACCGTGGACCTTAAGGGATGGTACTGGTGCTGCCAGAAAAAAAAAGGGGAAAATGGTGAGATGTCAGTTTAACCCATTGACTGCCAGAGAAAATTAACCCTTTCACCGCCAATGTCGCATTTTAGCACCACAGTGATTTAACACCCATGTCCTTAACCCTTTCGCCGCCAGCCATTTTTCAGCAACAAAATACCATTGACCTTAACTGGGTAGAGAGAACAAAAGTATCTACTATATTGGGAATTCCTCTGTGACATGTATACCATTAGGCCTATCCTTACCTCCCAAAATTAAGAAAATAGGGTCTTTGGATAACAGGCCTTGGTTTGATGCCTTTTAGTGACATGGGTGTTAAACCATTGTGGTGCTAAAATGCGACATTGGCGGTGAAAGGGTTAAAAGGCCTCAAAGCAGGGTCTGTTATCCAAAGAGCCGTTTTTCTTAATTTTGGGAGGTAAGGACAGGCCTTACATTATACATGTCATAGAGGAATCCCCAATATTGCAGATCTTTTTTTTCTACCCTGGTAATTATAATGGATTTTGTTGTTGCGAAAATTGGCTGGCGGCGAAAGGGTTAAAGAAAACATCATTGGGCAAATCATGTATTGAAAAAGACAACTGATATAGAGCCAATCTGGCAAAATGGTCTGGGGATATTACTCTCTTGACTGTGTTAGAGCAAAAGGCAGCATATCGGGGTTATTCCTCTTCATCTGATGACATCATCAGTGGTGTCATCGGGTCAGTAGGGGAAGACGGGGTAAAAAGCGCATGGGCGGGTAAGAAGCCCACCCCAATTATCTCATGAAATAAAGAAAATGTCAGTCAAATTTGCCCATGAGACGAATGCTAGACATTAACGCTCGTCTCATGGGCAAAATGAGACTGAAATTTGCTTCATTTCATGAGATAATTGGGGTGGGCTTCTTACCCGCCCATGCGCTTTTTACCCCGTCCTCCCCTACGTGATACGTTGGTGGCAGTCAAGGGGTTAAGCTTAAAAATATAAATATTTGTTAACCCTTTCGCCGCCAATGTCGCATTTTTGCATCACAAAGGTTTAACACCCATGTCACTAAAAGGCATCAAATCAGGGCCTGTTATCCAAAGACCCTATTTTCTTAATTTGGGGAGGTAAGGATAGGCCTCATGTTATACATGTCATAGAGGAATTTGCAATATTGCAGATTATTTTCCCCTCTCTACCCAGTTAAGCTTGATGGTATCTTTGGGCTGAAAAATGGCAGGCGACGAAAGGGTTAAGTGTGGCGGGGGGGTATAAAAATCAATAAAAATCATACAAACAGAACAACTTCCTCCCCGTGGGGATAACGGGGGGTCTTTGTTGTACAACTAGTTCCCCCATCTTCTGGAAATATTGTGCTTGTAACTTCCTGTAATCTGTCACTCTCTTTGACTCTGCCTTTTCCCTTTGCCTACTGTCATAATTAGGTTATCGCTATGACTTGCCGGTCTATAATTCTCCGGTTCTTTTTTTTTTCCTTTAGAAATTGTTAAAAAAAAGATTTCGTCTCTCTATGCCCCCGTCACTATGGGTCCCGTCTCTATATTAATATTATGTCTCCGTCTCTATGTGCCCCGTTGTATACCTCCCTCTCTTTGTTTATCCTATCCCTAACCCATACCCTAATCCGGAGACACACGGCGATGGGGTCACACAGAGATAGACGGGGACATACAATGAGGGTGACACATAGAGACGGGGACATACAATGAGGGTGACACATAGAGACGGGGACATACAATGAGGGTGACACATAGAGACGGGGACATACAATGAGGGTGACACATAGAGACGGGGACATACAATGAGGGTGATATATAGAGACGGGGACATACAATCAGGGTGACACATAGAGACGGGGACATACAATGAGGGTGACACATAGAGACGGGGACATACAATGAGGGTGACACATAGAGACGGGGACATACAATGAGGGTGACACATAGAGACGGGGACATACAATGAGGGTGACACATAGAGACGGGGACATACAATGAGGGTGACACATAGAGACGGGGACATACAATGAGGGTGACACATAGAGACGGGGACATACAATGAGGGTGACACATAGAGACGGGGACATACAATGAGGGTGACACATAGAGACGGAGACATACAATGAGGGTGACATATAGAGACGGGGGGGACACAATGAGGGTGACACATAGAGACGGGGACATACAATGAGGGTGACACATAGAGACGGGGACATACAATGTGTGTGACACATAGAGACGGGGACATACAATGAGGGTGACACATAGCGACGGGGACATACAATGAGGGTGACACATAGCGACGGGGACATACAATGAGGGTGACACATAGCGACGGGGACACAATGAGGGTGACACATAGCGACGGAGACATACAATGAGGGTGACACATAGAGACGGGGACACAATGAGTGTGACACATAGAGACGGGGACATACAATGAGGGTGACACATAGCGACGGAGACATACAATGAGTGTGACACATAGAGACGGGGACATACAATGAGGGTGACACATAGAGACGGGGACATACAATGAGTGTGACACATAGAGACGGGGACATACAATGAGGGTGACACATAGCGACGGAGACATACAATGAGGGTGACATATAGAGACGGGGACACACAATGAGGGTGACATATAGAGACGGGGACATACAATGAGGGTGACACATAGAGACGGGGACATACAATGAGGGTGACACATAGAGACGGGGACATACAATGTGTGTGACACATAGAGACGGGGACATACAATGAGGGTGACACATAGCGACGGGGACATACAATGAGGGTGACACATAGCGACGGGGGACATACAATGAGGGTGACACATAGCGACGGGGACACAATGAGGGTGACACATAGCGACGGGGGCACAATGAGGGTGACACATAGCGACGGGGGACACAATGATGGTGACATATAGAGACAGGGGCACAATGAAGGTGACACATAGAGACGGTGGCACACCGCACTGATACCCATACATACTTCTCCCCCAACATAACCTTATCACCTGGGAATGCCGAAGAAGAAAATAATGACAAGATGAAACAGAAACACCCGATGGTCCAATGCTGATGAGACTCGAGAGAACCTCCATTCAACCACGCCTGCCCAATCAACACAAGAGCAGCCCTGCTTCTCCTAACCCCCCAAAACAATTCCCCCGTGAGCATACCCCCCACCCCCACCCCCCACCCCCACTCCTCACCTGCCAAAAAGCCGTGACGATGAGAGACACGTTCATGGGCAGGGTGGTCAGCAGAAAGGTGAAGGACACGGTCAACAGCATGAGGGTCAGCTTGACCCCTTCCCCGGGACCACACACCACGCGCCGGCACGTGCGACGAGGGGCCGGGTGGGGAGGGTGGTGAGGGTGATGGTGGTGAGAGTGGTGGTGATGGTGGTGGTGGTTGGTGGCTGATGAGGCTCGGAATCTGACCATGTGTCCGTGGTAGTGGTGTGCCGGGGTGTTTTGGAGCCGCAGTCTGTAAGTACATTATTAATTATTAAGGTAGTTTTAAATACGTAAAAAAGCGTGGTCATTACACATCTGTATTGTTAACTCATTCGCATCACATGATTTTGAATTATTAAAAAAACTCACAAATCACTCCAGCCATACACGGGGTTAATGCATTTCTTGTTGTTGATTGGCCCATTAATTTTCCGCAAACGTTTTGTAAAGTCGTTTCTTAGACCCCTTTTGGCGCAAACGTAATGCATGTGTAGAGTAACATCTCCAGGAGTTTGCCCCAGAAAACAAAACAGCTGACAAGTATTCACCTGTGTCGTCGTGCCCGCACCACCTCTCTAACGATAAGCACGTTGAACACCACTAGCAGCAGGAAAGGTACAAAGCAGTAGACGGCTGCATCAACCCAGGGCCACACCTCGTTCACAACATACCGGTGCCTTAGAGAGGCCTCGCAGAAACCAACCTGCCCAATGGAAAACACACATTATACTAGGTACAATAAGTTAAGAACCACTAGCAGCAGGAAAGGTACAAAGCAGATGACGGCTGCATCCACCCAGGGCCACACCTCGTTCACAACGTACCGGTGCCTTAGAGAGGCCTAGCAGAAACCAGCCTGCCCAATGGAAAACACACATTATACTCCTAGTATTACTAGGCACAATAAGTTAATCACCACTAGCAGAGGGAAAGGTACAAAACAGAAGATGTCTGCATCAATCCAGGGCCACACTTCATTCACAATGTATTGGGGCCTTAAAGACGGCTCACAGAAACCAACCTGGCCCATGACAAACACATATAATGTATGCTAGGCACATTAAGTTCAGCACCACTAGTAGAAGAGAATGGACAAAACAATTGACAGCTGCATGAACCCAGGACCATACTTCGTTCACCACATATCAGTGCCTTAAAGACGCCTCACAGAAACCAGTCTGCCAATGGCAAACACATATATTATAATTATACTAGACACAATACTTTTAAGCACCACTATCAAGGCAAGGCAAGGCAAGGCAAGGAATTTATTTCATACCCCATTTGGGCACAGAAATATAAAAACAGCAGGAAGACGGCTCACCAACCCAGGGCCATACCTCGTTCACAGTGTACCACACAGCTGTTTTGTTGCAGGCAAAGTCAATCTATTCAGTTAAAACACTGAATCTGAAAATCTTAGATACAAAAAAATGCACCAAGTATATCCCTATAAAATATTTTGGTTGTATGTTCTACATAGTATTTCAAACATGTTTCTTTCATCAGAATAATTGTGAAAAATTTCTTTATTGAGCAGTTTCATGAAACATACTTAGTAGAAAATGTTCTTGAATAATTCACTTAGTATCGCAAACATGAATAAAATCGCCAATGAGTGAACATCTAGCAATTTCCACTGAATAGAACTGATTTAGTCACATACTACAACATATTCTTGACTTTTACTTATGAAAAGTTACTTATGGTAAACTAAGGTTAGCTTGAAAAAACTTCTGAAAATGTAGATGAACTAAATGTTCCTCCAGGAACAGCTGTGATCGGTGCCTTCAAGACGCCTTGCAAAAACCAACCTGCCCAATGGAAAATGCACATTATACTAGGAACAATAAGTTAAGAATTGCTAGCAGCAGAAATGGTACGAAGCAGTAGATGCCTACATCAACACCAAGGGCCACACTTCATTCACAAGACCCACATGGGCAATGGCAAGCATATACATTATAAGTAGTGGATATATGTATCACATTTTAGAAGTTTTTTTCCTCATTTTCGTATTATGGCTGGTGTTCATATATCATAATGAATACCGAAACGCATAAGTTTGTAAAGCTGTCCCTCTTGGCATTAAATCCCCCAATAGGATGTGGTGATGATCTTGTCCCTATGGTCACGTTTGGCCTACTTTCCTATCGCCACTTCCAACCTGGATTCATATGTGTGTGATCTATCGCCGTAATATGGTTTATTGGGTATTGTTTTTGTTTATTTTATGAAATTTGAAGTTGGTTTTTGTGTTTTCTTGTCTTCACTGTTATTTCATTCATACATTCATTCATTCATTCATTCATTCATTTATTCCTTCATTCCTTAACTCATTCATCCATATATACATTCATTAATTCATTCAATTATCTACGGTGTGTGGGCGTTTATCCTATCTGTTCACAATAAATGATTCAACCTATGTTTTAAAATGTCAGCCTTATTATCAAAAATGAATAAAAACTAAACTTCATTAAATAACAAAATGATCATCATTACATGATTATCTATGTCAATATAAAAAAACACTGATAAAATAGCGATATTTCGGTTTATTTTTCAACCTTCGACAGGCAAAGCACCAGGGCAACTAAAACAGCCTTTAAAATATACAGTGGTACACAATAAACAGACAGAGAGAGACAGACAGACAGAGAGAGAGAGAGAAAAAAAGAGAGAGAGATGCTTAGACAAGACTATAAATGATTATTTATGGCAATAGAAATATGTCCTAACGAGCTCTAAAATATCCCAGAAAGAAATAAGAAAAGATACTCACCTTCCTTCCATCCACCAGCCTCTCCACGATCTCCACCGTCCAGAAGAAATGCACATTCAAGGTCAAGGTCAGCAGCACGAGAATGGCGATGACCTTCTTGGCTCGTGACGTGTTGACCATAGACGACGCCTTTAAGGGAAAGCACACCACGATGTACCTCTCCACAGTCACGGCAATAATCAACCACACCGAAAGATCACTCGCAGTGTATCCTAGACACACCGAGAGTTTGCACAACCAATCGGAGCTATGCTGGAAAGCCGTGCCGGTAACTTCTCCGAGCCAGAGTTTTAAAAGACCGATGTAGAGCACCAGAGAATCTGCCACAGCCAGAGAAGCTAGGTAATGATAGGAGGAGACTTTGACCATGGCTCTTCTTCTGAGGATGATGAAGGATAGCACGTTGCCTACTGTCCCGAGAACGATAAGTATCGGGGGCACATAGAGCAGTAAAGATTTCAGGATTCTGTACTCCAGGATTTCGTTCAATATCTGCTGTACGCTTCTTGCTGTCACGCCCGCCATTTTGTTTTATGTTGTTTGGCTTAGCGTTGGATTACTATTGGCTTATGGTGGCAATTATGGTTCGTTTCCAATATAGCGAGATACGTTGGCATGCTCCTTTGTTTGTTATTGTTTGGCTTAACGTTGGATTACTATTGGCTTATGGTGGCAATTATGGTTCGCTTCCAATATAGCGAGATACGTTGGCATGCTCCTTTGTTTGTTGTTGTTTGGCTTAACGTTGGATTACTATTGGCTTATGGTGGCAATTATGGTTCTTTTTTTATTTATTTTATTATATTTATATGTTTCCAATATAGCGAGATACGTTGGCATGCTCCTTTGTTTGTTGCTGTTTGGCTTAACGTTGGATTACTATTGGCTTATGGTGGCAATTATGGTTCGTTTCCAATATAGCGAGATACGTTGGCATGCTCCTTTGTTTGTTGCTGTTTGGCTTAACGTTGGATTACTATTGGCTTATGGTGGCAATTATGGTTCGCTTCCAATATAGCGAGATACGTTGGCATGCTCCTTTGTTTGTTGCTGTTTGGCTTAACGTTGGATTACTATTGGCTTATGGTGGCAATTATGGTTCGTTTCCAATATAGCGAGATACGTTGGCATGCTCCTTTGTTTGTTGTTGTTTGGCTTAACGTTGGATTACTATTGGCTTATGGTGGCAATTATGGTTCGTTTCCAATATAGCGAGATACGTTGGCATGTTTCTTTGTTTGTTGCTGTTTGGCTTAACGTTGGATTACTATTGGCTTATGGTGGCAATTATGGTTCGTTTCCAATATAGCGAGATACGTTGGCATGCTCCTTTGTTTGTTGCTGTTTGGCTTAACGTTGGATTACTATTGGCTTATGGTGGCAATTATGGTTCGTTTCCAATATAGCGAGATATGTTGGCATACTCCTTTGTTTGTTGCTGTTTTTAGAGCATAGGTCATATGTCATCAGCTGTGATAGTGATGCTGATGCTCTTCATGGATCATCAAGGAATTGCTGTCATCAATAATAACAATAGAGATGAGTTGACAGGGAAGTAATGTCACCAGTTGCTATGGTGATGATTTTTTTTTCAAGCGTTATCAAGGAACTGATGTCATGCTTTGCTGGGGGTGATGAGTGGTCAAGGAAGTGACGTCATCACATTTATAGACGCTGGGCTACAAGGAATCCACATCGCTGGAGATCCTCCCTGGAACACACACACGCACGCACGTGGGCACGCGCGCACAAACACACACAACTGATTTTAATGCTGTGGTATGGGTACGTCCACGCGCTTACGTTTCTCTCTATCTTATAGCCTTGTCTAGACATCTCTCTTTCTCTCTCTTTCTTTCTCTCTCTCTCTCTCTCTCTCTCTCTCTCTCTCTCTCTCTCTCTCTCTCTCTCTAATATCTCTCTCTCTCTCTCTCTCTCTCTCTCTCTCTCTCTCTCTCTCTCTCTCTCTCTCTCTCTCTCTCTCTCTCTCTCTCTCTCTGTGAATGCAAAAGTCATTTTCATTGCTTTTCTCATTACCTTGGTTAAGTAATAACATTTCGCTTGTTCGCTCGTTCTTTCATTCTTCCTCCCTCTCTCATTCTCTCTTTCCCTTTTTCCACATTATTTGTGTGTATTTGTGTGTGCGCGCACACGCACAAAAGTGTACACATGCGTGCATCTGTGTGCCTTTATATATGTGACTGTATTTTCCTTTGTTCTTGTTTGTTCTTTGTTCCAATGGTGTTGTTTTGCTTTGTCTAAAACATTTTGGGGGGCTTCAGCGATTTTTCTTCTAAGGCATCAATTACCTTCCTTCCATTTCTCTCGTCTTTTAAAAGTGTAAGACCCGCTTCACAGCTGTTCCGGGAGGAACTTTTAGTTTGAGGACTTTTCTTCTAGCCAACTTCACACGAGATCATTTGCGTGCATTTGTGTGTCTTCGATCATTGACTGTATGTGTCTGGCTGTAAATAAAATATTGTCCATTTTTCAAATTGTCACATTCTTTCTCCGTCCTCCTCCTCTTTCTTCTTCTTCTTCTTCTTCTTCTTCTTCTTTTTCTTCTTCTTCTTCTTCCTCTTCTTCTTCTTCTACTCTTTCTCCTTCTCCTTCTCCTCCTTCTTCTTCTTCTTCTTCTTCTTCTTCTTCTTCTTCTTCTTCTTCTTCTTGTTTTTCTTAGTCCTCCTCCTCCCCCTCATCCTCGCCCCCCTCATCCTCCTTTTCTTCTTCTTATTCTTCTTTTTCGTCTTCTCTTCTTTTCTTTCTCCTTTTTCTTCCTCCTCCTTCTCTTACCCTTCTTTTCCTTATACCTCTTTTCCTTATACCTCTTCTTCTTCTTCTTCTTCTTCTTCTTCTTCTTCTTCTTCTTCTTCTTCTTCTTCTTCATCTTCTTCTTCTTCTTCTTCTTCTTCTTCTTCTTCTTCTTCTTCTTCTTCTTCTTCTTCTTCTTCTTCTTCTTGTTCTCCTCCTTCTCCTTCTTCTTCTTCTCCTTCTCCTTCTTCTTCTTCTTCTTCTTCTTCTTCTACTTCTTCTTCTTCTTCTTTTTCTTCTTCAAAGCTAGACAATTAATCAGTAAATAGCGTGACCAATGTACTCCTGACTTCTTAGCCAAAAGGTACAGTGTGGAGCTCTTCCATTGATTTCATTGATTTTGTTCCATTTACTTGATTGGCTCAGAGCCTCCGTACGAAATGAGAACATCAAGAGTATTGGACGAGACCAGCCACTGTGGCGTAGTGGTAAAGTCGCGGACTACTGGCTGGGAGGTCACGGGTCCGAATCCCAATTTGCAGCCTTTGCATATTAGTTAAGACATCTGTATCGCTAAAAATTCGGGACTTTCCTGGAGTTGCACTGCCTCCGGGCATTGCCTCCAGGATCGTTCCCGCCATCTTTATATCTAATAATGTCCCACATGTGTCTGTTTCAGACCGGAGGACGTTAAACGGATTTTCATTCCGAATCCCATCAGAGGCGAGGTTTGTTTTGGTCCTGGGCCGACTCCTACCCAGGGTAAGTAGCTATGGGCTCAATGGGAAAGATGAAACCACTCAGTCGAGTTCATCCGCTTAACGGATGTAATTCTGAAAGTGTTTCTCTAATTTCAAGACCAGCACTATTCACGGATTTCCTGGGAAGCCGTATGGTGGCTGCCATTAGTGTTACTAAAATTAAGAATATGCTTCCCACTTCCGTTCCAATTAACCCTTTCACCGCTAATGTCGCATTTATGCACCACAATGGTCTAACACCCATGTCACTGACAGGCATGAAATTAGGGCGAAAGGGTTAAAATAATCACTCAAACAACAACAACAAAAGAAAGGACAGCTCGAGGACACACGTGGTTAGCATGACTCAATACAAAAAAGGTGACCGGTCAAATCGTCCCTTCGCCAACTCGTCCCCGACAGACAGTCAAACAAACAGACAAGAGAGATGGGGGAGAGGGACGAGTTGGTAGAAGAACGAGTTGACCTGCAACCAATGTCACAGTTCACAGATGCCTTCGTAAAACCGGAAGTTTCAAGCATACAGGTGAAAGGTCAGGAAAGTTGTCAATAGAGTGTAGAGTGGCACAGGGGTATCGCGTTCGCCTCGTGTCAAGTAAACCCGGGTTCGAACCTGGGTACAGGGGATTTTCCCTCTCACTTTGCATACGGTCTGAACGTGGGAGTCTTTCGGATGAGACGATAAACCGAGGTCATGTGTGCCCATGCACTTAGCACACGTTAAATCCAGTGGCAACGGAAAAGTTGTCATTTGGTCAAAATTTACCTCCCTCCCTTTCCTTCCTCATCAGTCACACAAAAATCGCATACAAAATTGGGTGGCGCGCCTCTGGCTGCGACGCGCTCTCCAGGTGGGAACAACCCGAATTTCACAGAGACACCTCTGTGCCTAATAATACCTAATATTATAATAATACCTAATATAATAATAATAATAATAATAATAATAATAAATAATAATAATAATAATAATAATAATAATAATAATAACAATAGGGGATACTTACATAGCGCGATACCCCACATTGGCTCATCGCGCTTTACAACAGTATAAAGGCATTACAAATCATAAAAAGGTTCAACATTATATGAATTTCACAAAAACAGCATACACACACACAAAAAAACATCATCATATTAAATAGTAAAAGATTCAACATGCATAACTTATGCAAAGCACATTAATGATATAGTCGTTAGTGTAATACATAAAATCACAAATTGAATAAAAACATTTTATCAATTAAGACAATATAAAACAGCACGTCACACGACAACTATGGGAAATTTACAACTTTTAAAATATGACTGCACAGTTACAACAATACAATAATAGCATACGGTACACTTACACACCCACACCCACACCCACACCCACACCCACACCCACAGGCGCAAGCGCACACACGTGCGCACGCGTACACACGCACGCGCACGCGCACGCACACAAACACACGCACGCACGCATGCACGCACGCACGCACGCACGCACGGACGCACGCACGCACGCACGCACGCACGCACGCACGCACGCACACGCACACGCACACACACACACACACACACACACACACACACACACACACACACACACACACACACACACACACACACACAGATGAACGCTGTTGATTGACAGACGGGTGTCTGTAGTTCTCGGGCCTGGTTAACGCCGGGATATCATTATGGAAGGAGGCGTAGAGTAGGCCTACAGCCCTGTCACGTAGTCGCAGACCGAAGTTGTCCCTGAAGTTCTGATAATCTATGGGAGGACGTTTATATAGCTTGCAATGTGGATAACCTGAGACGAGGGATATCGTCGTCAGGACATTGGGAATAACTTTGCTAGTTGACTTTTTTGTGTGTTTCGTCTTCCTTTAACCATTCGCCTTCATCGTGTAGAAGATTCTGATGGTTTGAAATAGTCATTTTCATGGTTCAAAAGTCAACACTCACTGGCAGTATGTGCATATGACTTGCCATTTCAGCTTAATAGGAATTGCTCGGAAATAATTAAAGGGAGTAATTTCATGGTGTGAGGGAGCTATCTTGCCTAATGCAATCGGTCAAACAGGGGAAGTAACTCTACTATCAGCTCTCGTAGCCTATCTAATCGACCCGTGTGTTTGAGCAGACATACAGCACTTAGAACACCGTGCGTCATTCTAAAAAATTGTCATTTATATTTTTACGTCACATTTTGCAAGTTTTATCAGTTTGTGGCCACTGGCCACCCCTAATTTTTTTTTATAATATTTGCAAGTCGCTTACTCGCATCCTGCGGTTTCAAGCTTCGACGCCATTTTGCATTGTTGCCATGGTATTTTACCGAGTAATGGAGGTAAACAACTCTTATTTTCACGAAGTGCTCTTCCCGAGGTTTTTTTTCCGAAAATCGTCTATTGACATGACAGGCCCAAGCGCGCCAATTTTGCTAATGTTCATTATGGTTGATTCAGTAGATTTGGTTGTGGCAACTGGAACATTTCTTTTGTTGACGCACAGGCAGACAGACGCACAGACAGAGAAGATCGCAGTTTTTTGCTTGAGTCGCAAAGTACCCCCAGGTTCTTATAGAAACGTGAGCACAAACGGAGGAAAATGAAGACATAGGCAGAGCATCAATTACATAGAAACCATAAGAAAACGGTACAATAAAGAAGTGAAGATTCAACAACAACAACAACAACAACAACAACAACAAAACGGTCGTGCATTCTTTGGTGGGAAAAGGTTAAGATCAGACGCTAAAAATGTTGAAATGTTGATGTATATTCTAGTTCAGAGACTAGTCTCTGTGAAATTCAGGCAGCTCCCACTTGGAGAGCGCGTCGACGCGAGTGCAGCGACAGCCAGTTTGGTTCTTGTTGTTTTTTTTACAAAAATTAAGTCACGAAACAAAAAGCAATCAAGAAAGTAGGTACAAAAATGGACGAAGACATAAAGTTAGACCTAGGAGCTAACAGACAATGCAGGAATGTAAGAAGAAACAATAAAATGATAAAGTGGAATGCAGGATGGAATGAAATAATTATTAGGTATTAAGTACTTTATAGTCACAGAGGCGTCTCTGTAAAATTCGGGTTGATCCCACCCGGAGAGCGCGTCGCAGCGAGAGGCGCGCCACCCATTTTGAAAAAAACATTTGCATGCGTTTTTTGTGTGACTGATGAGGAAGGAAAGGATGGTGGTAAATTTTGACCAAATGACAGCTTTTTCGTTGCCACTGGTTTAACGTGTGCTAAGTGCATGGGCACACGGGACCTCGGTTTTTCGTCTCATCAGAAAGACTCCACGTTCAGACCAATAAGGTCTAGTGCAAAGTGAGAGGAAAAATCCCCTGTATCCAGGTTCGAACTCGGGTTTACTTGACACGAAGCGAACGCGTTACCACTGTGCCACTCTACACCTACAGATGAACAATCTGGATGAATGGGTTTGCGGGCATTTGTTTAATTCATATTTTTAGCGTTGTTTTTTCCAATGCACATGGTGAATAAACAAATTAAAAAAATCAGCTGCAATAAGCAAAATGAACATCAACACCAAACAATGTTTCTAAGAGCAGCATCACCTCAACTACAATGACAACTACATACGGGAAAAAGCAACAACAACAACAACAAAACACACTGATCCCCATCCCCCCGTGGGGAAACCGGGGGGTCTTTTGTACAAATAGTTCCCCCACCTTCTGGAAGTTCTGTGCTTATAACTTCCTCTAATTCCGTCATTCTCTTTGACTCTGCCTTTTCCCTTTGCTTACTGTCGTCTACTATCTTTCTATCTCACTGGTCCATTCTCCTGCCTTTTTTTCTATGAATTCTTTCAAAGATTTCCTTCAGCCGAAGTCGGACATGCTGGGCCCACCTATTTCTTAGTTAGGCGCATAACTGCAGCATGACGCATCTACGCTCATATGACAGGAAACTGTCTGAGCGAGCGAAGCAGAAGAACTGATCCCCATGACTTTGACCCGAACGCACCAAAGCATAGACTGGATCGGAAACCAAAACTGAGGTCACCATGAGAGCAGGGCATGCAAAGCAAACAGAATTTGAGACATATTTTTCTTTTTGATAATTGATGGAAATGTGGCGGATGATATGATGATGATGATGATGATGCTATGGAGTTCCGTATCGGTCAAGTATTTGGTCCTATAGTATGATGTTGTACAGTATAATATGATATTTCATAATAATTATTTCTGGTTCAGGTTTTTTTAATTTCTTATTCTTTTGTTTGTTGTTTTTATAAACATTACAGAGACTCTACTACATGCAATGGGCACAACACAATGTTTCAAATATTAGTTAGGGAAAAAAGAAGCATCAATTACGTCTCACAATTTGTTTTGGGTTTTTTTAAGAACAAAAAGTTGCAAACGTTAGAAAGAAACCGGACTGAAGCTATAGAAACGGAAAGAACTCATTAGGAGAGAGAGAGAGAGAGAGAGAGAGAGAGAGAGAGAGAGAGAGAGAGAGAGAGAGAGAGAGAGAGAGAGAGAGAGAGAGAGAGAGAGAGAGAGAGTGAGAGAGAGAGAGAGAGAGAGAGAGAGAGAGAGAGAGAGAGAGAGAGAGAGAGAGAGAGAGAGAGAGAGAGGAGGTAAAGCTCGCAATGCTTTTAGCTTGCGAAAACACTCAAGTAATCACACAATATCTGTATTGTTAAAAATTCGGGACTTTCCTGCTGTTGCACTGCCTTCGGGCATTGCCTCCAGGATCGTTCCCTCCACCTTTATATCTACAAATGTCCCATATGTGTCTGTTTCAGACCGGAGGACGTTAAACAGATTTTTCTAAAATAATCTATATATACCTGTAGGCTATAACCAAAGCTGTTGTAGTCAGAAATCAATGTCTTTCTGAAATGTAGAAATTGCACGATGCGTTTATTTAAAATGTTTTGTTTGTCACAATTGTTATGGGCCAGAGGCCTAAGCATTAAATCAGTTTGACTCTCTCTCTCTCTCTCTCTCTCTCTCTCTCTCTCTCTCTCTCTCTCTCTCTCTCTCTCTCTCTCTCTCTCTCTCTCTCTCTCTCTCTCTCTCTCTCTCTCTCTCTCTCTCTCTCTCTCTCTCTCTCTCTCTCTCTCTCTCTCAGATTGGAAGATTGTCGTTGCCTAAAATCTTTATCCTTGAAAAATAAAGTTAAAGTTTTCAAGTTTGTTTTCTCTCTCTCTCTCTCTCTCTCTCTCTCTCTCTCTCTCTCTCTCTCTCTCTCTCTCTCTCTCTCTCTCTCTCTCTCTCTCTCTCTCTCTCTCTCTCTCACTCTCTCTCAAGGGCCAATGGCCTATAGATATTAAAAATATTGTTCTTGTTCTTGTTCTTGTTCTCTCTCTCTCTCTCTCTCTCTCTCTCTCTCTCTCTCTCTCTCTCTCTCTCTCTCTCTCTCTCTCTCTCTCTCTCTCTCTCCTGCTTGCTTTTACATTATAATTCTAATGAAATGCTTCGAAATACGAGCCGTTTTGATAATCCATTTTAGAGAAGACAGATTTTATTTGTGTTATTTGATTTGTTTGTCTCGATGTGATTAAGCGGCTTCAAATTTGATCTACCCTTAGCCTACTTCTTTTCCCAGATTCCAATTTCTCTCCTTTGGCCCGAAGCCAATGTCACTGTCAGCGTCGACATTAAAACCTGGTGGAGTTTTAAACTCAACTAGTAGAGATTGCAATAGACGATTTTCGGGGAAACAACAACTAGGGGAGAGCACTTCGTGAACATTAGAGTTGCTTACCTCCATTTCTCGGTCAAATACCATAGCAACAGTGCAACAATGGCGTCGAAGCTTGAAACCGCAGGATGCGAGTCTGCGACTTGCAAACACAAACTAATAAAACTTGCAAAATGTGATGTAAAAAATATAAATGACGTAATCTTCTATTAGGAATGACGCACGTGTGTATGTCTGCTCAAACACACGAGTCGATAGGCTACGAGAGCTGATGGTAGAGTGACTTCCCCTGTTTGACCGATTGAATGAGGCAAGATCACTCCCACGCACCACGAAATTACCTCACCCTTAATTATTTCCGAACAATTCCTATAGCGACTTCAAGTCAATTTCTCACGTTTGAGATAAAACCGTTTTCTTGAGTCTTGAGTCTTGAGTCCATAGATCGCAATTGTGAGCGCTAGCTTGTTGATGCCCTCTTTTGCTTTCTGTTATATGTGTTGCTTGGAAATGTTAAAGATTTGCTTAAACCAATTGTGATCTCTACTAGTAAGATTGTAAACTCTACTAGCAGAGGTTAACCCTTTCACCGCCAATGTCGCATTTATGCACCACAATGGTTTTACACCCATGTCACTAAAAGGCATCAAATCAGGGCATGTTATCTGAAGACCCTATTTTCTTAAATTTGGGAGGTAAGGATATGCCTAATGTTATACATGTCACAGAGGAATTCCCAATATTGCAGTTATTTTTTGTATCTCTACTCAGTTACGCTTAAAGGTATTTTGGGGCTGAAAAATGGCTGGCGGCGAAAGGGTTAAAATTGCGATCTCTAATAGTTGAAATTAAAATCGTGGTTCTCATGTTTCTCTACATAAACAATCTTATTTTTATATGGATAGAAATTAATAGAAATTAATATTGCGGCTCTCGGTTTTTGCTACATGCAAAAATTTCGATTTCGACTAGGCCCTAATTTACCCATTTTGAAAGAAATTAAACTGCTGTCTACTTTTAAAAATAGTTCGTTTCCATTGTACTTTATGCCAATACAACCATTCGGAGGGGGGGGGGGGTGTCTGTGTCTGTGTGTGTGTGTGTGTGTGTGTGTGTGTGTGCGCGTGTGCGTGTGCGTGTGCGTGGGTGTGGGTGTGGGGGGGGGGGGGTGTGCGTGTGCGTGTGCGTGTGCGTGTGAGTGTGTGTGTGGTGTGTGTGTGTGTGTGTCAAAGTCAGAGTCAACGCATTGAAATAACTCTATTTAGAGAGAGAGAGAGAGAGGAGAGAGAGAGAGAGAGAGAGATGAGAGAGAGAGAGAGAGAGAATACGAATACGAATACGATATACGAACTTTTTTAATGAGGGAAATTGGATAAGCTGAGACAGCTTTTTTTACACCATGCCCTCAGGCAAAAACATGAGAAATGAAAAGAAAAAATAATAAAAATAAAAAATTCATAAACATGCAAAAAAGTGGCAACAAATACATTTCATTATTTACATTCAATAATTGAAGAACAATTTTATAATCTCTCTCTCGTTTCTCTCTCTCTCTCCCCCTCTCTCTCTCCTCTCTCTCTCTCTCTCTCTTTTTTCTCTCTCTCTCTCTCTCTTTCTCCTCTCTCTCTCTCTCTCTCTCTCCTCTCTCTCTCTCTCTCTCTCGATCTCTCTCTCTCGGCAATCTCTCTCTCTCTCGCTGTCTCTCTCTCTCTCGGTCTCTCTCTCTCTCCTTCACTCCATCTCTCTCTCACGCGCGCGCGCATCCCTCCACAAACACACACACACAGACAGACAGACAGACACACACACACACACACACACACAACACACACACACACACACACACACACACACCACATTCATCACACACACCCTCATATGCGCACACATACACGCTTACACCCATATACACGAGCACACCCGTACACACATATCATGCATAGCATGTAGATTGCTGCTCCATGGGCATTACTTCAGAATTACAATAATCATGGATGCAAAATTAATAAGGAAATGCAGAATTGTACATATGAATATCTAGCATTAGTAAAAAATAAACACAAATATGCCTACAGGAATTATAGTTGATCAATCAAATATTTATGATATGCCCTTCTAAAGGATAATAAGCTGGGATTCGTTTTTAGATGGACAGGCATATCATTCCATAGCTTGGCACCTGAATAAATAAGAGATGTCATGAATAAGTTTGTTCTTGGTTTTGGAATGTGGACAATTTTCTTGCCACGGATATTGTTGATGGGGAACATATTAAACAGATAAGCTGGTGTTAAATCATTCATTATTTTATACATAAGCACGGCTTTGTTATATTGACACTTAAGATGAATTGGGAGTATATCTAATTTCTTATAATCACTAGGAAGGAGGGACGATGGCTTAAGAAGAATGAGCTTCAGAGAGCGTCGATAAATGCTTTTAAGTGGTTTTAAGGTATTTTGACTGGCTAGATCCCAGCATGATGATACATAGTCGATGTCGGTTTGAATGTAAGCATGGAAAAACAGTTTTCGCGTATGTTGATCTAGAAAATGCTTTATTCGGTTTAGTTGAAAAGTTTTCATAGATACTCTTTTGCACAGAAGGGAAATATGTTTGGACCATGAAAGATTGTTATCAATGGTAAGGCCAAGTAGCTTATAGAAACTGACCTCTTCCAGTTGTTTGTCAAAGACGCGTAGGTTACATGAATGATACTTTATGTTTTGACGTTTTTGTCTAGTTGTCACTAACATAAATTTTGATTTTTTTGAGGATGGATAGCCATGTGGTTCTTATCTGTCCAAGTGACAAGTTTTTTTGTTTATATCTTCTTGTAAGGACGCGAGTTCATGCATTTTCAATTTGTTTGTTTGCATGGTGAATAGTAGTCATCAGCGAAAAGTTCACATAAAGATGAGATATGAAGCGGAAGATCGTTTATGTACATTGAAAATAGTAATGGCCCTAAAAGTAAAACTGATCCCTGGGGAATACCGTATTGGATAGGAGAGAGAGTTGATAATGATGAATCTTGCAATACTGCTTGCCTTCTGTTATTTAGGAAAGACGAAATGAGTTTAACACAAGCGTCATTTAAGCCATATAATTGAAGTTTCCTAGTAAGAAGTGTATGGTCGATTGCATCAAAAGCCTTTGCGAAGTCGAGAAAAACAGCTCCAGTAAATACATCGTTATTAATAATTGAATGCCATTTATCTATAAGATTACTTAGCATGGTGTGACACGAATGTTTTTTCCTAAAGCCATTTTGATTTGGATGTAATAAGTCAAATGCTATAAAATGTGACTGTATGTTATTTTTTATGTGTTTTTCAATAGGCTTTGATAAGATGGACAGTAGAGAAATGGGTCGATTCTTTTTAATTCTTTTAGATTCTTTTAAAGCCTGTTGAAAGTGAGATTTGTCAATACGTTATAAATATATGTTAGTGATTCGGAAACAATAGGAGCAGATACTTTCAAGATTTTACTATCTAGCCCATCGAGGCCCCGACAACTAGACTGTTTTAATGTACATAGTTCTTTATAAACTTCATGGACACTCATGTACGGAATATCAAGTTTTATATTTATTTGTTTTGATTCACAAAAGTCTTTAAGTATCACTACGGTCGTTGAGAGAGAGAGAGAGAGAGAGAGAGAGAGAGGAGAGAGAGAGGAGAGCAGAGAGAGAGAGAGAGAGAGAGAGAGAGAGATTTGAGGAGACGAGAGAGCCTGGAGAGAGAGAGAATGTTGAGATTGAATTGAACTGACAATGAATTTTATTTATAGAGGGTAAATAGAATAAGCCAATAGTTACATGCTTTTTTTAACATGCCAGCCCTCTTGGAAAAATGATACAAATATAAAGGTATGAAATGAAAAAGGAAAATGAACACACACAAAGCCCCCAATATAAAGCATGCCCAATACAACCCTATATTAACCACCCCCCTAATACTTATTAACATATTCATTTTTAACTGTCATGAGAAATTAGAAGAACGCATAGACACGGGGGAGTACAACGGGGGGGGGGGAGGGGGGGGGGGGGTAAGGGGGATCCCACTTTTCATACAGATCTCTAACCATGCACAATATTGAGGAGGGGCACAAACACATGACAAAAACAATCCTAATCTTACTTTACATACTCATCTTGAAAAATGTACTGAGAAGAGAGAGAGCAGAGAGAAAAAGAAGAAAAAGAGAGAGAGTAGAAATGATTAGAGATGAGAGAGAGGGGAGAGAGAGAGAGAGAGAGAGAGAGAGAGTGTATAAATGAACGGGAGATTGAAGTGAATGTGGTTGTCCCTTCCCAATATTCATTTTTAACATCAAAATAATTTCCCCATCACCCATATTAACAAACGTCCCGGACACAATGGAACAAAGCAAATTAACAATCAAAGTACAAAAATTGTAAAGTATCAATTAAAAGGACATGTTCCGACGGAATAGGTGCTAATTTTATAAAGTTCGAGTCAAACATTCATATGGGAGTTTCTAGGTGTGTGTGTGATGTGTGTGTGTGTGTCAGTGTGTGTGTGTGTGTTTGTGTGTGTGCGTGTGAGTGTGCGTGTGCGTGTGTGTGCGTGCGTGTGTGTGTACGTGCGTGATGTGAGTGCGTGCGTGCGTGGTGTCGTGTGTGTGTGTATGTGTGTGTGTGTGAGATTTTATGAACATTTTTAGAGATTATATTTTTTCCATCAGATTTATAGTAACAAAGGAGAGTTTTGTTGAACAGTACCACGCAACTTATTTAGTTAGAGAAAATGTTCTTAAATAATACACTTTTTATCGCAAGTGATAAACAGAAATGAGATTTGAAGTGAAAATCTGACACGGGATCCTGAATATAATTCATTATCTTACATACTATAGGCCCTAACATTATTCTTCACTGTTGTTTATGAAAAGGATCTCGTGTGAAGTTGGCTTAAAAAAATTCCTGAAACTAAAAGCTTCCTCTCGGAAGTTAGCACAAATTGATCGTTCCATCGTGCGCCAGTGGCTGATAGTTCTGAAGATGAAACACATGACTGAGAGCCTGAAGATCCCATGAACACGAGACTCTAACTTACTATACCGTCCATGAACACCCCCCCTCCCCCCCCCCCCCCCCACGTGGGGATACCGTAGGGTCTTTTACATACAAATAGTTCCCCCACCTTCTGGAAGTTTTGTGCTTGTAACTTCCTCTAATTGTCACTCTCTTTGACTCTGCCCTTTTTCCCTTTGCTTACTGTCATCTACTACTATCTTTCTGCCTTACCGGTCCTTTCTCATGCAGGTTTTTTTCACGAAGCACTTAAAAAAACATTCCCTCCAGCCGAATTCGGACTCAATCGGCTTGCTGGGCCTAACTATTAATTTCTTAGTTAGGCGCATAACGGCAGCATGACGCAACATGCGCTCATAATGACAGGAAACTGTCTGAGTGATCGAAGAAAAAGAAGAAGAAGAAAGTAATTTGAAGAAGAAGAAAGAAGAATTCCAACAACAACAACAACAACAACAACACATGAACATAACAAAAACAACACACATCTAATCTAATCGGTGAACACGTTGATGTCCCTGGAGTTGGAGACATGATTGAAGTAGATATCTGGCAAGGATGCACATGAGAGTGACGTCACGAGCTGGAATGTCCGATAAAGCCTGTTCTGTCTTCTCGACTAAATGACATATGAGCAAAACCCTTTCGCCGCCAGCCATTCCTTATTAGCCAAAAATATCCAATAAACTTACAAAACTTACTTACGTAAAGAAAAGATTTTGTCTGAAATATTGGGGATTTCTTTACTACATAACATTAAAAAAAAGGCCTGTCCTTAAATTTCCAAAATCAAGAACACCAAAATTAATTGGATAACAGACCCTGATTTCAAGGTTTTTTAATGACATGGGTGTTTAAATCATTGTGGTGCAAAACATGCGACGTTGGCGGGCGAAAGGATAAATTCCAGCTAAAAAAGTTGCTAAAAAAAATAATAAAAATAATAATAATAATTTTATTTCATATAGCGCTAAAATCCATACAGTAGTATGCTCGATGCGCTTTACAAAAGCAACATTAAAGATGAAAAAACATGCATTAAAATCAACAAGATAGTCATACTACCTACAACATTCCAGTGCAAAGAAATAAAGTAACAAAAATAACATGATTCTCACTCACAAAGACATCCACCCCTCGTTCAACCATCACTGCCCATTCATGAAAAGCACTCCACGCTGTAACACCTCACCCTCGCACTAATCTGATGCAACATAACACTCATCTCCTCTACTCGCAGAAACTAATGATCTCCCCTCAATGTCAAACACCTCCCTCAGCTAGGAAGGAATTCACCTGCAACCCCCACCTACTATGATATGAATAGAAATGGAAGGGGTACACACTGCACTCACTCTCTTCTCTCTCTGCCTCTCTCGTCTCTCTCTCTCTCTCTCTCTCTCCTCTCTCTCTGTGAAACGAAATGGTGGTGGGTGGGGGGGGGGGGGGGGATAGATAGACGGTTTTGTTGTATCTATTTTTTCTTCTTCATGGATAATTCTTCGATGATTACTTTTTGCATGCTTCTTCATTATTTTTGTGTTGAATATATTGATTTTCTTGCATGTTTGTTTTGAGGGCAAGATTTGTTTTTCCCATTGTGTGCTTAGGGCAAGATGTAAAAAAAAGCCCATTGTTGTGCTTCATCTTCTCTCTTTTCCCTCAATCTAAAAAAGTTTTCTCTCCTCTCTCTCTCTCTTCTCACTCATTCTCTCTCTCTCTCTCTCCTCTCTCTCTTTCTCTCTCTCTCTCTCTCTCTCTCTCTCTCTCTCGTCGACACTCTCTCTCCCTTTCTCTCTCTCTCTCCTCTCTCTTTCTCTTCAGTTTCTCTCTCTCTCTCTCTGTCTCCAGGTCAATCTCTCTCTCTCTCTCTCTCTCTCTCTCTCTCTCCCTCTCTCTCTCTCTCTCTCTCTCACTCTCTCTCTCTCAATACTCTCTCACTCTCTCTCTCTCTCTAACTCTCTGCTTAATGTTCGCAAGAACTGACTGACCAAACGGAAAGACCCAAGGCATGCAGGGGTGTAGTGGTGTTAATCTACCCGATTCCCATATATATTTCATGGGGGACCTAGTTGCCAGTTGATTGTTTTAATTTTCATTAGCGATTTTGTAAGGTGCATTTTCATTGGCCACCCTATAATTACAATATATTCTGGGTGTTCGCTCACAATTTTCTGCTTCCTCCTTCCATTTTTGCTTCCTCTTCGTCTTTTAATTCATTATTTTCTGTCCTTCCCATATTGTCTGTCAGTTCCTATTATATCTAATTCAGATGGTGTCTTTGTCCATTTTGCATCTACCTTATTCATTGCTTTTTGCTTTGTGATATTTTCAGCTTTGCTTCCTCTTCGTCTTTTAACCCTTTCACCGCCAGCCATTTTTCAGCCGAAAATACCATTAAACTTAACTGGGTAGAGAAAAAAAATACTCTGCAATATTGGGAATTCCTCTGTGACATGTATAACATTAGGACTATTCTAACCTCCCAAAATTACGAAAAATAGGGTCTTCAGATAACAGGCCCTGATTTGATGCTTTTGAGTGACATGGGTGTTAAACCATTGTGGTGCAAAAATGCGACATTGGCGGTGAAAGGGTTAATTTATTCTTTTCTGTCCTTCCCATATTGTCTGTCAGTTCCTATTATTTCTAATTTAGATGGTGTCTTTGTCCAGTTTGTATCTAATTTCTTCGTTGCTTTTTGCTTTGTGATATTTTCAGCCTCAGAATCATAAATCGTCTTTAGTTTGTTCTTTTAGTGTGTTTGTTTATTCGTCTTCTTTGGGCTTCATTAAAACTGCTATTATTATTCCTTCAAGGCTTGATTATTGTCCATGTGCTTTGTGTGTAACTTTATTCCTGGTTTTTTTACCCCCCACCCCCCCCCCCCCACCTCTCTCCCTCCTCTCCTCTTCCCCCCTCTCACCTCTCTCTCCTCTCCTCTCTCTATCTTCTCTCTCCTCTATCTTTCATTTCTAGATTTCACTCCACCCCTCTCCCTCTCTTCTCTCTCCCCCCTCCTCTCCCTCTCCCCTCTCTTTCTCTCTTATCTCTGATCTCCTATCTATCTTTCTCTCTCTCTCTCCTCTCTCCTCCCTCTCTTCTCTCTCTCCCCTCTCTTCTCTCTCTCTCTCCATTCTCTCTCTCTCACTTCTTCTCTCATTTAGATTACCAGTATTGAATATCTCTATCCCAACCTTAACCCTCTACCCCCTCTCTTTCTCCCTTCTCTGAGATCCCTCTCTTTCTCTCTCTCTCTCTCTCTCTCTCTCTCTCTCTCACTCTCTCTCTCTCTCTCTCTCTGTCTTTCTCTCTCATTTTAGATTACCAGTATTGAATATCTCTATCCCCAACTCTACCCCCCTCTCTTTCTCCTTCTCTGAGATCCCCCCCTCCTCTCTCTCTTTTCTCTCTCTATCTCTCATTTAGATTACCACTTTTGAATATCTCTATATCCCCACCCCCCCTCCACCCCCTCTCTTTCTCTTTTCTCTGAGATCCCTCTCTTTCTCTCTCTCTCGTCTCTCTCTCCTCTCTCCCTCTCTCGCTCTCTCTCTCATTTAGATTATACCCAGTATTGAATATCTCTTATATCCCCACCCCTCTCTTTCTCCCTCTTTCATTCTGAGATCCTCCCCTCCCTCTCTCTCTCTCATATTAGATTACCACTTTTGAATATCTCTATATCCCCACCCCACGTGCTCTCTTTCTCCCTCTCTGAGATCCCCTCCCTCTCTCTGGATGGAATCTCTCTCTCTCTCTCTCTCTTTGCCCCTCTCACCTTTACATTTAGATTACCACTTTTGAATATATCTATATCCCCACCCCCCCTTCCTACCCCCTCTCTTTCCTTCCCTCTCTCATAGAGATCCCCCTCCCTCTCTCTCTCTCTCTATCTCTCATTTAGCATTACCACTTTTAAAATATCGTCTATCCCCCCCCCCCCCCTCTTCTCCCCTCTCTGTTCTCTATTCTCTCTGGGATCCCCCTCCTCTCTCTCTCTCTCTCTCTCTCGTCTCTCTCTCTCTCATTTAGATTACCAGTATTGAACATCTCTATATCCCCACCCACCCCTCTACCCTCTCTCTTTCTCCTTCTCTGGGATTCCCCTCCTTCTCTCTCTCGGCAATCCCTTCTCTCTCTCTCTCTCTCTCTCTCTCTCTCTCTCTCTCTCTCTCATTTAGATTACCAGTATTGAATATCTCTATATCCCCACCCACCCCTCTACCCTCTCTCTGTCTCCCTCTCCTCTCTAACTCTCCCCTCTCTCTCTCTCTCTCCTCTCTCTCTCTCCTCTCTCTCTCTCTCTCTCATTTAGATTACCAGTATTGAATATCTCTATATACCCACCCCCCTCTCTTTCTCCCTCTCAGAGACCCTCATGCATATGTCTGTTTAGGCGGAGTTATGGTCCTTAGATCTTGACACCAGGTGGTGTCTCCGTTGAAGACAGTTTCTTAGCAACGCCGAACTCTCTCTCTCTCTCTCTCTCTCTCCTCTCTCTCTCTCTCTCTCTCTCTCTTTTTATATAGCTTTGTCTCTCTCTCTCTCTTCCTCTATGTCTCTCTCTTTCTTATTCTCTCCCTCTGTTCTTCACTTCTACTTTTATCTATGTATTTTTCTCTAGAGGGATCTGTTTTTCCTTATTCTATTACCTACTATGAATAAAATTAATTCATTATCTCTCTCTCTCTCTCTCTCTCTCTCTCTCTCTCTCTCTCTCTCTCTCTCTCTCTCTCTCTCTCTCTCTCTCTCTCTCTCTCTTCTCTCTCTCCTCTCTCTCCTCTCTCCCTCTCACACTTTAGATTATCATTATCTCTCCATATCACCCCTCTCCTCCTTCTCTTTCTCCCTCTCTGAGACCCCCCCCCCCTCCATACGATTCAGTCGCCTGCATCTACATACATCTACATACATCTACATACTTAGCAACGGGCTGTTCAGGCGGAGTTAGGGTCCTTAGAGCTTGACACCTGGTGGCGTTTCCTTTGAAGACAGTTTCTTAGCAACGCCCTACTCACTCCCTCTTTGGCTACCGTCAATTTGCGCGAACATACAAATAACAGCAGACGACGCTGACGAAGGGAGCGCGACGCCCCCGAAAGCTCCGACGTGAGCCTAAACTTTAGCTGAGTTAAACTGTTGTAACATTCCTTTTATCATTCAAATAACGTTTGTGAATACAGAAACATTGAAAATGCGAGAGTGTGGGTTTCTTGGGCCTCAAAAAGGTTTTTCTCTGAAAACTGTGATAGTATCGGAAATTGTTTTCTGAAAATTCTGGGTTACAATGTAAGCTTGTATTATTCCCTAGAGCAGTTGAAAGAAGAAGAACAAAATGTGGTAGCTAGCCTTTCACGAATTGGATCTTGGCAAAGTAAAAAGATATGCAACCCCCCCCCCCCCCCCCCCCCCCCCCCCCCCCCCCCCCGTCCACCCCTGCATTTCTCGGTTAATTCTATTTTTCCGTTTTTGCCTTTCTTACCATATCATACATAAAGCTGTATTTTAGGAACATTTTTCAGCTAATAACCTTTTTGGAATACTAACCCTATCCCTAACCCTAGCCCTAAACCTAACCCTACCCACCACTATGTACTGCAGTACACCGCGATTTGTCACAGTTGTGGTTCGTTGCGTTTTTCCGTCTTATAGGGTGGGGGGTAGGGTTAGGCTTAGGGCTAGGGTTAGGGTTAGTATTCCAAAAAGATAATTTGGTGAAAATGTTCCTAAAATACAGCTTTATGCATAGTAAGAAAGGCAATAACGGAAAAATACAATTAATCGAGAAATGTAGGGGGGGGGGGGGGGGGGGGGGGGGTCGTGGTTGTGTGGGGGGGGGGGGGGGGGGGGGGGGGGGCACATCTTGACCTTCACAAACCAAAAATATATATACAAACGATAGCATGATTAATGATATTAGCGGTTTTGAGGATTGCACTTTTTGGGGGTCACCCTGTGGTTCGGAAAGAGAAAGGAAATCAAACGACAAATCGCCGCCCGCATGCAATACAGACGTAAGTTGAAAGACGTCACTTCACAGGAGAAGCAAAAAACTGATTATTTCGGTAATTTAAAGTGAAATTGCTTCAGAGTTTTTCATACGGCTTTATTTCGAGCCATCGGATAACTTTGTCACTTCAGTTTTTCATATAAATCACGATTTATTTAAGTAATATTGAAAAGGTCAAGATGTGCCCCCCCCCCCCCCCCCCCCACCCCCCCTACCTATCTCGGTTAATTCTATTTTTCCGTTATTGCCTTTCTTACCATACATAAAGCTGTATTTTAGGGACATTTTTAGCTAATAACCTTTTTGGAATACTAACCCTAGCCCTAACCCTAGCCCTAAACCTAACCCTACCCCCCACCCTATAAGACGGAAAAACGCAACGAACCACAACTGTGACAAATCGCGGTGCACTGCAGTACATAGTGGGGGGTAGGGTTAGGTTTAGGGCTAGGGTTAGGGATAGGGTTAGTATTCCAAAAAGGTTATTAGCTGAAAATGTTCCTAAAATACAGCTTTATGTATGGTAAGAAAGGCAAAAACGGAAAAATAGAATTAACCGAGAAATGCAGGGGGGGTGGCACATCTTTACCTTTACCAGTATTTGTTGATTTGACTCAATGAATGTTGCTATCTTATCCTATTATGCAAAAAATCTCAAAATCGAAAAAAATAGAGTTACGTCTGAATTGCATGCGGGCGGCGATTTTAAAGCCATTAGTTTTCGCTATAAAGGCAAATGTTTTGTTTATCTTCTTCTGAAATTATGACGTCGAAATGGTCAAATGACGTCAAATGAAAGACTATTGTGTTTTGTGGAAGCTTTTGAAGCAAGTGCGTGAAGTCCAACAAGCTTATAAGTCGATGCGCCTTGTCTTGTAATATGCATAAGCAAAAAATCTCAAAATCGATATTTAAAACAAGCGCGAAATCTTAATAGTTTGTGGCACGCGGTCTATTTTTACCACTCCAATCATGAGTTACCTCCCCTGGCTTTTCAATAATTTTAAGCTGTAAACCAGAATGTTATCTCTGCACCATTTCGTAACTTTTTATATCTTTTGGAAAACATTTAAAACTATGTATCCTACTTATACTCATCAAAATAAGCACCGCATACTCGTCGTGTCTGTTGTAGTGTCTGTATTACGTATGTTTATTATTTTGTACGCTTTAAAATACATCATTTTAAAGAGCGGCCTCAATTTGAAGTGTAGCCTCGATTTGAACCAACCATCTTTATAAATAAATTCAAACAAACCACACGCTGTGTTATTCAATTATACAAACTCTTGATTTTAATAAATAAAAGTAAACTGATCTTAATTTTTTTTTTTTTTTTTTTTTTTTAATTTTTCTTTTTTAAGCTTATAACAAATGAATAATACTCGGAGCGCAGGTCAAAATATAAAACTTGCTCCCTCACCATAAATTATTACCAAATTATAAATGCAGAATTAAAATTTACTTTAGCCCTCTATAATCTATTTCCTATATAAAATTCATAAAATAAGTTTCAGATAAAAAGTTAATCCCTGACTGGGCCTCCTGCTTCAAAAGAAGCACTAACAGAAAATAGGCCGGGAGACTCCCAAATCGACATTCATATTCATTTTAACGTTTTAATCGGTTGTCATCATTAAAAATGACATTCGCTGCGAAATAAATAATTAAATGTAAATAGTATGTCGGGTGTACATATGTAGATAAATTAACTTTACCTTGTAAATCTATTTTAAACCCTCCACACTGTACAGTAGAATGTGGGGGCCCACCACAGGGGCTCCACGTTTTCCCGTGGTAGCAAAAGTGATTTTACCCACGGTTTCACTTATAAGGACACATTTTTCATCTAACAACAAGAACATACACAGCGTAACGGTTTAGACACCACACTGAGGTTCCAGGTTCGAACCTGCCTGGCTCCGTTTTTTATTTTTTATTAAATTAAACCCACCACACACGTAAAAATCTTTACTCAAGTCAGCCTCATTATGAAGTCAAATTATTTCTTGTACATAACCTTATTTGTTTTTCGCGATTTTAACCGACCTTACATGACATTTTAAAAGTTTTTAACAATAAAGATTACATTTTTAACTTTGTGGTCCTGAAAATTTTAACTACAGCTCTTGGAGCGGCCTTTCTCAAATAACATATTTTATAAGTAACGATTATAACATAGCTAACTATATTTTTTATTGTGTGTCAACTGGTAATCTGTAGAATGCGAGCTCGGAACCAACCAAGAGTAATAATCAAAGATGCTGAGATCCTCCGGGTCACTCCCCTCCCCCCCCCCCCCCCTCCCCCTTCTCTTTACAACCCCAAGTAAAATCTCAATGCCCCACATGGCCGAAAGGCCGAAGAGGGCGTAAAGCATTATTTTCTCTCGCCTCGATTCTGAAGTGCGACAATTTTGTCAAAATGTGCGACAATTTTGGACCGACCGACCGACAGACAGACAGACAGAGACCGACCGACAAAGTGAGTTATAGTTTTGTGGCTTGAGCCACAAACAAAAAATGGAGTTATGTCTGTATTGCATGTGGGCGGCGATTTTTTATTTAAAAAAAAAGAAAAAAAGGGAGTGTGCGGAAAAAAAAAAAAAAAAAAGAAGAAAAAAAGCAGCAGATAAATAGAAGGACTGACGGGGGTAGAGAAGAAAAAGTCGACAAACGGAATAAATAATAATAAGATCACTGGAAATATAAAGTTTTTTTTGGGGGGGGGGGAGAGAGAAATAGAGATGGACTAATCTTACAGGGGACTCCAGGTGGGAGCAGGGGGCGGGGGAGAGATGGGGCGGAGAAACCAGAGTAAGAGACGGTGGGGGCGGGGGGGGGGGGGGGGGGGGGGCGGGGGGGGGGGGGGCGGTGGGGGGGGGGGGGGGGGGGGGGGGGGGGGGGGGGGGGGGGGGGGGGGGGTAGAAGAGAGTGAGGGCAGAACGTGCTTGTAAGACATGAAGGAAAGTAGAAGACAAAATAATAGTAAGAGAGAGAGAGAGAGTGAGTGTGTGAGAGAGAGAGAGAGAGAGAGAGTGCGAGAGAGAGAGAGAGAGAGAGAGATAAATATACACATACACATATATGTATATATTCTTGGTAGGCTGAGACCCCATCCTCTGCCGAGCTGATGAGACTCCCTAGGGTCGAAACAGCTGTCCTCGGCTGGGTTCTGCCATTGCCTCCCTAATAAGGAGGAGAAACTAAGCTAGCACTCTTTATGTTTTTTTAGTTTTTAGATGTGTAATACCAAGTTAATATAACTGGTTTTGGTTTTAATGTTCGTTTCAAAGACATTTATTTATTATTTAAGAAAATTTATATAGCGCTTCACATTTAAGCTCTAAGCGCTTTACAATTGCCCTAAAATTATTCATATTAAAAAAATATATGTTTAAACCAAACACCGCTTACATACCTCCACACTATCCTTCACATTCTTACCACACACACAACACACATATATACACATGCGACATCATCGACAACTAAGAACAACAAATATGTCATATTAAATTAAATATAAATAAAAATACAT
>CM065695.1:43675603-43686080 GCA_017654935.2 Phymorhynchus buccinoides | reverse complement strand
AAACACAAACACGTACAGCCCCCTTCGCCCCCGCTGCGAGTACAAGGAAGGACGAAAACAACTCAGGCGCATCCCCTAAACGGTAAAGGCACCCCCCGCGTGCCTCTCTCAACAGGACCCCACGCACTTCAGCCGTCTCCACACCCCCCCTCTCTACGTGCTTGTAAGGACAGAAGGAACGCTAGAGAAAAAAAATAGTTAAGAGAGAGAAGAGTGTGTGTGCGGAGAGAGAGAGAGAGAGAGTGAGAGAGAGAGAGAGAGAGAGAGACGAGATGAGAGAGAGAGAGAGAGAGGAGAGAAATGATTTTTTTTAGCGAGAGAGCGAAGATAAAATTACCACATATATGTAATATTCTGGAGCTGGCCCCCTCCTAGTACCGTCGTTCTCGATGATTCTACTTCGTAGTGCCAGAACAAGTGTGTGACTCACGGCTGGTTCTGCCAAAATGCTCCTCTCCTAAGGAGGAGAAACCTCAAGCAGATACCACTTTCTGTCTTAGAACATAAATCCAAAATACAAGTCGAACTATGAATCTGGTTTTAGCCCTTCTCTTATTTAGGGGACGTTTCACACGACAGGTATTGTTAGTAGGTAAGAAAATTTAGCAGAGCGCTTCCACTTTAGATCTAAGCGCTTTGCCAATTGCCTTACTAATATTATCTTAAAAAAAATAACTTTTTCAACAAAACACGCTTACTACCTCCACCACCATCCTTCTACATTCTACACCACAACACACACACACACACACCCACACACACACACACAAACACACACACATGCGCAAACAAATAAATATGTACATATTAAACTAAAAATAAATAAAATACATATACATAATAAAAAAAACAATTTACAATCAGATTACATTAAAAAAAAATCATTTTTCAATTTACATAAACAAGTTACACCATTCACACATACACCACAAACACACACAAAACACACAAAACACACAACACACACAACACACACACACACACACGCGCACCCACACCACGCACCCACACACACAAACACAACACACGGAGACACAAACACACACACACACACCACACAACACACACACACACACACACACACACCACAATCACCACACACACACTTCGCGCAGACTATTATGCGTGTCCCAGAGATTACCGACGTGTGGGATGGGAGGGAGAGGACAGACAGACAGGGGCAGACGGACAGACAGTAGACAGAGAGACAGGGGGAAATGCAGAGACAGATACGGAGACAGAGAAATAGAAAGACTGAGACAGACTGATCGACAAGCAATCAGACAGCTTTAAATTAAGATTGTAGGGACTGGCGGAAAGAGTGAGTTTTCAGAGCCGTTTTGAAGTGTGGAATTGTTTCTGAGTGGCGAGTGGTGAATGGAAGTTGGTTCCACGTTTTAGGTGCAAAAAAGAAGGAGAAAGTTCGGTTGCCATAAGTCTTTGTCTTGATCCGTGGTATAATGAAAGTTCGGTTGTCTGAAGATGAAAGGAGTTGTCTGGTAGGAGAGTAAATGTGAAGAAGATCAGAAAGATAGGCAGGAAAATAAGGATCGGTAACAGATTTGAAACAGAGTGTAAATATTTTGTGATCGACTCGAGCAGAAATGGGAAGCCAGTGAAGAGTGTGCTTGTATGAAGGGACAACCAAGTTTTAAACAAACTTACTATAGTAATATGTATATATTAAAAACAATGCATATTGTTCCATGCAGACTTAATTTCATTCTGTGTGCGTGCGTGCGTGTGTATGTGCGCACGTGTGTGTGTGTGTGTGTTTTATGTGTGTGTGTGAGTGTGTAGGTGCTAGGTGCTAAGTGCGAGCGTGTGTGTAGTGTGGTGTGTGTATTGTGTGTGTTGTTGCTGACGCGGAGCGTGTGGGGGGGTTGTGTGTTGTGTGTGTGTGTGTTGTGCTTTTGTGTGGTGTGTGTGTGTGGGTGTTGTGTTATGGTTGTTTGTGTGTGTTGTGGGTGTGTGCATGAGTACGTGTACTCCGAATGCTACGATTAGATAGACTCTCTAATACTGTAAAACATGAAAGCTGGTCATATAGATGACTCTCTCTCTCTCTCTCTCTCTCTCTCTCTCTCTCTGAATGAAGAACACAGACGTAATTCCTGTTGCATGACGGTTGTTTCTTTGTTGTTTTTGGACGTAATTGTAACCTTATGCGTCATTTTTTTTTTGTCCTAGAAAAGGTCTACGGGTGTAGACGAAAATTTTGAAAATATTTAAATAACAATAAACAAGGCGTTGGGAGTTGTTTTTTCCGAAAGTTGTATTTTTAGCTAAAATAAGTGTGATATATATAGATATGTATAAACCTTTGCTTTGGGATGCATGATCACTCATGAAATACTATTTGTCCTACAGGAATCTGATGAAATATTTGTATTGTTTGTATCAGGCATTTCATGAGGATTCGGGTATTGGGGTCTAAAATGAACGTACGTGAACAAAAATGCTAGGACTTTCACCAGAATGATTTGACACATTAGTATTTTCATCAGAATCATGCATCACAGATGTCGTCACAGTTGGATACTCGTACGACTGAAACGGGACGTGTGGGTCGACCCCTTAACAGATAACACGGATAATCCTAGCAACAACCCCTCCGTTGACAAACCGGGGGAGGGGGGAAGTGGGGGAGGGGAGAGAGAGAGAGAGACTCAACTCAACTCAACTCAACTCAGTTACTGACTAGGCCTTCTGCCCATGTCACAAGGGAACAGTGGGGAGGGGGAGAATGAACAATGGCATATAACTAATAATAAATACAGAATTCATTACAAAACCACAAACATTTTTGATTGCATATTGAGGGACACACACACACACACACAACACACACACACACACACACACACACACACACACACCACACACACACACACACACACACACACACACACAATAGTTGCTCAACACGGTATTGATCCGAGATAAACGAGAGAGAGAGAGGAGAGAGAGAGAGAGAGAGAGAGAGAGAGAGAGAGAGAGAGAGAGAGAGAGAGAGAGAGAGAGAGAGACGAGAGAGAGAGAGAGAGAGAGAGAGAGAGATTGAGAGAGACGAGAGAGAGAGAGGAGAAAGAGAGAGAGAGAGAGAGAGAGAGAGAGAGAGTTTCGAAATATCGTTTATGTTAATCTGATAGTTTTTTGTTTGCAATATTAACTTTAAAACAATAATCGTGAAATGATGCACAAATGCCAACAGACACCCGGTGATGGCAAATAAATTGAATGTGGGTTTTTGGTGTAGGAAGAGACGAACTCATTAGTTAGTGAGCAGACTGAGGGGGTAGGTTTTGCTAAATAAATCGAGCAGTGAAAGTTCGAACAGTTCTAATGGTCAACCTATGGCGATATTTTTCACGCCAGAGGGCAGTCAATGCACTAGGGGCTTATCACGCGATTTTCTTACTTGGGCGTAGTGAGAGAGAGAGAGTGATGGTAGGACCACTCACTGTCTCTCTCTCTTTCTTTATCCCCAACTAATAATATAGAGAGGATTAGCCCCACACGAGCGTCATGCCCTCTGGCGTGAGAAAAATCGCACTAAGTCTCTCATTGCACGTGAAAGCAAACCACCTTTGGCATCGGGTATTAATGAGTGTTTTTAGGCCTAAAAGGTTTGTGGCTGTAATTGGTAAAACAAACATGTCTAAAAAGACAGGAGGACGGTATCATAGAACAAGGAAGTGTTTCATTTGCAAAAAACAACAACATCGTTTGTCTTTGCTTGTTTGTCGATCGGTCTGTCTGTCTCCTTGTCCTTTCCCTCCCTTCCTCTTCCTTCATCTTTCCCCCTCTTTTTTATCCGTCTCTGTCTCTCTAGGGTTGCCTCCGTCAATCTCTCTCTCTCTTCTTCTTCTCTCTATTTACTCTCTCTCTCTCTCTCTCTCTCTCTCTCTCTCTCTCTCTCTCTATCTCTCTCTATCTCTCTCTCTCTCTCTCTCTCTCTCTCTCTCTCTCTCTCTCTCTCTCTATCTCTATCTATCTCTCTATCTCTCTCTCTCTCTATCTCTCTCTCTCTCTCTCTCTCTCTCTCTCTCTCTCTCTCTCTCTCTCTCTCTCTCTCTCTCTCTCTCTCTCTCTCTCTCTCTCTCTCTCTCTCTCTCTCTCTCTCTCTGTCTCTGTCTCCCTTCCTCTCTCCTCTCTCTCTCTTCCCTCTCTCCTCTCTTTTTTTCTCCGTCTCTGTCTCTCTCTAGGGTTGCCTCCGTCAATCTCTCTCTCTCTCTCTTCTTCTCCCTATTTACTCCTCTCTCTCTCTCTCTCTCCTCTCTCTCTCTCTCCGTCTCTCTCTCTCTCTCTCTCTCTCTCTCTCTCTCTCTCTCTCTCTCTCTCTCTCTCTATCTATCTATCTATCTCTATCAAGCGCCAATCCCAATCCCTTTCACTTTTCTAGCAAATTACTATCTTGCCTGCAGTCTTCAAAACAAAGAGCACGCAACTTGATTAGTTTTGCAACAAAAGGCACATGATTCCAATTTTCACAACAAAAGGCATACAATTCTAATCTTTGCAACAAGGAAAAAGCACAAATCGTCACAACTAATGACACACAACTTACTTTTTTTGATCAAGAAAGAGCAGACAACTCTATTTTTTACAACAAAGGGTGACATTTCTAATTTACTTGAGTGCTGGTTTGGGGGGGGGGAGCCTTTTACCAATATACAGGAAGAGACATTCCATTTGTGGAACAATCTTCTTGTTGAGGGGAGAGTAGTTCCACCTTGGTAGGTTAAGACCCCATCCAGTGCCGAGCTGATGAGACTCCCTAGAGTCGAAACAGCTGTCCTCGGCTGGGTTCTGCCATTGCCTCCCTAATAAGGAGGAGAAACTAAGCAAGCTTTCTTTATGTTTGTTAGAACATAGATCAAGATACCAAGTTAACATAAACTGGTTTTTGATTTTAATGTTTGGTTCAAAGACATAGGGACAAAAAAGTTTTAAACAATTTTCCTATATAAGGACTGAAAAGTTGGTGCATTTGAAATGCCGAATTCATACAGAAAAGTTTTATGAATTCGGCATTTCAAATGCACCAACTTTTCAGTTCTTTAGAGTAGGGGTACGGAGCTCAACTATTCACTGAGATTTATCTTTGAATAAAGCGAAAGCTCATATAATATGTGTGGAGTGGGAAGCCTGGCTGTGCGGCTATCTTTTGCTGTATATATATATATATAATAGGAAAATTGCATAAAACTTTTTTGTCCCTATGTCTTTGAAACGATAAAAATCTTAAGTAAAAGTGTGAACATAAGAATGTTAAAAAATTAAAAAATATGAAAAAATAAGCAACATGACCATATAATTATAGACGTACAAGAATTGAAGAAGAAAAAAACTTATAGATAGAGAGAGAGAATGAGCATAAATCTCAGTTATTAGCTGAGCGCTGTTCCCCTAATCTGAAGGACTAAAAAGTGGGTGCATTTGAAATGCAGAATAGTTTGCTTTGATCAAACTTTTTTGTGTCTAATGTCTGTATTTGTGAACCTCAGAACCAAACTCAGTTTACTTCAACTTTACGATTTGTTCTGTGTTCTGAAAGAAGAAAAGAAGAAGAAAATAATGTGCTGATTTACTTTTTCTCCCAATGGGGGAGATGGACAATGCCTATGCAAAGACAGCTGTTTCGTCTTGTGAAAGACTCTTCAGTCTGCATGTCGGCCTGCAAAGAATGTCCAGTGAACGTTCAAGCTGAGCTAGAAGACTTTCTACAAGAGAATGGCTGTCCTCTTTGCACCAGATTGAAAGTCCACAATAAAAGCAAACCAGCACTAAGTTAAAAAGAAGTGGTAAAAAAACAAAACAAATTACAACCAAGGGCACACATCTCTAATCTTTACAACAAAGAGCACACAATTGTAATGTTTACAACAAAGGTCACACAACTCTAATCTTTACAACAAAGAGCACACAATTGTAATGTTTACAACAAAGGTCACACAACTCTAATCTTTACAACGAAGGGCACACAACTCTTTTTATTCAACAAAGAGCACACAACTCTAACCTTTACAACAAAGGCACACAATTCTGATCTTTAGAACAAATGCCACACAACTCTGATCTTTACAACAAATAATTCACAACTCTGATCTTTACAACAGAAGGCACATAACTATTTTTTTACAACAAAGAGCACACAACTCTAATCTTTACAGCAAACGGCACGCAACTCTGATCTTTACAACAAAAGGCACACAACTGCAAGCTTTACAACAAATGACACATAGCTATAGGCTCTATTGTTTGCAACAAAGAGCACATAACTCTAATTTTTACAACAAAGGGCACACAACTCTAATCTTTACAACAAAGGGCACACAACTCTAATCTTTACAACAAAGAGCAAACAACTCTAATCTTTACAACAAAGAGCACACAACTCTAATCTTTACAACAAACTGCACACAACTTTAATCTTTACAACAAAGGTCACACAACTCTAATCTTTACAACAAAGAGCACACAACTCTAATCTTTACAACAAAGAGCACACAACTCTAATTTTTACAACAAACTGCCCACAACTTTAATCTTTACAACAAAGGTCACATAACTCTAATCTTTACAACAAAGAGCACACAACTCTAATCTTTACAACAAAGAGCACACAACTCTAATCTTTACAACAAAAGGCACACAGCTCTACTCTTCTCAACAAAGGGTACACAACTTCAATCCCTCAACAAAGGGCACACAACTCTATTTTTCATAACAAAGGACACATTCATTCCAACCTGCTCCACATTTACACGTCACGAACTCGTAGTAGACTGGCTGCAAAGAGGGTTAAAAATACAATCTTTGCTGGCTGCTGAACAGTACATATTCACAAGATGCTCAGTATATGTGGCGGTACCATAGCCGATGAGGTTTAACCGAGGCGTGGTTACTGCTACACCTATCTGCATTGTTTTTTTAAAAATCGGGACTTTACTGGTGGTGCACTGCTTCCGGCTCCAGGCATTGCCTCCAGTATTGTTCCCACCATCTTTGTATCTACAAATGTCCCATATGTGTCTGTTCCAGACCGAGAGGACGTAAAACACCATTTTTCGTTCGTTCGTTCGCTGAACAGTACATCTTTTAAAACAAAACAAAATTACTCCAGGCTTCCAGAATAGTTAATGCCTCCTCTACTATATATAGAACACGGTTTAACTGACACAATAATCCTTGTGTATCAGTTTTTGTTTGTTTTGTTTTTAATTATTATTAGGATGCCTTTTTTGTTGAGTTAGTTCACACGTTTTGTTCCCTTCTATTTCTCTTCCTCTCTCTGGTTAAATTACTCCAGGCTTCCAGAATAGTAAATGCCTCATCTGCAATATAAAACACGGTTTAAAGACCCACCACGTCACGTGTCAAAATCATGTTTTTTCACGTGTTTTCCCTCTTATAGTTGGTAAGAAATCTGAAGAAATCTTCCAAGCATAAGATGGAATGTGACACGTGACGTGGGGGGTCTTTAGCTCACACAATAATCCCTGTCTTTAGCTCACTGTCTGACATCACCTACGTTTCATACTGCTTGCGCTGCAAAGTGACCTTCTTTCCTACGTCACTCAACATCCACCAACGCTCTTCATGATGGAAAGGCTGGGGGGGGGGGGGGGGGGGTAAGGGGGGGGGGTGCACACCCTGGGTAAGACATCTCTTTTTCAAACGTATGTCCACCTACCTTTCCAGAATAGCAATTGTGTCCGCTGCTATCAGATAGTCATCATTATTAGTTGGACACAACAGATCCCGCCATGAGTATTTTGAAGTATTTCTCTGATGAGGGAAACTTTGGGAAGAAAATGTCAACAGATGTTTTTGGGTTTTTTATAGCGCTTATTCATTAAGCTCTCAAGATCTAATATACGGGGTGTGCGGATGGGTGTGAGAGGGGGGAGGGGGGGGGGAGGGGGGGGGAGGGGGGGGGGGTTGAACCTAGCTGGTCAACCTAGATACTACTAGATGATCAGTTCAATATCGCTTGGCAGAAGAAGAAATATTCAAGATGGCAGGTTATTAGGAGAGAAGGAGAGAGCTAAAGGCTCGGCTACACGTCAACTAAAATCGTACGACTGTACGATGCGATTCGAGACTACGTGATCGAATCGTATCGAACAGTTGTACGATTTTAGTTGACGTGTAGCCGAGCTTTAAAGACATATCCTGCACCTGGCGACCTAATGAGAAAAATTCTGAAACTTTGCACCAGGTATATATTTCATGAAAGGAATTCAGAAATGAAAAAAACATATAGGTCACCGTGCTCGTTTTTGAGTTATTGCCCTTTAAAAATGGCGGTTTTCACAAAATGGCCAGAATAGCGTTATGTTGAAATAAACAGCTTTTCCTCCCATTTATAATCAATTGTCTGACTAATAGTAGCAATATTTGGAAAGTACATTCATAGGAGATAAAATCATGACAAAAAATATGTATAATATATTGTTATGTTCAATCATATTTTGATTAATTGACAAAAAGTGAGCCAAAAAGTACTAAAAAAAGTCATAAGTTTTTTGCATAAAATCGCCCACGAAAAATATAATCCCAAATGACAACTTTACAAAAAACTAAAGTAACAAAGACAATTCACTAATAAACAAAATAAGCTAATAAAAAGGATAGGTCACCGAACTACTTTTACCGTTATTGACGTTTTTCTAACCCTACTCAAATTACGAATAGTAGGCCTACAAGACAGCCTAGGTGACTCGTACCTTACTTTGCTTCATGTTATATCAAATTTAATTGATGAATAAACATTTCTGAAGGTTGTGTATATCTTTTCTATTACATTTTGCTCTTTCTTCTTTTTACCCGGCCAGAGGCCGGTGTTTTTGCGATTGGTTTGTGTGTGTGTGTGTGTGTGTGTGTGTGTGTGTGTGTGTGTGTGTGTGTGTGTGTGTGTGTGTGTGTGTGTGTGTGTGTGTGTGTGCCTCAAGGGACACGCTGAATACGATGCGATCCGACTCGTGACATTTGTCAGGCATGATTCTCGTGACATTCTACTGTCTAAATAATATACGAATCTGATGAAATCCTACTGGTTTTGTTCACTATATTTGTCGTAGTCCCTCCCTCGTACACGAATCTGACGAAATATCTGTAATTGTGTTATCAGACATTTCATGTAAATCGTGTACCGGGGTATTAATTTGGTGTTTGTATTTTGGGGGGTATTTGGTACTTTATAGCCACAGAGGCGTCTCTGTGAAATTCCACCTGGAGAGCGCGTCGCAGCCAGAGGCGCGCCACCCTCTTTTTTTTAAATTATTAGGATTCTCGCATTTATAAGAATTCTTCTTCTTTTTCTTCTTTTCTGTTCCTTCCCTTTTCCCTTTTTTGTCCGATTTGGCTGAAATTTTCACAAAAGTTGCAGGACCATATTCAATGATTTCGCCGAAGTTTTGGCAAAATATGGCCAAAAAAAGCCCGCGAAAACGGCGAAATTTCAATCTTGAATATCTGAAAAAACGGCTGAACGGATTTTGTTAATATTTCCAGCATTTACTAAAAAGTAGATTGGCAACACTTCTGGTATAACAACGAACCGGAAGTACGAACCGGAAGTGTTCCAGATATGATCAGGCAGCTTTTATTTGGTTCACGGAATAGCCAAGACTGGAAGTGACTTCGCAAAACTAACTATTGGATTTTGTAGCCCTTACTCTGGCCAAGGTCTGAAAGGAGTTTATTGACGATTTCTTAAACAGTTTGGAAGTTATTCAAATTTATGTAAACTTGGTTGTGTTACTAATTCTCATATATGGAAAAAAAATTATTGTTCATCCGATTTCGATGACATTCGTAGCAATATTGAAGGCCACTATTCTAATGCTAGATCTCCAATATTAAACCGATTGGCCAAAATTTGGCCGAAGTTGGCCAGAAATGTCAAATTTTGGCAAAACTTTAATCTTCAATAGCTTTAAAACGGTGGCACGTGATTATTTGATTATTGTAGTGTTTACTGAAGAGTAACATTGCAATGCCTTCGTTATAAATTCGTACCGGAAGTGTCAATCGGAAGTGGGGATGAAAATTGCCAAATATGGCAAACATTTAATATTGAATAACTTGCAAAATTGCTATTTAGGGGGAGAATCCTGTCATGTTTGCTCTCAAAGGCAAACATAAGCCCTCTAGTTGTTATTATTTTTATCTGCGGGGTCAAGTCAAGTCAAGTCAAAATCATCTTTATATTGAGGGTTAAAGAATAAGCTGACAAAGCGGTTTTTTTCATCCTGCCCTCATAAACAAAACCCCACATCAATCAAAAATCTATGAAAAAATAACATATTTACAGGAACACAAAACATAGAAACACACTATACTATGAGTAGAGTGAACGAAAACGGTGGTATTATTTTTAGACGGAAGCATGGTTCACGTCGAATCATGACTCACAGACATCGTCACATCCGGATCGCGTCGTGTGCAGTGTAGTGTGTCTGCCCCT
>CM065695.1:43668103-43670603 GCA_017654935.2 Phymorhynchus buccinoides | reverse complement strand
CTCTGTCCTTATTTACACTTTTTATAAACGAATTAACTTCAGATGGAGCGCGGTTCACTCGTGATATTCTAGAGTTGTTTATTCTCCTTTTAGCTGATGACGTAGCTTTAGGGGAAGACGGGGTAAAAAGCGCATGGGCGGGTAAGAAGCCCACCCCAATTATCTCATGAAATGAAGCAAATTTCAGTCTCATTTTGCCCATGAGACGAGCGTTAATGTCTAGCATTCGTCTCATGGGCAAATTTGACTGAAATTTTCTTTATTTCATGAGATAATTGGGGTGGGCTTCTTACCCGCCCATGCGCTTTTTACCCCGTCTTCCCCTAATATCTGAAACTGTCATAGGCCTACAAACTCAACTAAGCAGTTTATGTCATTCTGCAAAATCACTTCAACTAAGGGTAAGCATGTCCAAAAGTAACATCATTGTTTTTAGAAAGGGTGGTTATTTAGGAAGTAGGGAAAGTTGGACGTTTTTTTAATGAGGTAGAAATGTCAGTCGTAAAGAAGAACCTGGGGATATATTGGGGATATATTTTTCTACCAAATTAAGTTTCACTGTCGCTTGTAAAGACCTAGCTAGTATTATGTATTATGTATTATGCAACGACTGTCAGTTTAAAAAAATAATTAATTAGAACTTTTGTTGAAATTGTTTGATTCTCAGGTCCAACCTGTTGTGCAATATGCGGCTGAAGTATGGGTTTTGAAGTATGAAGATACAGTTTTGCGTAGTTCGTGTACTGCGCAATTTGCAAAATGACAGGTTGACTGTCATTTCACTCATTGCACAGTTCGTGTACTACGCAAAACTATTCTGCACAATTCACGTATTGCGTAAGGGCTTTGCGTAATTCACGAACTTGGCAACGGCGTTGCCCACTTCACGTATTACGCAAAACAGCTGCGCAGTATGTGAACTGCGCAGGAACACAAATTACGCGTAACAGAACGAACGAACGAACGAACGAAATATTTGTTAATGTTGGTAAAGAGTAAGCAAGTACAAGCTTCTTTTCATTTTGCCAGCAACAACAACTAAATGATAAAGAGCAACAACAAAAAAGGGTATTGTTTGGTGATAAAACAAAGGTCAACTCCATGCATAGGGGAAGACGGGGTAAAAAGCGCATGGGCGGGTAAGAAGCCCACCCCAATTATCTCATGCAATAAAGAAAATTTCAGTCAAATTTGCCCATGAGACGAATGCTAGACATTAACGCTCGTCTCATGGGCAAAATGAGACTGAAATTTGCTTCATTTCATGAGATAATTGGGGTGGGCTTCTTACCCGCCCATGCGCTTTTTACCCCGTCTTCCCCTACAAGAACAAAAAAATATATGCCTTCAGAGCGGTAAATAGGCAGACAGACAAGCAGGTAGGCAGACACATAGAAATGATTCACGAGAGGAAGACAACAAGAAAATCATGTCATTATCCATTTTGATGTCGGGTCTCCCGGGGTCTCATTATATAAACCACAAGGGGCCATTACATTCCTCAACAACACACTGAAGTCGTACATTTTGTCTCAGAATTAGTAATGAATGCAAGGACGCAGACAGCCTTCACCCAGTGAAGCAATGTATCATTGTCAATAGATAAAACTCTAAGCCTAAAATATTTTATTATTTATCGAAGAAGTACTTGGAAAAAGCCTGAATGTACCAAGAGTTCGCACTCCGCAGCTGAGTGAAGCCGGTTGTTGTTGTTTTTTACTCCCACCCTTTCACCTACACTACAGGTGGGGATCATTGTGAACTCACTCACGTGCACTCTGTTACCATGCTTAACACTTCCCACCTTCCACCTTTTCACCTTCCAGGTGGGAAGTGAGAAAGTCGGCTTCATTCTTTGCGAGGTTGGCAGGCTGCGAAGTTATCACTCTTTGTGACATGTTAGGCTTTTTGATTCTTGGTTCTGTTCCCCTGTGGCCGGCTTGCATAATTATGCGCAAGGGCTAGGCGATTGAATGCCATGGACGACCTTGGCTGGGAAAAATGTACCTTTAAATTAATGATTATTCCCCTTGCTTTGCTATAAATACTAGTAACGGTAACGCCAAGTACTGGTAACGCTGAGTACAGCAAATTTGAAGCGATTCGGTTAAGAAACGGTGGAGTTATAAGGCCCCGTTTCCCGTTGGCGCTGCTCTGAGAGTGACGCGCTCTCCCGATTCTCTTCCAATTTGCTGCCAGGCTTTGCACCGACCACAGCAAGCGTGACAGCAAATTTGAAGCGATTCGGTCGAAAAACGGCGGAGTTATAAGGCCCGTTTTGTGTTTCACACACACACACACACACACACACACACACACACACTGCTTTTTTTATTATATGAATAGGCCTAGCTAGAGACAGAAAGTTTCAGAACGAGACAAAATGCTAATGAAAATGTCACACTAAAATGGATCGTCAGCAAAGAGTACAATATAATGTATTTAAGCGTTATTTTCTAAACAAAACACACAAATGTGATTGCACTTGCAAAAGAAAAGG
>CM065695.1:43640603-43648103 GCA_017654935.2 Phymorhynchus buccinoides | reverse complement strand
AAAAGAAAACAACCTTCAACCACAGTGAGTGACCTCCACCCACCCCATCCAAAATGGTTTCGATATCCGCCAAGGAGGGAATCGCCGTTTTGAAGGCTTAATTTCCAGGAAACCAGAGCAAAGTGAGTGTTCCGATCCTTGTAAAGGCTGTCTTTCTGGTGATCTCGACGTGTTTCTTGCAAAAACTCATCCGTCAGGGTCCACCTAAGCCTGCAATGAAAGAGTCGCCAAAATGAAACACCCCTCAGGGAAAAAAAACTAAACACACCAAGCTTGAAAACAATCTTCCAGAGAAAACAAACAAACTCTTGTAGCGTTTTTCTCATGAAGAACACAATATACTCTGTGGGCGATCATTCTTAGGAAATATAGAATCGCATGAAAAGCAAAACAAAATACTAGGTAGGTAGGTAGGGACAGGCTTCATCAGCCTAGGCCTCACGGCCTATTAATCGTCCCCTCAATATCAAATGACTTATGATTTGTTTTCAATTGGTCTGAGCAAGTTTTTGGAAAATCAAATCAATCAAAATCACACAAAACAATGTCTGAAATTTAGGAAGATTGTCTAGAAGATTTTTAAAAGTATTAATATTTTGTGCAAACTTAATGTTAGTGTCAAGATCATTCCAGTAAACAGCAACTCTGTTAGTAAAGTAACATTTTCTTTTGTTAGTATTGCAATGTTTAACAAAAATTTTGCCATCAGATTTTCTAGTGCTAGTAATTTGTGGGGCTGAAAAGAAAGTATCAACATGAACGTCATCAATGTTGTTGAAAATTTTATAGGTTTGAATTAAACTTCCTCGAAGCCTTCTGCCTTTTAGAGAATGTAAATTAAGATATTTTAACCTCTCTGGATAGGTCATGTTTTTACACTCTTTTAACAATTTAGTTGCACGCCTTTGAACCTTCTCAATTTGACTTGACTGTCGTTTTAAAAAAGGACACCATATAACATTTGCATATTCCAGATGTGGTCTAACAAATGATTTATATAATTTTTAAAAGATGTATATGTCTTTATTAATAAATGAAAAACTACGCTTTATCATTCCCAACATTTGATTAGCCTTGCTGACCACTCTCTGGATATGCACATCAAAAGATAATTTTTTGTCAAAGTAAACACCCAAATCTTTTTCCTCTGTAATAGCAGCTATACTCCCCAACCCCCTCTTCTTCTGTTATGGTGGTGGCCAACTTCTTTTCATAGAAGTAGCTGCACACAGCTTAGGGGGTGACCAAAGAACAGGAAGGATGGCTCCAACCCACCTGCGTGCGCATCTCGACCATTCCAACGGAAGTGTCGCCATCTTAGTCCTTATTTGTGTGTAAGCAAAGTGAAAATGTTATCTAAATGTGTAAAGAAAACATCCAGATGTTATAAATACAGTTTAGATAAGTTTCGAATTGGAACAGCCAAATACGCAGCATCGATCTGGCATTTTTCAAAAAAAGGTAAGGACTAAGATGGCGGTCTCCCATAATATGGCGCTCCTTGTGGCCGGATATGACGACACGTGGGTACCAGCCATAGATAGATAGATAGTTAAAAGAGACAAGCCCCTTCCACCATAAACGGTGATATCGGAGCTATTCACTGTGTGTCAAAGCACAAAATAGAACAGTTCTCCCACGTTAAACCACAAACACATTTCTAAAACTAGAGCGTTAAGACGCAAAATCACCAACCGCGCGGGCAGCGTTTTCGGCTCCAGTGACCTTGACCTTTGACCCATGACCTTCATTATCGAACTTGGCCTAGATCTTCCTACTACCTACCCGCATGCAAAATTTGAGCACCCTAAGTCCATCCGTTCAAACGCTAGAGAGGATACATACAAACATACAAACAAACATACAAACATACAAACATACAAACATACAAACACCACCTCAGACACAAGTAAAAACATTACCAATACGCTCTCTACGATCGCGGTTGGCAATACTTTTATACTACATATGAAAAATATCTAGAGGGCAAAAGGCTTCAAAAATGCTACAGAGCCTAAACTGATATGATAGGAAGAAAAAGAGGAGAGCGTTAAGACGCTAAAATCCCCAACCGTGCGCCTCATACAACGTGCCGACTTACTCTTTTACTGCAGCGTTTTCGGCTCCAGTGACCTTGACCTTTGAACAATGACCTTCATTATCGAACTTGGGCTAGATCTTCCTACTACCTACCCGCATGCAAAATTTGAGCACTCCTAAGTCCATCCGTTCAAACGCTAGAGAGGATACATACAAACATACAAACACCACCTCAGACACGAGTGAAAGCATTACCAATCCGCTCTCTACGATCACAATTGATAATTTTTTTAAAAGTAAATCTTATGAAAAAATGTTCACTTCCTTTAAAAACTCGAATATCACAGGAAGGAGAAGAGGAGAGAGAGAAAATCTTTTAATATAAACACTTTTACAACTAGAAAAGATTTTACAAAAATAACGAATACACATACTATCGGTTTTGCTTGGATTCAGTAGAAAAAAACAAAAATCAGAATGCAAACAACCAAAATAAAATTCCTAGTTCCGGGCTGGGATGGGGGTAAAACTGCAGGGAGCAGCTCAGGCCTTGGCTACTCACTGTGTCTGTACATGTGATGCAAGTGAAATTGACCCATGGCCAATATTAAAATGATGCTCTGTGCCCAATGGAAGCTGTCTTTACCAGTGGCAGTTCTCCCTACACGCCGTAAAGAATTGCTGGTTGTTGTCACTCCACGGTTGGCTCCGTGAATGGAGCGAAGTCCTCTGAAGACGGAGTATGGCCGCCCATGTGGCGGGGCACTTTAAAAGCAGCCATACACGTAATCTTCCCACCCAAGGCCATGCGAAATGTTCACATGGCACTGGGTGTGCCCCCAGAGTGTTAAGCTGGGGAACAAAAACAACAACAACACCACCACCACCACCACCACCACCACCACAACAACAACAACAACAACAACAACCAACAACAACAACAACAACAACAACAACAACAACAACAACAACAACAACAACAGGGAGCTGCCGGCGGCTACTAATTTTCACGTTCCGGCCCCCAGGAAGCTGGGAACTAGCCGACCTTAGATACTCCATAAGGCAGAACCAGACAAAGAAAGACAGAACGAACAGATCCCTAACTTACTACAGGGGTAAAAGCAGTTGGGGTTGGGGATGAAGGGACTGGGGTGTGGGCGTTTCCAGGGGTTTCAGTGCTGGGGTGTGGATGAAGCTCTGCTGATGCTGGCTCTCCTCCGGGGCCTGGGGCATTGACCCACTTCAGGTGGTGCTGAAGCCTGGAGTCGAGGGACACCAGGGACAGGGTTTGTGACAATGTTTTCAGGGAGGCAGTTCTACTCTGGGACCGTGCGAGGGGAAAAGGTTTCACGATTAATTAAAGAAAATCATTATATACGCATGCTTTATCTTGGAGGGAAGTTCAGTTTAACGTCGCGTATCGGCTTTCGCCATGTACGACGGGCTGAACAAACAAACCAGGGTATAAACAAAAATTATGTTCCTGAATCACTGTCTTAGCCAAAAGGCCGAGAAGCGATCAGAATTCCTTATGATATGATGCTTTATCTTCTGTGGTAGGCCTAATTTTATGCTAACTTCGATGAAACATTGTCAGTTGTGTCTTCTTTTCTATTTTCATGTTGAGGAACACAATATGAAGAAAACAATATTGTGTCCAATGGCCACTGCTTTATTATTATATTAAACTCATAGTTAATTTTTCTATATTTACATTGAAAAGTTCAGTATTATATAAAAAGCTTTTTTTTTCACAAGAATGACACGCGCGTGCGTGCGTGCGTGAGTGCGTGCGTGCGTGCGTGTGTGTGTGTGTGTGTGTGTGTGTGATAAAGAAAGAGAACGTTGCGTGAAAGCATCGTGTTTATTTTTTACTTTCTAATGATTCATTATTTGTTTGCCTTTAAAATTCTCGTTATCAATGATTTTATTTGATTGATTTAATTTAAAGTCTGTTCACACAATGTGATATTAGACTTTTTAAAAATTAGAGAATACGTGAAACGAGGTTTTGAGTTTGTGTATTTATGCCTGGGGTTGTGTGTGAGTATGGGTGTGCATATGTGATAGCACGTGTGTAGGGGAAGACGGGGTAAAAAGCGCATAGGTGGGTAAGAAGCCCACCCCAATTATCTCATGAAATGAAGCAAATTTCAGTCTCATTTTGCCCATGAGACGAGCGTTAATGTCTAGCATTCGTCTCATGGGCAAATTTGACTGAAAGTTTCTTTATTTCATGAGATAATTGGGGTGGGCTTCTTACTCGCCCATGCGCTTTTTACCCCGTCTTCCCCTATAAGTATGTGAATGTCTTGTTTTCAATGTAAAGCACAATGAGCTCACGTGAGAAACAGCGCTATTATTATTTTACCAATTATGTGTAATGTATGACCATATGGAGTAATAACAATGTCTGATTTACCCCTCCCCCCCCCCCCCCCCATATCTTTCAAATACACTGTTATATTTTTATACAAACAGAATGCCATATTATAACTTGAGGCTATATACCTCATTTACGCTAAAAGCAAAGTAACTCTCCGTGCTTGTACCTCGGGGTCTAAAACCATCACTGTTATTCAGTGGAATCCGTTTAATTGTCCATCGGATAATCAGCCAAAGCCGCTTAATCGGCCAATTTCCTCTGGAACGGAATTTTTTTCTTCTTAAGCATGTGTTATTTTGTTTGTTTTTACGGCCAAAGCTGAAATCTTCAATTTCGCTTTATTGGCCACTTTTTCTCTCTAATTTTTCCTCTTTACCCCTTTTTGAGAGGGAGAACAACAGAGGCAGACAAACTGACAACACGCTTTTGACGTTTACATGGTTGAGTGTGAAGTTGGAAGGTGAGCTGTTGTCAATTGAAAGACCCTGCATGGCGTTAAAATCACTCAAGAAAACAAAATCATTGTCTTTTACTCGTGCTTCTGTCAAGTTGTAGGATTAATAAACACACACACACACACACACACACACACCACAAAAAGGGAAAGAATTTGAATTTGAACTGCAACATTTAATTTTGACGTCATTGCTTTTGACTTGCATAATTGCGTCATACAGTATCTCCATGTTCGTTTCATCGGCCGATTCGCTTTATCAGCCATATTTTTCCTGGTCCCAAAAGTGGCCGATTAAGCGGATTCCACTCTAGTGAGGCCAAGAGAGGAAATAACAAATTGAACAAGGCCTAAGGGGGAATACTCTCTTTCTAATTAACTCCCCTCCACCAAAGTTGATTACGATGCCAATCACCTAGCAGTGCGTGGGTCAGAACCAAAGTGAGACAAACAAAGCATCATTCTCAAAAAAACAAAAATGTGCCAAGTTCGCCTTTGTGACCCTTCACCCACACAGTACATACAGGGAGTTAATTAGAAAGAGAGTAGTCCCCCTTTGTTCAATTTCGTCACTTGTTATATTTTTATACAAACAGAATGCCATATTGCTAGAGGCTATATACTTCATTTACGCTAAAAGCAAAGAAACTCTCCATACTAGCCTTATACCTCGGAGTCTAAAATCGTCACGAAAGAGGGGGCTTACTCAGGCCTGTCCCGAGTGCCTCTAGAGTACTGTCCCCTATCTACACTCCAGTCGTTAATAGCTTCCTGGAAATCCTCTGCTAACTGGGACTTCTTAGACGGAATCTTGGGCTGAAACTGCCACTCCCAGGCGGATCGGAGTGGGGGCCGGGGGGGTGGTGGTGGTATAGGTGTTCCAGACCCCCCCCCCCTTCCCTAATAATAAAAGTACGGGTAAAGGTAAAGATGCGCCCCCCCCCCCCCCCTCTTACATTTCTCAGCTCTCTCCACATTTTCACACCTGCCTTTCTTACCAAACATTAAGCTGCATCTTATCAACTTTTTGAGCTTTGTTGAATAAGTAATCGCAGTCATGATAAAGGCCATTATCGAATAGGAACCCCCCCCCCCCCCCACCCCACCCCACCCCTATGTATGTAGTGCAGTACACACAACAGCCGCGGAGCATTTGTCACAGTCCTGGTTCATTGCGTTTTTTTCGTCTTGCCTTTATCTTCTACTATTATTGAATGCATGTGTTTAATTATGTAAATGGATGAAAATTAGTGTTAAATATAGCAAACGATAAAGGATGAAGTACTCAATCTGCAGTAAGAAAAGGCAAGACTGAAAAAAAAATGAGATTCACAGGAAAAAAACGAGAAATGGAAACTAGAAATGGGGGAATATGCGCATCCTTACCTCAGACCCCCCCCCTGACCCATCCATTGGAACCACCCTCCTCCGGACTGACTGATCCGTTCCCGCCTCCACCCCCCCCCCCCCCCACGTCCCCCTTCCATCTCTACCTCTTCCTCCTCTTCCCCCTCCCCCCCACTTCCTTCCTTTTCAACTAGACCGTGGTCGCCTATAAAGGCCCTTGTGCCCGTGAACATTTCCCCCCTCTGTCCCCATGGCAACGCAGTGACAGACACTCGTCAAGATTGCGTGCCTATCACTGTGTTCAATGGGGAAAGAGGGGAAAGAGGGGAAACTAGTCACGTGTACAGATACCTTTAGTCTGTGTCAAAATGGCTTCTATCACCGGTTATCATCGGTTGACTGAGCCTGAAAATGAGACGATGGATAGAGAAGCGAGAATGAGAGTGCTACAGGCTCGCTGAATGTTTTTTTTTAAAGGAGTTTCAATTCAGTTAGGGACCATAGTATAAAGGAGGACGAAATGGTAAATTGGAGAAAAAAACTATCTCCGAGGTATGGGCTTCTCGGCCTTTTGGCTAAGACAGTGATGTCAGAGAACAAAAGTTTTTGTTTATACCATGGTTGGTTTGTTCAGCCCGTCTCATGGCGAAAGCCGATACGCCTTCGTTAAACTGAACTTCCATCCAAATTGGAGGGAAAAACAACTATCTCCGAGGTATGGGTATGGTGGTCATTATAAGCATAGTAGGGGGTGTGGGTCAGAAGAAAAGTCTCCGTCAATCATGATATGATGCTGAGTGGGAGCCATAGAACTCAGTACAGAAAATCCACCTTCAGGAGCTTTCCCCGCACTATCCCTCAGTGGAACAGTCTCCCCGAGCAAGTTGCCTCCAATCAGTCACTGGAGGCATTCAAAACAGCCTTCCATAAACACCTCCACCAAAGTACCCTGCCTTTGTCAATTCTACTTTCCTTGGTCACATCCCCTCCCCCCCCCCCCCCCCTTCCTACTGCACAAATCACACATTAAATTAGGGAACTAGGGGCCATAGATCAAAGTAGTGGTAAATGAAGGGCAGGAGCTGTTCCGGTCGGGGTTCACCCCCGGGGACCGCTACGGTAGCCGGAGAAGTCTTTTCCTGGATACTGCGAAATAAAGGTATGCGGTCCAGCCTTTTTGTCAGCAAGAAGAAGATCGGAAGTACCCTACTTTGTAGCTCCACTTTCCTTTCCATACAATATTACATTGATTTCTGCTTCCTACTGCTCAAAA
>CM065695.1:43630279-43632603 GCA_017654935.2 Phymorhynchus buccinoides | reverse complement strand
CCTGCCAAGTATGTCCACAGTGAATGTTCAAGCTGAGCTATAAAACTTTCTCCAAAAGAATGGTTGTACTCTTTGCATTAGATTGACAGTCCACAATAAAAGCAAACCAGCACTTAATTCAAAAGAAATGGTAAAAATCTTATGTAAAATAACAAAAATAATAATGTTCTAAAGTTACAATCCCTCGAAGAGAGTAGAAGAGATGGGATGCCATGTTGGTGGATCCAGTGAAGGATTCAATAAGGGAGGTCATAGAAATCGTAGTAAACACCAACATACTCCCGGTGAGGAGGAATGTAGAGAGGTGTGCCTGGATCAGGTAGACTGATGCGCTTTCCTTCTTCCAAGTATAATATAAACGTACAAGAATTGAAGAAGAAAAAAAACAACCACACCATTAAACTTTCCTCTTATATATATAGTTTGCTTGAAAAAAAACTTGTTTTGTGTCCAATATTTAAGTTTGTGAGCCTAAGAAAGAAACTGAATAACTTTAATTTTAACTTTACAATTTATTCTGTGTTCTGAAAAGAATAAAAGAAAATAATGTGCTGATTTACTTTTTCTCCCAATGGGGGAGATAGACAATGCCTATGCAAAGACAGCTGTTTCGTCTTTGAGAAAGACTCTTCAGTCTGCATATCGGCCTGCAAAGTATGTCCACAGTGAACATTCAAACTGAGCTAGAAGACTTTCTACAAGAGAAAGGTTGTCCTCTTTGCACCAGATTGAAAGTCCACAATAAAAGCAAACCAGCACTTAATTCAAAAGAAATGGTAACAATCTTGTGTAAAATAACAAAAATAATAATGTTCTAAAGTTACAATCCCTCGAAGAGAGTAGAAGAGATGGGATGCCATGTTGGTGGATCCAGTGAAGGATTCAATAAGGGAGGTCATAGAAATCGTAGTAAACACCAACATACTCCCGGTGAGGAGGAATGTAGAGAGGTGTGCCTGGATCAGGTAGACTGATGCGCTTTCCTTCTTCCAAGTATAATATAAACGTACAAGAATTGAAGAAGAAAAAACAACCACACCATTAAACTTTCCTCTATATATATATAGTTTGCTTGAAAAAAAACTTGTTTTGTGTCCAATATTTAAGTTTGTGAGCCTAAGAAAGAAACTGAATAACTTTAATTTTAACTTTACAATTTATTCTGTGTTCTGAAAAGAATAAAAGAAAATAATGTGCTGATTTACTTTTTCTCCCAATGGGGGGAGATAGACAATGCCTATGCAAAGACAGCTGTTTCGTCTTTGAGAAAGACTCTTCAGTCTGCATATCGGCCTGCAAAGTATGTCCACAGTGAACATTCAAACTGAGCTAGAAGACTTTCTACAAGAGAATGGTTGTCCTCTTTTGCACCAGATTGAAAGTCCACAATAAAAGCAAACCAGCACTTAATTCAAAAGAAATTGTAAAAATCTTGTGTAAAATAACAAAAATAATAATGTTCTAAAGTTACAATCCCTCGAAGAGAGTAGAAGAGATGGGATGCCATGTTGGTGGATCCAGTGAAGGATTCAATAAGGGAGGTCATAGAAATCGTAGTAAACACCAACATACTCCCGGTGAGGAGGAATGTAGAGAGGTGTGCCTGGATCAGGTATGTGGTATATATATATATACATACACCCCACCCCACACGCACACATACCTGCAGGTACGCATGTACGCACACAATACACACACTGAATGTGGATTACATTGTGTACGTTTATATTATACTTGGAAGAAGGAAAGCGCATCAGTCTACCTGATCCAAGGCACACACACATATATAATATAATATATATATTATATTATATATATATATATATATAATATATATATATATATATATATATATAATATATAATGTGATATATATATATATATATATATATATATATAATATATATATATATATTATATATATATATGTGTGTGTTGTGTGTTGTTGTGGTGTGTGTGTGTGTGTGTGTGTTATTCTTTAGAGTTTAACGTCCTTCCACTAAAAGTGATTCAGTCAATATTATTATTGTAGTGTGATGTTGGTATGGTGAGTGTGAGTGGGTGTGCCTGTTAGTGGGTGTGCCTGTGAGTGGTGTGAGTAAGCATTAAGTAAAGTGATAGGATATCACATTTAAAGAATATGACCGAACAATGAACAATGTAAATGTTAATGTGTGTGTGAACAATGAACAATTTAAATGTTAATGTTAATGTGTGTGTGTGAGTGAGAGAGAAGAGAGAGAGAGAGAGAGAGAGAAAGTGTGTGGGTGTGTGTGTGTGTGGTGAGAGTGAGAGAGAGAGAGGAGAGCGTATGTGTGTGTGTG
>CM065695.1:43612779-43622779 GCA_017654935.2 Phymorhynchus buccinoides | reverse complement strand
ACCATGTTTCGTTGCTTTCTATCAGCCGCGAGCGAAGTGAGCGAAGCTGGTAATGTTTTCAGAGCAGTCTGTTCCTATTTATGTGGCTATGTAACTATGCTAAAGGAGCACCCTGACGGAATGTTTTTGTAAGAAACACGTCGAGATCACCAGGAAAACACCCTTTACACAGATTGCAACACTCACTTTGCTCTGGTTTCCTAGAAATCAAACTGTCAAATCGGCGATTCCTCCTTGGCGGAGGTGCTGGAAGTCAAATTCTTTCACCCAAAGAGAAGTCGTGTGCCGTCTCTTTTTTAATGGCCGCCAAATCGTTTGCACCAAATTTTCGCAATACAAGCTTTTTTATTTTATTATTTTAATAATGTTATACAGTTTCTCTATAGGAGTTTCGCTCAAGGGACATCCCCACTCTACTAAGAATCAGTGAGTACCATAGATTTTGTGTCGGGCTAGATGGACGATTCTCAAACTCAAAGGCCAGTTAAAACCTCAGCTAAGATTTGTTTGTGGTGGATATTGCCCAATGCGCATCCCCCCACCCTTGCTTAGCATCAGTTAGGGGTTTTAGCAGTTTCTTGTAAATGTAGGGCGTGTAGTGGATGCGTCACTTATCCTTTCAGTGCCTACGACTTGTCTAAGCCCCCAAAACCATCATTGCAGGTTTGGCTACGACATCAAAAGGTATGACGTCATCAATGACATCATCTATGACGAACAGCCTTCGCCAACAGATCAGCGAAGAGGTTAAAGGGCAAATAAATAACCACATCCCCAAGGCTGCAGCACATAGCCGTGAAGGGACTCCTAATGTGAGCGTCCCAAGCCTTTTTCTCTCTTCTGTTTCCATCTTCCTTTTTCCGTCTTTTTTTTTCCCTTCTTATTCTTTCTTTCTTTTTTCTTCTTCTCATTTTTCCATTGTTGTTCCTTTGTCTTGATTTTCATTTCTTGTCCTCCCCCCCCCTTTTTCTTCTTTTTCTTCATCTACTAGATTGTTCTGTCTTCTTTTTTTTTCGTTTCATTTTCTTTTTTTCTTATTATATTAACTAATTTTTTGCGATTATTTTTGGATGACTGATGATTATGATGAGTCCTGATGAAGATGGTGCTGTGGGGTCCATTAAGGATGTGAGACACCATGACAGGGCTGTCCTCTCACCTCCTCCCTAGGGGGGGGGGGGGGGGGGGGGGGGGGGGGGGGGGGGGGGGGGGGGTAAATCCTGGGGCGTGGGGGGGGGAGGCCTGCTTTTACCCAAGATAACAGACACCTGCAGCTGTTGCGTGCAGAAACAGACCTCAGAAATTCAGAAATTAGAGCAACACTCATCAAGAGTCAAGATGGCTGACAGAGGGTAGGAGAGAAGCGATCGCTCTGAGTCTTTGAGGTGTTTTCTGTGTGAAGACTGATGCGGAATTTTACCAGATTGTTACTGTGAGTTTATGAAGTGCTGTGGCAGTAAAAGACTATTTATTGAGTGCTGTCGGTGACTCTGAAGGTAGATATTTATAAAAGTGTTTGTGTTGGACTGCGATAGTGAATGTCTTTTTTCTTTTTCAGTCTCGTCCTGTTGAGCCGACATTTTGTTTAGCTTTTCTTTTTCCAAGTGAACTGTGTGCACGTGAAAAGTGTGTGCTCGTGAAAAGTGTAATGTGAGATGTAATGTCAGGGTCAGCCAGTTACGCCGACGCATGCAAGAAGAGAGTTTGTCTTAACGAGAGTGTCACTTCACTGTTCGAAGGCTCTACTATCATAACAGGTGACGTTTTTTCTTCAACCTCTATCAACAGCGATTCGGACATTGAAGCACAAAGAGGTTCTGCAAATTCTCCTGACATCACAAATACACATCCGTAAAGTGGATGGATGAAGCCTCAACTGTGTGGTCCCAGTCTTCCCATTGAGTCCACAGCACACTCACTCTGGGTAGGAGCCGGTCTGGACCGAAAACCCCCTCAAGACCCTGACAATGGGATTCGAGCCCTTGACCTCCCAGCCACTAGTCAATATCAGACACTTACCTTCAACTACTTCCTTCAAGTCTGCTGTGAAGACCAACTTTTTTCAACGATCATAATTCTTCCCCCACCAATCCGCTCCTCTCCACCCCCTTGTACTCAGTTTCACGTGAAATGATGAAGTGGCTGTCACATGGCGTGCGTCACCATGGCGCGTGTGTGTGTGTGTGTGTGTGGTGTGTGTGTGTGTGTGTGTCTGTGCGCGTGTGCGTGCGTGCGTGCGCGCGCGCCACTGGCGTGCGTGCGTGCGCGTGGCGTGCGTGCGTGCGTGCGCTTGCGCGCGCGCGCGTGTGTGTGTGTGTTTTTCTGTAAGTTGTGTACCTTTTTCAAGATATGGGTTTTTGTTCATTTGTATATATGTACTTTTCTATATCTCTACTCATGTAAAATTTATGTATGTTCGTCATGTTCTGATTGTATAAGATAATTATATTCTATGTTGTATTTTGTATTAAAATATGTAAAGCGCTTAGAGCCCTAAATCAGAGAATAGGCGCTATATAAATAATAATAATTATTATTATAATTATTATAATATAGTCCGCAACTCTAACCACTGAGCTACGGCGGCTTGTTTCCCCAAGTAATACCCTGTCTCTTTGCCCACAACCTTTCGAAAGCTCTATGAGCTGAGAGCTTGCTCCAAATCATCTCTATTCACCGTTCTTCTTCTTCTTCTTCTTCTTCTTCTTCTTGCTTCTTCTTTCTTCTTCTTCTTCTTTTTTTTTTTCTTTCTTCTTCAGTCATCTTCTTCCACCCGTGCTTCTTCTTCTTCTTCTTCTTCTTCTTCTTCTTCTTCTTCTTCTTCTTCTTCTTCTTCTTCTTCTTCTTCTTCTTTCTTCTTCTTCTTTTTTTTTTTTCTTCTTCTTTTTCTTCTTCTTCTTCTTCTTCTTCTTCTCTTCTTCTTCTTCTTATTCTTCTTCTTCTTCATTCTGCCACGTGCTTCTTCTTCTTCTTCTTCTTCTTCTTCTTCTTTTCTCTTCTTCTTCTTCTTCTTCTTCTTTTCTTCTTCTTCTTCTTCTTCTTCTTCTTCTTCATTCTCTTCTTCTTCTTCTTTTCTTCTTTCTTCCTTTCTTCTTCTTCTTCTTCTTCTTCTTCTTCTGCCACGTGCTTCTTCTTCTTCTTCTTCTGCCACGTGCTTCTTCTTCTTCTTCTTCTTCTTCTTCTTCTTCTTCTTCTTTTCTTCTTCTTCTTCTTCTTTCTTCTTCTTCTTCTTCTTCGCCACGTGGCTTCTTCTTCTTCTTCTTCTGCCACGTGCTTCTTCTTCTTCTTCTTCTTCTTCTTCTTCTCCTTCTTCTTCTTCTTCTGCCACGTTTTTCTTCTTCTTCTTCTTCTTCTTCTTCTTCTTCTTCTTCTCTTCTTCTTCTTCTTCTTCTTCTTCTTCTTCTTCTTCCCTTCTTCTTCTTCTTCTTCTTCTTCTGCCAATAGGGAGCCAACGTCAGCAGGCTGAAGATTCTGCTGCACTCTAGGGGTAGTACGAAGAAAATAGTTTTTGAGCAGTAGGAAGCAGAAATCAATGTAATATTGTATGGAAAGGAAAGTGGAGCTACAAAGTAGGGTACTTCCGATAGACTTGCAGACAAAAAGGCTGGACTAACTTTATTTGGCAGTATCCAGGAAAAGACCAGTCCGGCTACCGTAGCGGTCCCCGGGGGTGAACCCCGACCGGCACAGCTCCTGCCCTTCATTTACCACTACTTTGATCTATGGCCCCTAGTTCCCTAATTTAATGTGTGAGGTTGTGCAAAAGGGGGGGGGGGATGTGACCAAGGAGAGTAGAATTGACAAAGGCAGGCTGTTTTGAATGCCTCCAGTGACTGATTGGAGGCAACTTGCTCGGGGAGACTGTTCCACTGAGGGATAGTGCGGGGGAAAGAAGGTGGATTTTCTGTACTGAGTTATATGGCTCCCACTCAGCATCATATCATGATTGACGGAGACTTTTCTTCTCTCCACACACCCCCTACTATGCTTATAATGACCACCATACCCATACCTCGGAGATAGTTGTTTTTCCCTCCAATTTACCATTTCGTCCTCCTTTATACTATGGTCCCTAACTGAATTGAAACTCCTTTAAAAAACCCATTCAGCGAGCCTGTAGCACTCTCATTCTCGCTTCTCTATCCATCGTCTCATTTTCAGGCTCAGTCAACCGATGATAACCGGTGATAGAAGCCATTTTGACACAGACTAAAGGTATCTGTACACGTGACTAGTTTCCCCTCTTTCCCCTCTTTCCCCATTGAACACAGTGATAGGCACGCAATCTTGACGAGTGTCTGTCACTGCGTTGCCATGGGGACAGAGGGGGGAAATGTTCACGGGCACAAGGGCCTTTATAGGCGACCACGGTCTAGTTGAAAAGGAAGGAAGTGGGGGGGAGGGGGAAGAGGAGGAAGAGGTAGAGATGGAAGGGGGACGTGGGGGGGGGGGGGGGGGGGGGGGGTGGAGGCGGGAACGGAATCAGTCAGGTCCGGAGGAGGGTGGTTCCAATGGATGGGTCAGGGGGGGGGTCTGAGGTAAGGATGCGCATATTCCTCCATTTCTTCGGTTTTTTCCATTTTTTTTTCCGTCTTCTTGCCTTTCTTTACTGCAGATTGAGTACTTCATCCTTTATCGTTTGCTATATTTAACTCTAATTTTCATCCATTTACATAATTAAACGCATGCATTCAATAATAGTAGAAGAAGGCAAGACGGAAAAACGCAATGAACCAGGACTGTGACAAATGCTCCGCGGCTGTTGTGTGTACTGCACTACATAGGGTGGGGGGGGGTGGGTTGGGGTGGGGGAGGGGGGGTGTTCCTATTAGATAATGGCCTTTATCATGACTGCGATTAATTATTCAACAAAGCTCAAAAAGTTGATAAGATGCAGCTTAATGTTTGGTAAGAAAGGCAGGTGTGAAAATGCGGGGAGAGCTGAGAAATGTACGACTGGTGGGGGGAGGGGGGGGGGGGGGGGGGGGGGGGGGGGGGGGGGGGGGGGGGGGGGGGGGGTGGGGGGGGGGGTTGGGGGGGGGGGGGGGGGGGGGGGGGGGGGGGGGGGCGCATCCTTTACCTTTACCCGTACTTTTTATTATTAGGGGAAGGGGGGGGGGTGTCTGGAACACCACCTATACCACCACCACCCCCCCGGCCCCCACTCCGATCCGCCTGGGAGTGGCAGTTTCAGCCCAAGATTCCGTCTAAGAAGTCCCAGTTAGCAGAGGATTTCCAGGAAGCTATTAACGACTGGAGTGTAGATAGGGGACAGTACTCTAGAGGCACTCGGGACAGGCCTGAGTAACCCCTCTCTTTCGTGACGATTTTAGACTCCGAGGTATAAGGCTAGTATGGAGAGTTTCTTTGCTTTTAGCGTAAATGAAGTATATAGCCTCTAGCAATATGGCATTCTGTTTGTATAAAAATATAACAAGTGACGAAATTGAACAAAGGGGGACTACTCTCTTTCTAATTAACTCCCTGTATGTACTGTGTGGGTGAAGGGTCACAAAGGCGAACTTGGCACATTTTTTTTTTTGAGAATGATGCTTTGTTTGTCTCACTTTGGTTCTGACCCACGCACTGCTAGGTGATTGGCATCGTAATCAACTTTGGTGGAGGGGAGTTAATTAGAAAGAGAGTATTCCCCCTTAGGCCTTGTTCAATTTCGTTATTTCCTCTCTTGGCCTCACTAGAGTGGAATCCGCTTAATCGGCCACTTTTGGGACCAGGAAAAATATGGCTGATAAAGCGAATCGGCCGATAAAACGAACATGGAGATACTGTATGACGCAATTATGCAAGTCAAAAGCAATGACGTCAAAATTAAATGTTGCAGTTCAAATTCAAATTCTTTCCCTTTTTGTGGTGTGTGTGTGTGTGTGTGTGTGTGTGTTTATTAATCCTACAACTTGACAGAAGCACGAGTAAACGACAACGATTGTGTTTTCTTGAGTGATTTTAACGCCATGCAGGGTCTTTCAATTGACAACAGCTCACCTTCCAACTTCACACTCAACCATGTAAACGTCAAAAGCGTGTTGTCAGTTTGTCTGCCTCTGTTGTTCTCCCTCTCAAAAAGGGGTAAAGAGGAAAAATTAGAGAGAAAAAGTGGCCAATAAAACGAAATTGAAGATTTCAGCTTTGGCCGTAAAAACTAACAAAATGACACATGCTTAAGAAGAAAAAATTCCGTTCCAGAGGAAATTGGCCGATTAAGCGGCTTTGGCTGATTATCCGATGGACAATTAAACGGATTCCACTGAATAACAGTGATGGTTTTAGACCCCGAGGTACAAGCACGGAGAGTTACTTTGCTTTTAGCGTAAATGAGGTATATAGCCTCAAGTTATAATATGGCATTCTGTTTGTATAAAAATATAACAGTGTATTTGAAAGATATGGGGGGGGGGGGGGGGGGGGGGGGGGGGGTAAATCAGACATTGTTATTACTCCATATGGTCATACATTACACATAATTGGTAAAATAATAATAGCGCTGTTTCTCACGTGAGCTCATTGTGCTTTACATTGAAAACAAGACATTCACATACTTATAGGGGAAGACGGGGTAAAAAGCGCATGGGCGAGTAAGAAGCCCACCCCAATTATCTCATGAAATAAAGAAAACTTTCAGTCAAATTTGCCCATGAGACGAATGCTAGACATTAACGCTCGTCTCATGGGCAAAATGAGACTGAAATTTGCTTCATTTCATGAGATAATTGGGGTGGGCTTCTTACCCACCTATGCGCTTTTTACCCCGTCTTCCCCTACACACGTGCTATCACATATGCACACCCATACTCACACACAACCCCAGGCATAAATACACAAACTCAAAACCTCGTTTCACGTATTCTCTAATTTTTAAAAAGTCTAATATCACATTGTGTGAACAGACTTTAAATTAAATCAATCAAATAAAATCATTGATAACGAGAATTTTAAAGGCAAACAAATAATGAATCATTAGAAAGTAAAAGAAACACGATGCTTTCACGCAACGTTCTCTTTCTTTATCACACACACACACACACACACACACACACACGCACGCACGCACGCACTCACGCACGCACGCACGCGCGTGTCATTCTTGTGAAAAAAAAAGCTTTTTATATAATACTGAACTTTTCAATGTAAATATAGAAAAATTAACTATGAGTTTAATATAATAATAAAGCAGTGGCCATTGGACACAATATTGTTTTCTTCATATTGTGTTCCTCAACATGAAAATAGAAAAGAAGACACAACTGACAATGTTTCATCGAAGTTAGCATAAAATTAGGCCTACCACAGAAGATAAAGCATCATATCATAAGGAATTCTGATCGCTTCTCGGCCTTTTGGCTAAGACAGTGATTCAGGAACATAATTTTTGTTTATACCCTGGTTTGTTTGTTCAGCCCGTCGTACATGGCGAAAGCCGATACGCGACGTTAAACTGAACTTCCCTCCAAGATAAAGCATGCGTATATAATGATTTTCTTTAATTAATCGTGAAACCTTTTCCCCTCGCACGGTCCCAGAGTAGAACTGCCTCCCTGAAAACATTGTCACAAACCCTGTCCCTGGTGTCCCTCGACTCCAGGCTTCAGCACCACCTGAAGTGGGTCAATGCCCCAGGCCCCGGAGGAGAGCCAGCATCAGCAGAGCTTCACCCACACCCCAGCACTGAAACCCCTGGAAACGCCCACACCCCAGTCCCTTCATCCCCAACCCCAACTGCTTTTACCCCTGTAGTAAGTTAGGGATCTGTTTGTTCTGTCTTTCTTTGTCTGGTTCTGCCTTATGGAGTATCTACGGTCGGCTAGTTCCCAGCTTCCTGGGGGCCGGAACGTGAAAATTAGTAGCCGCCGGCAGCTCCCTGTTGTTGTTGTTGTTGTTGTTGTTGTTGTTGTTGTTGTTGTTGTTGTTGTTGTTGTTGTTGTTGTTGTTGTTGTTGTTGGTGGTGGTGGTGGTGGTGGTGGTGGTGGTGTTGTTGTTGTTTTTGTTCCCCAGCTTAACACTCTGGGGGCACACCCAGTGCCATGTGAACATTTCGCATGGCCTTGGGTGGGCAGATTACTTAAATGGCTGCTTTTAAAGCGCCCCGCCACATTAGGGCGGCCATACTCCGTCTTCAGAGGACTTCGCTCCATTCACGGAGCCAACCGTGGAGTGACAACAACCAGCAATTCTTTACGGCGTGTAGGGTGAACTGCCACTGGTAAAGACAGCTTCCATTGGGCACAGCTGCATCATTTTAATATTGGCCATGGGTCAATTTCACGTGCATCACATGTACAGACACAGTGAGTAGCCAAGGCCTGAGCTGCTCCCTGCAGTTTTACCCCCATCCCAGCCCGGAACTAGGAATTTTATTTTGTTTGTTGCATCTGATTTTTGTTTTTCTACTGAATCCAAGCAAAACCGATAGTATGTGTATTCGTTATTTTTTTGTCTTTTCTATTTGTCTTGTTTATATATTTTAATTTTTCTCTCTCTCCTCTTCTCCTTCCTGTGATATTCGAGTTTTTAAAGGAAGTGAACATTTTTTTATAAGATTTAGTTTTATTGTTTTTATCAACCGTGATCGTAGAGAGCGGATTGGTAATGCTTTCACTCGTGTCTGAGGTGGTGTTTGTATGTTTGTATGTATCCTCTCTAGCGTTTGAACGGATGGACTTAGGGTGCTCAAGTTTTTTGCATGCGGGTAGGTAGTCGGGAGATCTAGGCCAAGTTCGATAATGAAGGTCATGGGTCAAAGGTCAAGGTCACTGGAGCCGAAAACGCTGCAGTAAAAGAGTAAGTCGGCACGATATGAGGCGCACGGTTGGTGATTTAGCGTCTTAACGCTCTAGTTTTTCTTCATATCATATCAGTTTAGGCTCTGTAGGCTTTTGAAACCTTTTGCCCTCTAGATATTTTTTCATATGTAGTATTAAAGTTTATTACCAACCGTGATCGTAGAGAGCGTATTGGTAATGTTTTCACTTGTGTCTGAGGTGGTGTTTGTATGTTTGTATGTTTGTATGTTTGTATGTTTGTTTGTATGTTTGTATGTATCCTCTCTAGCGTTTGAACGGATGGACTTAGGGTGCTCAAATTTTGCATGCGGGTAGGTAGTAGGAAGATCTAGGCCAAGTTCGATAATGAAGGTCATGGGTCAAAGGTCAAGGTCACTGGAGCCGAAAACGCTGCCGCGCGGTTGGTGATTTTGCGTCTTAACGCTCTAGTTTTAGAAATGTGTTTGTGGTTTAACGTGGGAGAACTGTTCTATTTTGTGCTTTGACACACAGTGAATAGCTCCGATATCACCGTTTATGGTGGAAGGGGCTTGTCTCTTTTAACTATCTATCTATCTATGGCTGGTACCCACGTGTCGTCATATCCGGCCACAAGGAGCGCCATATTATGGGAGACCGCCATCTTAGTCCTTACCTTGTTTTGAAAAATGCCAGATCGATGCTGCGTATTTGGCTGTTCCAATTCGAAACTTATCTAAACTGTATTTATAACATCTGGATGTTTTCTTTACACATTTAGATAACATTTTCACTTTGCTTACACACAAATAAGGACTAAGATGGCGACACTTCCGTTGGAATGGTCGAGATGCGCACGCAGGTGGGTTGGAGCCATCCTTCCTGTTCTTTGGTCACCCCCTAAGCTGTGTGCAGCTACTTCTATGAAAAGAAGTTGGCCACCACCATAACAGAAGAAGAGGGGGTTGGGGAGTATAGCTGCTATTACAGAGGAAAAAGATTTGGGTGTTTACTTTGACAAAAAATTATCTTTTGATGTGCATATCCAGAGAGTGGTCAGCAAGGCTAATCAAATGTTGGGAATGATAAAGCGTAGTTTTTCATTTATTAATAAAGACATCTTTTTAAAATTATATAAATCATTTGTTAGACCACATCTGGAATATGCAAATGTTATATGGTGTCCTTTTTTAAAACGACAGTCAAGTCAAATTGAGAAGGTTCAAAGGCGTGCAACTAAATTG
>CM065695.1:43592779-43595279 GCA_017654935.2 Phymorhynchus buccinoides | reverse complement strand
CTCGCTATTAGGACGTTTTAATGTTAGTGATTATCCCCCTTGCTGCAAACAAACGAGGACAACAAGACCAACAAAGCAACGAAATTCTCCTGTCTTTCTGTCTGTGTGTCTGTCTCTGCCTACCTGTTTGTCTCTCTTCTCCTCACTCTCTCTCTTCTCCTCTCTCCTATCTCTCTCTCTCTCTTGCATCTCTCTCTCTCTCTCTCTCATACAGAACTCTCTCTCTCTCTCTCTCTTCTGATGTCTCTCTCTCTCTCGCGCAATCTCTCTCGCAGGATCTTTCTCTCTCATTCTCTCTCCTCAGTTTCTCTCTCTCTTCTCTCTATCTCTCTTTCTCTCTCTGAATGCTCTCTCTGTTGCCTCTCTGTATCCCCCCCCCCCCCCCTACCCCCCCCCCCTACCTTCGACCTATCACTGCCCCTCTCTCCCTCGGGGGCTCTCTAATCCCCCATCTCTCTCTGCTCTCATCTCTCTCTCTCTCTCTCTCTCTCTCTCTCTCTATCTCTCTCTCTCTCTATCTCCTCTCTCTCTCTATCTCTCTTTCTGCATGTTATGTCATGTTACGTCAGATTGGATGTGCGTGTGTGCGCGTGAAAAAGTTTTCTTTGGGAATAAAAAGATAGAGACTCTTAATTCAATAAAATATTTAGGTATTGAGTTTAGTAGAACAGGCTCTTTTTTTTAAGGCAAGAAAATATGCATATAATCAGGCTCTTAAAGCAATGTTTGCCTTACTACAAAACTGCTAGGTACCAAGGACAGAAATTGCCAATTCATATTTGCATAGATTTGTTTCATTCAATGGTTATGCCTGTCTTGTTATATGGTTGTGAAATTTGGGGATATGAAAATTTTGATATGTTAGAAAAGTTACAGTTACGTTTCTTAAAATATTTGTTTAGAGTAAATAAAACTACAATGACTTCTATGATTTTGTATGTATAGTATAGTATAGTATAGTATAGTAAATATAGTCATAGTATAGTATAGTATAGTATAGTATCGTATAGTATAGTATAGTATAGTATAGTATAGTATAGTATAGTATAGTATAGTATAGTATAGTATAGTATAGTATAGCATAGTATAGTGTGGGACTGGCTCAAGCCTAAGCCTCGCGGCTTATAAACGTCCCTTCATTGACACTGTTTTGTTTGCATAAGCATATGCCTTTTAAAATTATGATTGTAATTCAATCATCATGTTTAAAAAATAGTTGACTAAAATTTTCATCTTTGTCAAGGAGATTTTTGCAAAGGTATTTAGTGTTGGTGCTCTTTTTAGGTTAGGTGTTAGTAAATTCCAGAGGTTAGCAACTCGATTACTAAAACAATTTTTACGCCTTGTTATGCTTGTAGTATTACAACGCTGTATATGTAATTTTCCCTCTTGATTTCTAGTGCTGTTATAAATGGATAGTGTAAAAGAGAATCAATGCTAATGTCATCTAAGTTGTTAAAAATTGTGTACATCTGTATAAGGTCTCCCCTAACACGTCTTCCTTTTAATGAATGAAGGTTTAATATTTTTAATCTGTCTTGGTAATTAAAATCTTTACAACTTTTAACCATCTTGGTTGCTCTCCTCTGTACCCTTTCAATAGAAGCTGACTGACGTTTTAAATACGGGTACCAGATGATATTACCATACTCTAAATGTGAACGTACCAATGATTTGTATAGTAACAAAAATGTGTCCTTATCTAAACGAATGAATGTTCTTTTAATTATTACCATTATCTGATTTGCCTTATTTATCCCTTTATGGATATGTGTATCAAAAGTAAGATTATTTGTCAAATACGACTCCAAGGTCTTTTTCCTCAGTACATGCATTTATCTTTTGCTCCTCTTGATCGATTTTCATAACATAATCATATTCTGGATTCTTTTTGCCAACATGCATAACTTTGCATTTTGACACATTAAAATATAGGTTCCAGTCGTCAGTCCACTTCTGGAGGTTATTCAAGTCACTTTGTATAGTATTGTTTTTTTCTGTTGTATTGTTATAAATCTTTGTGTCGTCTGGAAATATTTTGCATGTGCTTTGTATAAAATTTGGTAAATCATTGATAAAAATTGTAAATAAGACTGGTCCGAGGATACTGCCCTGGGGGATACCACTTAAAACATCATTTTTTTCAGAGTATTCTGAACCAACTCGAACACTTTGTTTTCTTCCACTTAAAAATGATCGAACCCACTGAAGTATATTATCGCATACTATACTATATACTATATACTATATACTATATACTGAAGTATATTATGCATTCATTTTTAGAAGAAGTCTTTCGTGTGGTACTGTATCGAAGGCCTTTTTGAAATCAAGATAAATAACATCAAGTGTAGATCCGTTATCCAAAACACTGGTAAAATAATCCATAACTTCTAGTAGTTGAGTGACGCAAGATCTTTTTCTTCTAAAGCCGTGTTGACATTTCGTATATAATTCATTTTCTGTCATGTGGGAAACTATTTCATCCCTAATTAATGAC
>CM065695.1:43585279-43587779 GCA_017654935.2 Phymorhynchus buccinoides | reverse complement strand
CTTCTTACCCGCCCATGCGCTTTTTACCCCGTCTTCCCCTATGCATGGAGTTGACCTTTGTTTTATCACCAAACAATACCCTTTTTTGTTGTTGCTCTTTATCATTTAGTTGTTGTTGCTGGCAAAATGAAAAGAAGCTTGTACTTGCTTACTCTTTACCAACATTAACAAATATTTCGTTCGTTCGTTCGTTCGTTCTGTTACGCGTAATTTGTGTTCCTGCGCAGTTCACATACTGCGCAGCTGTTTTGCGTAATACGTGAAGTGGGCAACGCCGTTGCCAAGTTCGTGAATTACGCAAAGCCCTTACGCAATACGTGAATTGTGCAGAATAGTTTTGCGTAGTACACGAACTGTGCAATGAGTGAAATGACAGTCAACCTGTCATTTTGCAAATTGCGCAGTACACGAACTACGCAAAACTGTATCTTCATACTTCAAAACCCATACTTCAGCCGCATATTGCACAACAGGTTGGACCTGAGAATCAAACAATTTCAACAAAAGTTCTAATTAATTATTTTTTTAAACTGACAGTCGTTGCATAATACATAATACATAATACTAGCTAGGTCTTTACAAGCGACAGTGAAACTTAATTTGGTAGAAAAATATATCCCCAATATATCCCCAGGTTCTTCTTTACGACTGACATTTCTACCTCATTAAAAAAACGTCCAACTTTCCCTACTTCCTAAATAACCACCCTTTCTAAAAACAATGATGTTACTTTTGGACATGCTTACCCTTAGTTGAAGTGATTTTGCAGAATGACATAAACTGCTTAGTTGAGTTTGTAGGCCTATGACAGTTTCAGATATTAGGGGAAGACGGGGTAAAAAGCGCATGGGCGGGTAAGAAGCCCACCCCAATTATCTCATGAAATAAAGAAAATTTCAGTCAAATTTGCCCATGAGACGAATGCTAGACATTAACGCTCATCTCATGGGCAAAATGAGACTGAAATTTGCTTCATTTCATGAGATAATTGGGGTGGGCTCTTACCCGCCCATGCGCTTTTTACCCCGTCTTCCCCTAAAGCTACGTCATCAGCTAAAAGGAGAATAAACAACTCTAGAATATCACGAGTGAACCGCGCTCCATCTGAAGTTAATTCGTTTATAAAAAGTGTAAATAAGGACAGAGATGAGAGAGAGAGAGAGAGAGAGAGAGACAGAGAGAGAGAGAGAGAGAGAGAGAGAGAGAGAGAGAGAGAGAGAGAGAGAGAGAGAGAGAGAGAGAATGAGAAGAGAGAGAGTGAGAGAGAGAAAGAGAGAGAGAGAGAGAGAGAGAGAGAAGAGAGAGTGGAGAGAGAGAGAGAGAGAGAGGGAGAGAGAGAGAGAGAGAGAGAGAGAGAGAGAGAGAGAGAGAGAGAGAGAGAGAGAGAGAGAGAGAGAGAGAGAGAGAGAGAGAGAGAGAGAGAGAGAGAGAGAGAGAGAGAGAGAGAGAGAGAGAGAGACTTTTGCGAAGTAAGGTAGATATGTTCTTTTTCAACATCGAATTTCTCAAAGCTATCAGCGACTTCTTTGGTTTCACGCGACACGGCGGGCGACCAATCGCTTGCTGAATGAACTAGTTTGGGCCGTGCCGCCGTCTAGCCAATCAAAAGGCTTCTTACTTCAGGCCTCCGCGCCGTCACCCATTGGACAGAATTGAAACGCTCACGGAAATGTCCATCTTAGTTAGTCATACAGACAAACGGATGAGAGAATGAGAGTGGGGAAAAAAAGTTAAAAAGAAAAGAAAAAAAGAGGACAAAGGAACAAAAAAGAAAGAAAGAAAGGAAAGGGGAAAGAAGAGAAAAGAACAGAAAGTTAAGAACAAAAGTGAAGGCGGAAGTGGTGGTGGGTTGCATGATGAGTGAGCAAGGAAGCGGAGAGCAGATGAATCGATTGGGTGTGTGGTGAGAATCATATATTATTTGTTTAAATGTGAATTTTTTGTTTTCATGTTTTTGATTAATATTTTAATTCTAATTTTGATGTATTTTTAGTCCCCGAGCCGAAGGTTCGGGGAGCTATTGTTTTTGTCTGGTCCGTCCGTCCGTCCGTGTCTGTCCGTCCGGCGTGTTTCCGTCCGTCCGGCTATTCGTCCGTTTTTCTCAAAAACTATTCAGTGTATCATCATCAAATTTGGTATACTAATTTGCCAAGATGCCAGCTATCCACTGATGTATTTAGTTTTACAGTAAGGTCAAGGTCGCGCCAGTTACGGGGTTCAACCCCCGAAACACATAATCGCTAATATCTCGCGAAGTTTTGCATGTATTTCAATGCAGTTTTTTCCACAACATTTCTTGATGAATGGTCTATAACACAGTTGTCATGAATTTTTCTGTGCGCTCGTGTGCGCATGATCGCGCGCGCTCAAATCACGGGTCCGAACCCCAAGGCTATATATAAAAACCCCTATTCAGTTAAGTGCTGTTTTGATGCGTTTTTATGTATGTATACAACCGACACATTCCGATTTTGGAGTAGCTAGGCGATGCTGCGAGGGG
>CM065695.1:43577779-43580279 GCA_017654935.2 Phymorhynchus buccinoides | reverse complement strand
ACACACACACCACACACCCACACTAACTACCCACGCACCACCCACACACAACCACACAGACACACCCACCCAAGCCCCAAAACACCCCAAACACAACCCCCACACCCACCCCCCAACCCAGACACCGCGGCACACCACCCCTATCAAGTTACTTACAACAGCAACACAGACACACACCCAAACACACACACGAACGATGGACTACCAAACACACAGCGTAAACCACCACCACACACCCATCAGACCCATTTACACAACACAATGTCACCCCCATCATGCCTCACAATTGCCACGCCACACACACAAACCTCACACACACACATCCACACAGCACACACCACGACTACACAGACCACACAGACGCCACACACACACCACACGAAATACTTCGGCCTATAAGCCGGGCAACAAGAACTCATTTATTTACTATCCCATAGTACACACACCACACACACAATCAGAAACACACAACCCCACGAGAAACCACACACACACACACACACACCGAACCACACACACACACACACACACACACACAACACTGTTTTGTACACACACTATTCGTAATTCACACACACACACACACACTACACAACACAACACAACACAACACACACACACACACCCACACCCAATTACCCCCACCCACACACACACACACACAACACACTACACACAACACACTACACACTACACACAGACGCACACTCACACAGACACACAACACACTACACGACTACACACACACACACCCATGACCCACAAAACACACTACACACACACACCCACACACAACCACACACAACCCACACCACACACCCACACACACCCACACACACACACACAACATGTGTTGTACACGATCCACACAACAATCCGAACCCTACACAGCAACCTATTGCTACTCAAGTAGCACATCACCACACATAACACACACGACAACACCACCCACACCTGTTTAACCCAACATAACGCAAAACTCGACTCTTTCTACAAAAAAACAATAATCTACGACCATAACCCACAAACGAGCACAGAATCCTTTTTTTTTTTCACCGACACAAATTTTTACATTCAAATTTGATACCTGGTGCAAAGTTTCAGAATGTTTCACATTACACCACACAACACCAGGACAACACCATACAACACAACTACAACACCACACACCACAACACAACACACCCACACGACACGACCCCCCCCCCCCCCCCATCACATCGTACACCCACACGACACAGTTGACACACAGCACACACACACAACTCACTCCACCCCCCCCCATAACCCACCACCCACACACCCACACACTGCCACAGCGACATTGTACAGTACTACCCCGAACACACACAACTACGTAACACCCCCCTAACCTACACACCCCACACGACCCACAGGAACACACAGCACATTACAGCTTAATGACCCGAGCTATTAAAAGAGATACATCTGTCGACATTTACTCCACAGTTTCCCAACACAAGAACGACTCGAAACCACACAGCGAAGGACCCCCCAGCCCCGTTCCCCTTCTCACCACCCCCCCCCCCGCCCCCCCCCACCCCCCCCCCACCACTCCCCCCCCCCACCCCCCCCCCACCACACACAAACACACACCAGGGTGTGCACCACACACACCCCCCCCCCCCCCCCCACACCAGCCTTTCATCATGAAGAGCGTTGGTGGATGTTGAGTGAAGTAGGAAAGAAGGTCACTTTGCAGCGCAAGCAGTATGAAACGTAGGTGATGTCAGACAGGGATTATTGTGTGAGCTAAAGACAGGGATTATTGTGTGAGCTAAAGACCCCCACGTAATCGTGTCAATCAGTATTATGCTGGAAGATTCTTTTACAAAACTAATAAGAGGGAAAACACACGTGAAAAAAACATGATTTGACACGTGACGTTTGGGGGTCTTTAAACCGTGCTTTCTATTGCAGATGAGGCATTACTATTCTGGAAGCCTGGAGTAATTTAACCAGAAGAGAGGAAGAGAAAATAGAAGGGAAACAAAAAGATTGGAACTAACTCAACAACAAAAGGGCCTCCTAATAATAATAAAAACAAAACAAAACAAAAACTGATAGACAAGATTATTGTGTCAGTTAACCGTGTTCTATCTCAGCAGAGGAGGCATCTAAACTATTCTGGGAAGCCGGTAGTAATTTTGTTTTTGTTTTAACACAGACTGTAATGTTCAGGAACGACGAACGAAAAATGGTTGTTTACGTCATCTAGGTCGGAACAAGAAAAAGGGGACATTTGTAGATAACAAAGATGGTGGGAAACAATACCTGGATGTCAATGGCAGGAGCGGAAGCATGCACCACCAGTAAAGTCCCGATTTTTAAAAACAATGCAGATAGTTAGCAGTACCACGCCGGTTTAAACTCATCGAGTATGGTACCGACAAATATACGAGCATATGGTATATGTACTGTTTCAGCAGCCAGCAAAGATGGTATTTTTTAACACTCTTGCAGCCAGTCTACTACGAGT
>CM065695.1:43515310-43577279 GCA_017654935.2 Phymorhynchus buccinoides | reverse complement strand
CCTTTTCTGTGATGTTGATCTATTTTTATAAAAATAGTTCAATAGAACCAAGAATAGAACAGTTGGCCATCCCAATGTACAATTAGTGGTGTGTGCGCGCACGCGCACGCACACACACACACAAAGTACGCACACACACACATATATAGTGCTCCACAATACACACACACAGGCTCCACAATACACAAACACACACATACATACATCACCACACAAAAAAATATCATACACACGCATACACACACAACATACATACATACACACGCATACACACACACGCATTCACACACACACACAAACACTATATATACATTCACACACATCCACACCCACACAATATCACAGACACACAACACACACACACACACAAACACACACACACTCACACATAGAACACTTGCACGCCGCACATGCACACGCGCGCACACAATAAAAAACAACGCGCACCACACCACAACACACAGACAAAGAGAGAGAAGAGAGAGAGGAGAAGAGAGAAGAGAGAGAGTACATATTGAGGAGTTTCTATTAATTGCCTCTGTACCTTTTTTTCTCTGTGTCGCTAGAAACAGAGAACATAGCCATTGGCCTATCAGTTTTGTGCGAGAGAGAACGTCAGAGAGAGAGCGAGGAGGGGGGGGGGGTAGTCTGGAGAGAATATTCAATCCTGGAAACCTTATGAACAATGTCTGTAACTGAGACTGCCTCCTTGGGATCTTTCAGAGGAGCTCAACAGCTATCTTTCCTAATTTTTGAACGATACTGCAAATAAAAGGGACTATGGTCCAAAAAAACACACCACACACACACACACACACACACGCAATCCATATCATTAAGTGATAATAGTCAAGGGCGGACCAAATGATTCGTAGTTTCTCTGTCGGAAGTCCACGGAGCAGAGGTCCTGATTACTGGGTTAAGGTGTAGTGGCAGTGTGGGGGGCCCAGGGGGGCCAACCCCCCGTAAATTTGTGCAAAATTAGTGATTATATAAAACAAAAATTGAGCCATTTTCTACTTTTTACCCGTTTATGAGGTACTTGCTTGAGGCAGAGGGGGTAGTCGTCCGGAAACCCAGGACCCCTCCCTCCTCACGTCCGCCCCTGACCAGTTTTAGTCATGTCTGTGGTTCTGCAGCGCAATAGCCTACAAGTGTCTCATTTACTCAGAGAAGAGGAATTATAAATTTCTATTGTTATAGTTTATACCACAGTCAGAGACAAATGGTTTTGCACGAGACTCCACCTAAAACAAAGGTGTGATGCAGAGGTAATCATCAGAGATTCATACAACAAACTTTCAGTTTACAGCAAAGGGCCTGTGCCAAGGAATTGTGAACCTCAACTCCATAAACAACAATAATCCAATGTGATATATCTTGTGAATATCAACCTCCATTATACTGCATGTGTTAATGCCAAGTTTTCTTGCAGCAACTCGTCTCCTCTGAACCTGAATTGTCAGTCATGGGGAGGGGGGGAGAGGGGTTGGGTGTGGGAACAGTGTCAATCAAAACGTGTTCTTTACAGCTTGTTCTATGGATAATTGATGTGAGATTTGTTTGGGGGGTAATTATTTTACTGAGTAATGCCTGTAAGGATATCTAGTACCTCTCAGTAATACTCGCCATGGATTCCTTTATATTATGAAGTTTACAGTTTGGATCTCAGTTGTTCTGACAACGAGGTTTTATAATCTGCCTTGAGCTTAGGGAAATACACATATTGATAATATGATATTTCAAAACTAGATTTATTAGTATGATACATGTTTCCAAGCACGCCTGACTGATTGCGTACATATGAGTAATGGAGAATATTATTATTATACACAAAGAAAAAAGTTAAGCACCTCTTAGCTATTACAAGCTACCATTATTCCGTTATAAGCAGGGTTGAAGCAGTCATCCAGGCACAGGGAGGAAACAAACGCTACTGAACTTTGATTTGCCAAAATAATGGGTTTTGGACACTCCTCGTGACATTTTCGCACAATAATTAACTTTTGATATAACCATATGAAATTGTTACATTGATAATTAAACATGGTATTTTTTAATTTGAACATGACAACCCTTTTTTGTTTCAGAATATCAGAATGCATTTGTAAAAACCATACATTAAATTATGCGTTTTCTTATCGTCATATAGTCAAACTTTCATTTACCAATCAATGTTGTTTCAATCTTTTATTGATTATTTGCACTAAATCTCGATTTCATCTCATCTACAGCAAAAAAGCGGTGGGGTGATTAACTTTCTTCTTTGTTTATATGTTACAGGATACCATAAAGTGAGAATAACTTATATGTCAGACGACACGCATGGGGGAGGGTGTGTGTGTGACTGTGTATGTGTGTGTGTGCGTGTGTGTGTGTGTAAATAAAAAGAGATAGATACCGTGAGGGGGGGGGGGGGCCAGGATAGAGGAAAGAGAGCATATAAACGATCAAGAATTGAAGAATAAAAAACAAACACAGAGCGGACCATTAAACTTTTCCACTTGTGTATATATATATACAGAAAGAGAGAGAAAGAGAGAGAGAAAGAGAGAGAGAGAGAGAGAGAGAGAGAGGAGACTGTACTGGGGGATTCCTTTTTTTTATTTCATTTTTTTTATTATGTGGACTCAATAGTCCAAACGAATTATTCAAACACACACACACACACACACACACTGCAACACAATCTAAATATACACACAGAAAGTGGGTCACAACAATGACGTCAAGAAAATTACGTGTTGTATTTGTTACGTCAAGTTTGTTCTACGGTCTGTCCCGCGTCCAAGGCCAAAAACCGAAATATTAGGAATAGTCTACATTTTTTCTTGTTAGCTTTCATTCTTTTTTTGTTCTGATATATATCTATAGTAATATATTAGTACACTCTATATATATATCTATATAGTTTTCTTTAATAAAACTTGTTTTGTGTCCAATATTTAAGTTTTTGAACCTACGAAAGAAACTCAAATTACATTAACTTTAACTTTACGATTTGTTCTGTGCTCTGAAAAGAAGGAAATAAAATGAATTTGTGTTTTTTTCTGAGGAAAGAGACAAGGCGATGAGAGAAGAGAGAGGGCTATGAGTTGTGCGCAATGTGACGAGAAAGAGATGAGCGATGACTGAAAGAGGAAACAGAGAGACTAGACAGGGCAGACATCACGACGTCACATCGCACGCGACGCACACATACCACACACACACACTATGCGCGCACACAGCATACACAGTCACACACCCCCCCCCCCCGCTCCCCCATGCGTGAGTGTGACAGGGGTTATTTTGATAGCTTTTACACTATTTTCTGCGGTGACCCGGTTACCTTGAGGCGTTAATGCTTTCTTTTTATTCCTTTCTTTATCAAGCACATGCTTTTTTTCTGGAAGATTCTGCGTTGCCTGTGTGAGGGCTGAATCGGGCGCGTGAATGGAGATATGCATCCTATGTGGCAGATGACTCCGTCAATGCCGATCAAGATCTGGGACATCGTCCGCTGGAAAATCTCGCTGGCGGAGTTGATGCCAAAGGGTAGCCTGTTGAAACAGTAGCGTCCAAAGGGTGTGATGAAGGTGGTGAGAAGCCGGGACTCTCGAGAGAGTGGGATCTGCCAGAACCCACTCTTGGCGTCCAGCTTGGTGAAGAACTTACTCTGACCCAATTTGGCGAGGCTCTCGTCGACAGATGACATGGGGTGGAATTCCCTCTGCACCGCCTTGTTGAGCTGGGTGAGGTCCACGCAGATGCGGACGGCGCCACTGGGTTTGGGCACTACCACGATCCCTGAGCACCAGCTGGTTGGTTCCGTAACTGGGAAAATGACTTCTTGCTTCACCATGTTCTCCAGTTCTGCCTTCACCTTGGGGATGAGAGGGTGTGCCACTTTTCTTGGGGTGTAGATGCACAAGGGGTGTGCGTATGTTTTTGTGGATATCTTGTACGAGGTGTTTATTTTCCCTAGGCCTGAAAAGAGTCCTGGGAATTCTTCCACAAAGCTGGGTGTGCTGGTCACAGCGTCAACACGTTTGACGATGCCCAGCTTGACACAGGCGTGCTTGCCGAGAAGAGAGCAAGGCTGATTGTCCAGGACGTAGATGGTTTCACGCGTAGACCTACCATGATAGGTCAGGTCTGCAGTGAAGGTTCCTCGTGGGGACAGGCTGGAGCCTCCTGGTCCTTGAAGGGTCTTCTTCGTGGGGTGGGTCTTCTTCGTGGGGTGCAGTAGCTGTCCCTGGAGCCATGGTTTGGCGCTGTTGACGATGGTGACTGAAGCCCCTGTGTCCAATTTGAACACCGCTGGGTGCCTGTCAACGGCCAGAGTTGCAGTCCAGTAGTCCTCCGCGTCTTGCTCAATGGAGCCTAGAAAGTATGCATCCTCTTCGTCGTCGTCCACTTCATTTACTGGCTTGCCAGCAGTCCTTTTCTGCGTGGAGGAGCAGCAGAATGTAGCATAATGTCCCCTCTTTGTGCACGGTCTGCATGTTGCTGATCTGGCTGGGCAACGTTCTCATGAATGTGGTTCTCGCCCACAGTAGCCGCAGTTCTGCATTGGGTGCATTGGGGTGTCCCGGTGGTTGCCAGCTGCCTGTTGCCTTGAGCGGTGACTCTGCTTGACGAAGTCTACATTAAATTTTGTGGTGCTGGGACTCAGCCTGATGAGGGGCTGGCTTTCCTTTCTGGCTTCGGCTTGCCTACTCAACTGCATTGCTTCTTGCAGTGTGAGATTGGCCTTCGCCTGAAGCTGCTCTGACAGGTCGTCATCGGCCACTCCCACAACAACCCTTTCCCGGATGAGGTCTTCTTTTAGCTGGCCGTAGTTGCAGCTTTACGCCAGTTTTAACAGGTCCGATGAAATTCTACCGATTCGAACTTTTTTTAATGTAGAATCACAAATTGCCCCTTAAAAACGTTAGCCTTACCCTAGACTTAGTCTTTCTTAATCTAAACGTGTATGATGATAAATTATTTTTTTTTTTTTTTTTTCTATGGCCCGTGTGCGACAATCACGTTTTTCCTGATGCAAAATAATTCGTCGATCTCTTTCTTCGTCTCTTCATATGTGGCCTTGCTTTCGTCTATGTTTGTCGTAGCTAGGATGTCATCTGCGCAATCCCCCATTGCATAAAGGAAAATGCTAACCTGTTCTTTCTTAGCCCTGTTGGAGATTCCCGACGCGATGTGGTATCGCTCGAAACGAGCGAGCCATTTTTTCCAATTGTTGGGCTCGCCATCGAAGGTTTTCGGAAGAGGCAGGTTGCCGGAGGCAGGCTGGCGACGAACGAGTGTTTCGTCTGCTTACTGCGGTTGTTGGTCGTTTTCCATCGTGACGTGAGGTCGTTATGTCGCTGCCACCATCTAGGGTTAACTGGCGATAGTAGAGAGCTGGCCACACTCGTTCAATGAGACAGTCAGGATGTACGGGAGTACAAGGTTTATTGGAGGCTGCCAAGAGGCAGCCTCCCCTTTAGTATCGGGCAGGGCATCACATGACTTTTTACCCTGGATGGTCACGTGCTTTTTTGGCCAGTTCTATAGTAGGTGGAGGAGCACGTGACCTGCTGAGCGCATCAGAGTTGTCTTCCCTTTGTCATGGAAGTTGTCTGCCCTTTTTAATTGAGCGTGCGACTGGTGCGATCATTGAGAACCTCATGAATATGCATCAGCCTAACAGACTGGTGACCTGAACATGTTAGCCTACAGAGTTAGGCTGGCTCTCTCTCTCTCTCTCTCTTTCTCTCTCTCTATGCCTTGCACGGCTTCCGATTTTGTTTCCACATACTCTCTTTTTGTCTCTGTCTTTCGCCCTATCTTTTCCTGCCTCTCTCCCTGCTCTTTGTCTCTGTCTGTATGTATGTCTGGCTCGTCTGTCATTGTCTCTCTCTCTCCTCTCTCTCTCTCTCTCTCTCTCTCTCTCTTAACAATGTCTCCACCTGTCTCTCTCAGCTTCTTTTTATTTATTTCATTACACAGAAACAGAACTCTCCCCCCGCCCATCCCCATTGGTGTGTGCATGTGTCAGCAGACTTGATTCATGGTTTTTGAATGCCTCAATCTGGTGTAGGCTAGAGGGTTAGGTAAAAAGTTTTTCAAGTACAGAAAAAGTGAAAATTGTGGTTGTCCCAAATACAGAATTTCATAGTAGCGAGTTGCAGATTTGCACGACCGATAGATTTGCACCCGACAGGCCTACTGTGTGTGTGTGCCTAGCAGTCGGCCTATTGGTTCTACCACACTTTCTCCACTGGAGTTCGTGTCGTCTGCTAAACCTCTTGGTTCTACCACACTTTCTCCACTGGAGTTACCGCGGTTTGTTCTGTGTTCGCTAAACCTCATTATTCTCTCTCTCTCTCTCTCTCTCTCGCTCTCTATCTCTCTCTCTCTCTTTTCTCTCTCTCTGTGCTTTACGCAACACATTTCATTGTCCTTCTCTCCTCACATACTATCTCTTTTTATCTGTTTCTTTCTTTCTGTCGCTTTCTGTCTCAGTCTCTGCTTTCAGTCTCTCTCTCTGTCTCTATCAGCTCCATCTGTCTCTCAGGTTCTTTTGTTTCATTGCACAGCAAACAAAACTATTTCTTTTCTCTCCCCCCCCCCTCCCCGCCCCCCCCCCCCCCCCCCCCCCCCCCATCCTGGGTGTGCAACTGCTAATTTTTTAATTTTATGATGTTTAGCATACGAATAGCATGCAGAAGATTTGGAGAATTTTGAAAGCCAAACGATTTTACATTAAAGTTGTATTTTACATTAAAGTTGTGTATTACGCTTCTGCAAAGAGTATTGTGAAGAAAACAAATTTTGTGTTGTCTTATACTAAGAAAAAAACAGACGTGAATTGTATGATGATAAAACACTTGACAGGGCTTCATCCTCATTTTGGCTTCTTTTTTTAAAAGTGTACAACCACCATTACTAAACCTTTGCAAAATCACAGAAGTGCATTGCTAAACTTTTACAAAACAACAGCAATTGCATCGTTAAAAAAATAAATACTGCATTCATCATAAAAATGACAAACAAAAAAATAAAAGGACTGCACACATAACATTTTTCGTCCTCGCCTTTTAGGCGGGAAAAACCCTGTACAGGGTCTCAAATGGCCACACCGTTTAAAGGGGCACCCTGACGGATGAGTTATTGTAAGAAACACGCTGAGGAGTTTTACTCACAACAAAAGAACCAGCTTTTTTTTTTTTTACTGCACTACAAAAAAAAAAAAAAAAAGAAAACGCTTCAACCACAATGACTGAGGTGGTGTAGAGTGGCACAGTGGTATTGCGTTCGCCTCGTGTCAAGTAAACCCGATTTCGAACCTGGGTACAAGGGATTTTTTCCTCTCATTCTGCACTAAACCGAGGTCCCATGTGCCCATGCAATTAGCATATGTTAAATCCAAAATGGCGCGACGAAAAAAGTTGTAATTTTGTCAAAATTCCCCACCCCCCCCCCCCCCCCCTCCTCCCTCAATCCCTCAGCAGTGACAATAATCGCATGCCAATTGTATATTCACCAAACCCTTTATTTTGAAGAAATACTTACGGATGGATTTTACATTCTTCTATCCTCACGTTCATTTATCAGTTGACTATGCCTTGACCCCCCCCCCCCCCCCCCCCCCCCCCCCTTTCTTTTTCATTGATACACACACTACCATTGAGAGACTCATGAATATGCGTTAGCCTAGCAACTGACCAAAACCGTTAGGTAGGCTTAGTGATGTTACTCTCTTTGTGCTGTGGTGTTGAGCTATGGAAGCAGGATCAGTCCCTGTAGGCCTAGGCCTAGTGCAAAGGTTAGCAGACGGACACAATCAGTTGACAGTGAAAATTGAATATGAGCCAAGTTGGTTCTTTTCAATTTTATTCACACAACCGTAGGCTGAGCCTACCCTACTCTCTTTGTGTTTATGACTCTCTATCTCAAAAGTCGAAGTCTGGTTTCTTTCAGTTTCATGACAACATTAGGATCACAAATACTTTGGAAGACGAATCTCATCTGCTTACAGAACTAAACCGTCATGTTCAGCACTTTACTGTGTTGAACTTCTTTTTTGTTCTTGTCTGAGCGGTCGATGACGAACGTATTTCATGACACGTTCATATTTTATATAACTTTTTTTTTTTCTTCTTCTCTAAAATAGCCAACTACATCACCTTGAAGATATTTTGAAAAGACATACATGTTCATACACATTTGAAGTGCAATACACTCTTCTACATAATGTCAACACTGTTTAGCCTCCTTTTAGTTGATATTTATCAACTGAATTTTCTTGTTCTAACTGAAGACAAAGGTACGTGATGATTATTATGGCGTGCAACATGCGCATAGATCACTCGAGAGTAGCGTCCCTTGGTTTCTCTTGGGCAGACTAAACCAATCGATACCAAACTACTCGATAATACCACACATTCTACACAGTACACGATTTCCCCTCATTCTAGCTCCTTTCAGTTTTCCACAGAGAGCTATTTGTTTCAAGTTATTTCTTTTAACAGAGGCAAATATTCTTATCATTGGTTGTGGGTAGGGTAGGAAAAGACATTACAAGTGGTATGCCACCATAAAACAATGTAAGCCTGATGGATAAAACACTTTAAATTGGTTTATGCTGGTGACGAGTGTTAACAAAAGGCATGAACTGAAAGGAGCTGGGAACATCTACTGGGAATTTAATGAATAGATCTGCATCTGAGAACGTTTTTTTATCTCCCTTTTCGGGGACGAAATAGTTCGTTTTTAAAACGTCAAGTTCTCATTATTGTACCCTAGTTGGAAGTTAATAATAGTAAAAGTACATCATTTTCGCATTGTACCGAAATTCTGTGACAATGGAACATAGTCCCGCAGGGTATTGTAGGTCAGTGACAGCTTTTTCTACGATAGAATGTCACTTATTAGTGTTTCAGTGATGCCAACGTTCCTGAACTTCTGCAAGAAGTACTCGAGATCCTTATTTTATCTTGTGTAGCTGCACATTGCGCTGGCTGTGGCACAGTATAGTTCCACTGTCGTAGAGTCGTGGCCACTTATTTTGTTTAGTAATCGAAAGGTTTCCTACTGTTCTGGGGTTAACTTTAGCATCCATCATCATCAGCAGCAGCAGCAGCAGCAGCAGCAGCAGCAACAACAGCAGCATCAGCATCAGCATCATCATCATCATCATCGTCGTTGTGGTCGTCGTCGTCATCGTCATCGTCATCGTCATCGTCGTCGTCGTCATCATCATCATCATCATCATCATCATCATCATCATCATCATTAATAGATACAAAAGAAGAAGCAGGACAACATTTTTGTTAGATATCAACATTTTCAGAATGAAATAGCACAATAACAAGGAGCAAAATCAATACAGATATATATATATATATATATTTTATTGTGGATTTTCGATTTGATGCAGAGAGGACACCATTCTCTTGTAGAATGTCTTTTTTGCTCAGGTTGGCCATCCACTGGACAGTCAATTTGCAGGCCAATCATGCAAACTGATGAGATCTTCTCAAGATCGAAACAGCTGTCTTTGCATAAGGCACTGTCCCTCCCCCATTGGGAGAAAAAGTAAATCAGCACAATTTATATAACTTTTTATTTTTTTTATTTTTTTATTTTTTTTTGAACACGAACATTACTCAAAGTTAACATTAACTGGTTTTGTTTCTGAGGTTCACAAATAAAGACATTGGACACAGAAAAGCTTTATCAAAGCAAACTATATATATAATAACATTAATTGTGCTTCTGTGTTTCTGTGTGTTTGATTGTTCGCCCTGTAACCAATGAACCAGTGCACAGAATCGCTTCTAATTTTGTGTGGGGATGCATTATGGTACACAGATGGTCCCCAGGAAAATTTGAATTTTTGGTGCAAACCTCCGCCAAGGGAGAATAACCTTTCTGTAAAACATGTTCGCCCTGTAACTCACGTATCATTTGACAGAATCGCTTCAACTTTTGTGTGATGGTGTATCATACTGCAGATATGGTCCTATAGAAAATGTGAATCTCCAGTACAAATCTTCGTCAAGGAAGACTCAATTTTCTGTAAAACACATTTGCCTTATAAGCATAACACCAGTAGACAAAATAATTTCAATTTTTGTGTTGGGCTGTGTCATTGTGTCTAGATAGTGCCACATTCAAATAAAAAGGCCTCTTCTAGGGGGAAAGCGCATCGGGGGGGGGGGGGGGGGGGGGGGGGGGGGACAACAGACTGCAGGTGTGGATCAGTTAGTGAGTTGCACATACATCGTGATAGTCTACCCTGGTATGCAAGACACACAACTTGTCATGTTGTAATGCCTCACCACCAAGAGCTGACTACCACATCCGGGGAATGGGAAGAGCTCAGGGGAGAAGTGATACGAAATAAACCGCAGATCTGATCATATATTGCCTTTGCAACAGTCACTCTCTTTGTGACGTGCATAAACTTAGAACCGAATGGGCTTTGCGACTACGTGGTATAGCAAAGCGATATTATGCCATGCGTGCTCAAGAAGGCTTCCTTTAGGCACACGTGAAGTTCCAGGAGCGTACAAGTCCAAATAATCAAGATAATTGTAGAGATGGTTTGAGATAAACAGATACAGACGAATAGGGAAAAAACAATATAAACGGTCAGCAATACATATAGATTACCCCCCTTTGACCATAATGACTTCTTCTTCTTCTTCTTCTTTTTCCTTATCTGCAGCCCAATCCCCCCACCCCCTCTCCCCTTAAATGGGTGCTTACGAAACGACGACGAAAATGGTGTTTTACGTCCTCTTGGTCTGAATCAGACACATATGGGACATTTGTAAATACAAATATGGTGGGAACAATACTGGAGGCAATGCCCGGAGGCAGTACGAAACCAGTAAAGTCCCGATTTTTTTATATTAATACAGATAGGTGTAGCGGTAACCACGCCTCGGTTAAACCTCATCAGCTATGGCACCGCTACAAGTATTTGATAATTTTGGTGCTTACGAAACGGGTACTTACACCGCTAGTGTAACACAAATGCTATAGGGAAAGCATGGGTGTCTGTACAACCCTCAGTCAACAAATATGAACAGTTTTAATAGTCGTAGGGGAAGGTTGAGATATCAGGCGACAGACGTTCAGACTTTTGTCTTTTGAAAGCTTTTCTTTCCTAGCCGCGAGTTTCAACGCGGCTTAGGGGACGCGACCCACCCAATAGCCTAGATGGCAACAGACTATGTTACTTCCCTTTGAAGCAGTTGAAAGGACTCATGTAGTATCCGAAGCCATTTCTCAGCAAGCTTTGGGTCGATGTTGATGCGGTTTTTATGTTTTGTAAAGCGAAAGGTGACCAAGCATATCAATATGGCTGCTAGAAGGTATACTGCCAAGAAAACTATTAGACATTGTTTCATTTTCTGTCATTAACATTGATGAAAAATGAGTGGTAGCTAAAATGTATGAAGTTCTTCTTCAACCCATTCATGACACAATTGGTTCAGGCCTGGATTTTCATTCTTACTTACTTTATTTTCTTCTTTCTATTTTGTTTAGCTTCCCCTGATTATGAGTTATGGCGTGCAAGCATGCACGCACATGCTCACGCGCACACACAAACACACGCACAGAGAGAGAGAGAGAGAGAGAGAGAGAGAGAGAGAGAGAGAGAGAGAGAGAGAGAGAGAGAGAGAGAGAGAGAGAGAGAGAGATTTCATATAATTTATATATATATATCTCTGTCTTATAGAACACTTTCCAGGAACAGCAATCCATTAACGGAAGGAAGCCTAAGCGAATCACCAGTCTCTTACAGCAACACTCGGTTATAAGAAAATCGAAGGGAGATAATTTGTTGTTTTCTTATATCCGAGTCTTCTTATATCCGAAACTCGGATATAAGAAATTGAAAACATTTGGAAGTTGTTTTCTTATAACCGAGTTGAATGGGGAAAAAGGGGGAAAGAAAAGAGAAAAAAATAAAAAATAAATTAAAGACAAACAGAAACATAAAAACGAAGAGGAAATGCTTTTACCTAATTTGGTGCATGAAAAAAGGGGGAAAATGCAAAACAAAGGAGGAAAAAAAGAAAGAACAGAACAGAAAACAAAAAACAAAAATGAAGGCAGACGTGGTGTGAGTTGCATGATGAGCGAGCAAGATAGCGAAGAGCAGATGAATGATTCGGTGTGGTGTAAGAGTAACATATTTGTTTAAATGTAAATTTCTGTTTCATGTTTTTAATTAATATTTTAATTTGGATGTATTTAACTTATTTTTTGCACGGTGGAAGACAATTTTCCATTGCGTTTGTACAATGCCAATGGACAATAAAGAAACTTGTGACTTATGTCTTATGACTCATGTTTTACATCATAAAATCAAAATACAGCAAAACTCGGTTATAAGAAAATCGAAGGGAGATGATGTTTTGCTTCTTACTATATCCGAGTTTTCTTAAATCCGAAACTCGGATATGCGTAAACATTTTGAATTGTTTTTCCTTATAACCAAATTGAATGGGGCAAAATGGAAAAGAGAAAAGAAAAAAAGAAAAGAAAGACAGAAAAACAAAACGAAGAGAAAATACTTTTTCTTAATTTGGTGCATGTCTTACATCATAAAATCAAAATAGTCTACTAAGAATAAGATTTAAAGGTGCCTACAACCACTCAACTAGCAATCTTTTTTTCTTTTTTTGACTGTTATCAAATGCGTACCCCTTCACCTTTCTTATATTGAACTATTACAATTTACTGTCCACCCATGCAGCTTTTCATCAATGCAATCGTTTGCTTTTGTCTATGTGGATTTTTGTCCACATATTCAATTATTTGTTTTTATTTTCTTAAAGAAATGAATTGCCTTTTCCTCTCTTCCATTGCTGCTAAAAATAAAAGTACAGGTACTCATATTTTTTCTTCTGCTCAACATTTATTTTGCACAGAATACTGAAGGAAAGTATGAAATAAAGGAACACAAACAACTCAATTAGTCTTGCAATCAAGTGCTTGTACTGTTTAGACTGTCTGTGACGCAACTGGTATGAGGTAAACTTTCCCTTTTTGGAACTACTTCAATTTTCTGGAACATACTTTCAGCTCAGGTCCAACTTACTTTTAAAGACACACTGACCCAACATGATTAAGTCCCTTGTTTTTTCTGGGTAGCTGTGACCCACATACAAATTCCCCACCTTCAAATTGAGGCTGCTCTTTAAAATTATATTTCGTTTTCAATTTGGGGGCATTTGGATGGGAGTCATACCTGGTCAAAACAAGACTTCCTACCAGCTATGAGAGGGAAAACATGTGAAACCCGTGATTTTGATGAGTGATCTGGTGGGTCTTTAAGAAAATGTAGACAATGGTAAATCGCTTATAAGAAAACAGAACTCGCATACAAGAAAATGAACTGCAAGCCAACTCTCTTGTTTGACATAATTTTCTTATATCCAAGTTTCCATCTCGGATGGGAGAAGGAATTTAATTTCTTGCTTATAACTGAGTTTTCTTAAAAGCGAGTTTCTTATATCCGAGTTTTGATAATATACTACTGGCAAAAAGTTAAGGGCCACTTCCAGTGACGTCTCCCAGACCACAACACCACAGCAAATTTAAAAAAAACCTGTTTCAGAATGATCAAAATGTATTCATCAACAAATTCATTTCAACATTGAACGAAATCAACAATTCGGATGCGAACAGTGAGCTTTAATGTCCAGTCACCCTCCTTCAGCAAAGTCACAAAAGCCACTGGTGAAAACTGCACCACTCAGTACCACGTGAGGCCACCGTTTGCTGCCAGGCATTCAGCGCAGCGTCGACGCATGGAGCCCACCAGGGTCCGTAGAGTGTCCTGCAGTATGGCCTGCCACTCCTGCTGAAGGAAAAGAATGAGCTGGGCCACGTCAACAGGAGGGGGGTGGTTGCTGGATACCCTCCGGCCAAGGACATCCCAAAGGTGCTCAATTGGAGCCAGATCGGGAGAACGAGATGGCCACTGCATCCTGATGATCCCCTGTTGATGTAGATAATCATCCACGACACGGGCTCGGTGTGGACGGGCATTGTCGTCTTGCAGAACAGCAGCGTTACCCATGGCCTGAAGAGCGGGCTGGATCAGGGGGCACAAAGTGTCCTTCTGCTGACATTGACGTTCGAAGCCTGCATGAGCTCACGCCTCAGGGTGGATGAGGTGACGGTCCGATTGCGTAGGGCGGACAGCATGAGGAATCGGTCATCCTGTCTGTTGGTACACCGAGGATGACCTGGTCGTGACCGATCCTGTACACTTCCAGTTGCCTGGAACCTCTCTAAGAGACGTTGGATAACGGAGTGAGACACGTTGAGACGCCTGGCAACCTCGCGGCCAGAAATACCCTTGTCAATTAACGCTAAGGCGTGTCCACGATCTGCAGTGTCCAGTCTTTGCCTATGAGCCATGCTTTTTGAACTGGCTTGAAAGGCTATTCAGTCTACTGATTTATAGCCAAAGACGGCTGAAATGTGTTCATCTTAGACGTGCCTTGCACGTGCATCATGAACCAACATGGACACTTCGCCCTTTTTTCAAACACATTTGCTACCACAGCCACACAGATTGCAGATTTTTCATGCTTTTGGCACGTGCAGCTGAACCCCATCTTGTAAAGCATTGGGTTGTTTGTTGTTGTGCATCCATTGAGGTGTGTCTGGTCAATGTTTGTAACAGGGTTTGGGTAATTGTTAATTTGTTTCAGGTCTATTAATTACAATAACAAGAAGGGACGTCAAAATGAGAGCTGGACCTTAACTTTTTGCCAGTAGTATATAGATAAGAAAGAAAAAGTTCGGCAGGGAAAATATTTTTGTTAGATTATAAGCGAGTTTTCTTGGAACTTGGATCATCTCTGCTGATTTGACTTCGTCAGTGATCCGCCGGCACCCAGCAGTGGGCTTTGGCTGTGTTGATTGCCCAGGGGGTGGGACTCGCAGCTCATCCTCCTTTGGTGGGTCCTTCAGCGCAGCGCCACTCATTGTTGGGAAGGGGACCCCTCTTTAAGGACCACGCCCGCCTACAGAGATGGCCCGACTTCGCCTGTATGTCTCCTGACAGTTTGCGACGACACCAGCTCCCGGTACGGAGTAGGTCGCCCGGTGGCCCTGAAAACGGCCTTTGGGGGAGAAGACTGCTCAGACTACACCAACGATACAAGATCAGCGGACTACAGGAGCACCTGGACAACCTTCGGCTTGTCTCACAATTGCTCAAGTCTCCTACCGCCTAATAGATGCCAACATCTGCATCAAGACCAACAACATACATGGATGCTGACAGCATCAGGACAAGATATTATTCGACTCGGATCTCGTCCGAAATGTTCCAATAACCGGAGGTCCACCCTCGTTTGTAAGGGGTGTGCAACGTAGTGCCGAAGTCATCAACGACGACGTCTGCCACGTCACGAATTCCTGTCCCATCATCAACTCCAGCATCATCATCACCAATTCACCGAGAAGATTTCGTCTTCAGGAATACTGTCCTGAAGAGGCTACGCCTAATAGGACACTAATCTCCCATCATCATCGTGACATTCGTCACCGGGAAGATTCAGTCTTCAGGAACAAACAGAGGCAACGCCTAATTGGACGTACAACCAAGCATCAAGCATGCAAGGCATTTCAAAAATCCACATTAGAAATTGCCACCTGATTTGTACCGACACAATCTGTAGCAGACTGGCTAAATGGTAGAAAGTTCACATTGAAATATATTCACTCACTGTATGGACGTGTGCTTGTTTTGTTGTTGTTATTATTTGTATTAGGTATTAGGTACTTTGTAGTCACAGAGGCACCTCGGTGAAATTCGGGCTGCTCCCACCTGGAGAGGGCGTCGCAGCCAGCCATTTGTTTTTAAAATTTGCATGCGATTTTGTGTGTGACTGAAATCATGTGTTGTATTAAAAACTTCTATAACATACAAATTCTAACTAAAAAACCAATGGATTTTTTGTGATTGCAGATGACTGAGGGGTGCAGATCTAAGAAGTAATGGCGTAACGAAAGCGAAAACACAGTTTGTGCCACCACCTCATCTGAACAGGAAAAGTATATCTGAATTAAAAGAACATAAAAACAGACTACAAATCTCAAGGGCATATGTGAACGTAGACTTTTGGAACCTCCTGATTCTGCATATCGCATGGGATATTCCTGCAGATTAGTGCCTGAAGAACTGAAACAAGAGCATGGCTATCACAGAGACTGCTATTAGAGATTCACAGGTAACCTTGGACGCTTACAATGTACTAGTACCACAAGTGACACTTCCCAGCCTAGACCTTCCCGTTCTGCAACATCTGAAAATGTCTTATTCAAGCCTGATTGTGTTTTCTGTAATAAGACAGGTTGCAAGAAAATAAAACAGAAAGTCTTTGGACCACATAATCCACAACACGTTTTAAGAGAGATGGGTGGAAATCTATACTTGAAACTGCAGAACAAAAGAAAGATGAAAACCTTTTCCGCAGGATCAGAGGCTTTGATTTATTTGCTTGTGAAGCAAAGTATCACAGAAACTGTGCCAAGCAGTATTTGCAGAAACCAACAACTTTTATGGTCTCAGTCCACATGAGGTCATAAACTGGACAGTGCGGCGCAGGTCTTAACTATGTAACTGAAATGACTGGTACCTCGTCTTGTTTACATGTACATTATTTAACTTTCAAGTTCTTTTGTTTTTAATTACAACAAGAGGCAAAGCCTTCAAGGCTCACTCGAACAGGCACATGCGGGACAACAACAAACAAAGATTGAAGGGGGGTTGTCTAAAGTACAAGATTGACTCGAAGGTGCTGAAGCTCCCTGACTAAAAGCACTACTACCCCCCCCCCCCCCCCCCCCCCCCCCGCCCGTGTGCGGCTGGGTGTTCTCGGACTAGCCAGGGGTGCTCGGTCGTGCACGTCCTCTTATCTGTCTAGACTTATTATTTTAGTTTTTGTTTTTCCTGCGCTGCATAATTCTTTGAACCCCAGTACATGTCACGGCTACGGCAGGTGGACATTATTGGCAAAAGAAGAAGAAAACTATCTGCTCCTGACTCGTCACCAGGGGGCATCGGCAGTTCGGGCCTAAAATTATCGCCCTTTCGCGTCCGCAAGGAGTAATATAAAGCTGCATTCTAGCTTCGCTTTAGTATCATGTTCTGCTTTCGGTATCTCCAGAGAGCCTGCTTTGAAACATCATGGTCTCCGTAGAGGCCAAAAGCAATGTACGCATGTTTATGTCAGTCTGTAGCTTCCGACTGTGACTGCCACATAGCAGAGGCAGCAGCTAATATTTTGGATGACTGGGCTACAATTTTATTTTATAGTGGATATGCCTTGCCCAGGATACACTCTCTCGACTGAAGGATTTGAGGACTGTTGGTGACAGGGAAGGTCCCCAAAGGCCAACCAACCCTCTAATATTTTGGATGACTGGGCTACAATTTTATTTTAGAGTGGAGATGCCTTGCCCAGGATACACTCTCTCGACTACTCTCTCATTCTTACAACAGTAATGACGTGTTCTACTTTTAGACAATATCTTCAGTAAGCGCATTCATTTTAATCGAACAATAAGTACTGAATGTACATTAATAAGTAGTTTATGAAGCGTGATATGTGTGATAATAGAGTTTTTACGTCCTCTCCGGCCTTTCGGCCATGTGGGGCATTGGGGATTTACTTTAGATGCCTATAAGTGTGTGTGTGTGTGTGTGTGTGTGTGCGCGTGTGCGCGTGTGTGCGCGTGTGCGTGTGCGTGCGTGCGCGCGCGCGCGCGTGTGTGTGTGTGTGTGTGTGTGTGTGTGCAGATCAATTTTTTGGGAACACATTTGCACATCTTCTTAGCATGAGAATTTATAGAAATGAAATTAAATAAACTTAAAAAGACATTGTTTTATTGTTGTTCCATTCACAGTTCTCTGGTGATTAGTCATGTTTGTTGTTCCACCACCCCGATTGATCGCACTGCCACATTGCAAGCACAAAACAATACTTTCTACAATCACTCCATCACTCTTTCGATTTTTTTTCTTCTGGAGAAAATGCCTCCAAATGTTCGTTACTGTAGTGTAGGCTTACTCATTGGCCATAGGGGAAGACGGGGTAAAAAGCGCATGGGCGGGTAAGAAGCCCCACCCAATTATCTCATGAAATGAAGCACATTTCAGTCTCATTTTGCCCATGAGACGAGCGTTAATGTCTAGCATTTGTCTCATGGGCAAATTTGACTGAAATTTTCTTTATTTCATGAGATAATTGGGGTGGGCTTCTTACCCGCCCATGCGCTTTTTACCCCGTCTTCCCCTATAAAACCATTCGTTGCGAAGCTCTGGTTGTACTATTGGCGATCCTTACACCAGGCTAGTGTCCACCAATGGTAAAAGCCGTTTGAGTAAAAGGTCGCCAAAGGCAATGTCCAGCAGCAAGGGCCGAATGACACAGACCATCTTTGTACTTACTTTATACCATAGGCCGAATGACACAGACCATCTTTGTACTTACTTTATACAATAGGCCGAATGACACAGACCATCTTTGTACTTACTTTATACTATAGGCCGAATGACACAGACCATCTTTGTACTTACTTTATACTATAGGCCGAATGGCACAGACCATCTTTGTACTTACTTTATACTATAGGCCGAATGGCACAGACCATCTTTGTACTTACTTTATACCATAGGCCGAATGACACAGACCATCTTTGTACTTACTTTATACAATAGGCCGAATGACACAGACCATCTTTGTACTTACTTTATACTATAGGCCGAATGACACAGACCATCTTTGTACTTACTTTATACAATAGGCCGAATGACACAGACCATCTTTGTACTTACTTTATACCATAGGCCGAATGACACAGACCATCTTTGTACTTACTTTATACAATAGGCCGAATGACACAGACCATCTTTGTACTTACTTTATACCAAAGGCCGAATGACACAGACCATCTTTGTACTTACTTTATACAATAGGCCGAATGACACAGACCATCTTTGTACTTACTTTATACTATAGGCCGAATGACACAGACCATCTTTGTACTTACTTTATACTATAGGCCGAATGGCACAGACCATCTTTGTACTTACTTTATACTATAGGCCGAATGGCACAGACCATCTTTGTACTTACTTTATACCATAGGCCGAATGACACAGACCATCTTTGTACTTACTTTATACAATAGGCCGAATGACACAGACCATCTTTGTACTTACTTTATACTATAGGCCGAATGACACAGACCATCTTTGTACTTACTTTATACAATAGGCCGAATGACACAGACCATCTTTGTACTTACTTTATACCAAAGGCCGAATGACACAGACCATCTTTGTACTTACTTTATGCAATAGGCCGAATGACACAGACCATCGTTGTACTTACTTTATACCAAAGGCCGAATGACACAGACCATCTTTGTACTTACTTTATACCATAGGCCGAATGACACAGACCATCTTTGTACTTACTTTATACAATAGGCCGAATGACACAGACCATCTTTGTACTTACTTTATACAATAGGCCGAATGGCACAGATCATCTTTGTACTTACTTTATACAATAGGCCGAATGACACAGACCATCTTTGTACTTACTTTATACTATAGGCCGAATGACACAGACCATCTTTGTACTTACTTTATACCATAGGCCGAATGACACAGACCATCTTTGTACTTACTTTATACCATAGTGACCACAGTCACTGTTAGATATTCTAGTTTTGTGTCACTGTACTTGAAGATCTACAGAACTTGCATAATATAGAAGTAGCGAATAGCAATCGTTGAAAACATGCACGCGCACGCACGCACATACACATACGTGCGTGCGCATGCGCGCACATACACACACACACATACACACACACACATTGACACACATACATTTTTATTACAATGAAAACAGACAGAGTAGCTAAACATGGTTTAGCACACGCACACACACACACACACACACACACACACACACACATTGACACACACGCACGCACGCACACACACGCACACGCACACACACGCACACACACACACACACACACACACACACACACACACACACATACAAACACACACACACACTCTCTCTCTCTCTCTCTCTCTCTCTCTCTCTCTCTCTCTCTCTCTCTCTCTCTTTCTCCCAGAAATATCAGTATGTGGTTACTTTCAAATGCAGATCCTCATTATGTTTTTGATTCTGGTAGCTTCATGTTCTTGCTTTGACGTTCGAGGCACAACACATAGAGTTGGAAAACAACTGACGCGTGGTTTTCCTGAACCTACTTCCAAAACTGTAATAAACGAAAAAGTTGAACGTGTTGTTAATGGCTGTGGACAACTGGAAAAACCTTCGAATAACCCAAGCCAGGTTATCATAGCGACCCCCCAAGGCCAGCTCGGGGACTAGAATGAAAGACACGGACATGAGAATGACCGGCAAAATGCATACGAGGAACAAAACGGAGGTGCCAATAATCACACGAGTTATCGCCAAGTCTCGCGAACTGACAACATCGGAAGCAGACGACACTGTTTGTCGCCACTGAGTCAGTTTCCTTAATTTGACGGCGGTAATAACCGTACATATCAATACCCCCAGAAAAGGCACCCCGGAGAAGAATAAAGGGCCCACAATGCCGTAGAAAATATCCAGAATGTACTTGTGTCGGAAATATAACTCACTAGGGTAGCTCGTGTAATACACGCTGTTGTGGTCAGGGTCAAACACGCACAACACGCTGTACTGAACCCCGCCTATGAAGATGTGGTATCCAGCGACGACCAGCACCACTGTCCACAGCATAATTACAGTGGATTTAGTGGACATGAAACTTTTCACCAGCAGTGGCCGAGTGACGCACAGACACCTCTCCAGAGCGACCACAAAGTACACCATCTGCGAGGACATCTGCAAACCGTGCAGACCAACCACATAATGCCGAATGAAAAACTGAGCTGAAGGTCCTAACTCTCCCACTTTTCCAATCACGAACATGTACAACACATCGCTTCCGAAGGAGAAGGCTATAGAAATGCTCAGCAGATCCAGTAATGACAGGGTGAAGAGACAGGCGTTGATCCTTTCCTGGAGGCCGTGTCTGTAGAACACTATCATGTTGATGACGTTGGTGCTGAAGGAGACGAGGAACAGCACTGGGAAACATATCCCCATGAATACAGCGTTGACGATGTTGTCGAATTGCTTGGACACAATGTTGTGCTCGTTGTCCCAGGGGAGGTAGGGGAAGACATCTGTGGTCACACAGCCTTCAGGCACAGGCACCACGCTGCTGGTGTTCGTTGAAGACGTAGTACCGTCAGAAATAGTATGGTGTGTACCGTTATGCAGAAACAGTGACTTCTTTAAGAATGACATACCAAAAACTTTTTTGTTCCAGTTTCACCGTTTGAGTTTTGGTGGTGGTGGTGATGGTGGTGGTGCTGCTGCTGTTGTTGTTCCTGCTGCTATTGGTGTGTCTTTGATGTTGTTATATCGATGGCTTAGAGTCAAAACAGACTATCTTTAGATAGTCCATTGACATTTTATTGATGTTATTGCAAAAAATAATAATTTGTATTAAAAAAGACTACAAATAATATAAAATGGGGATTATGCTTTTTATATTTCTGCAGTCTTGTTTTGGTAAAAATTATCAGTTTTCGAAATAGCTTCAATAATACATCAATGGACTATCTAAAGATAGTCCGTTTTGACCCCAAGCCATCGAATGTGGGTTAGTGTAGTAACTAGTATCTTTTTTTAAAATATTTTTTGTTTTTTCGGGGGTCTTTTTGTTTTTGTTTTGTTATCTGCTTGTTTGTCTTTTGTGTGATAAATATCTTTAGTTTGTCATAAAATGAACATCACGAATATGTTGCATTACTCTTTCTGCGTTACTAGTATGACAGTCACCCCGTCTTCTGGAGCCAAACGGCATGTTACTCAAATGAACCGTTTAAAAACAGTCATGAAACTGGTTTGCATTAGAAGTACCTTTTTAAGATGCAGAGAAAGAAAGAGGGTGGAGGGAGAAAGAGTGGGAGGAAGAAACAAAGAGAAAGAAAAAGATAGTGTACTTTTTCCCCCTGTGTAGGGGAAGACGGGGTTAAAAAGCGCATGGGCGGGTAAGAAGCCCACCCCAATTATCTCATGAAATGAAGCGAATTTCAGTATCATTTTGCCCATGAGACGAGCGTTAATGTCTAGCATTCGTCTCATGGGCAAATTTGACTGAAATTTTCTTTATTTCATGAGATAATTGGGGTGGGCTTCTTACCCGCCCATGCGCTTTTTACCCCGTCTTCCCCTACGCTTCCATTATTTTCTTTTTCTTTCTCTGGTCGTGCCATTGAGCAGATGCAGAAATGACGCAATAAACAGTGCCTTTAGCTTCCGCACTTAATGTCAAGGACACACATTGTTATTGTGGTTCCAAAAGTGTTCAGCCTAACTGTGAAGGGTTTAAGTTACACCAAGAACATTTGGCATACATACGCAACTGCCCTTTGGATGATAACGTACACATTTTGGAAGATGACGTCATCAGAGCTATGACGTCATTGCACTTTATAGCATCTTATATTGGGCAACTGAGGAAAATGGAAGCAAAGCTTCAGTGATATGCCTAGGGGAAGACGGTGTAAAAAGCGCATGGGCGGGTAAGAAGCCCACCCCAAAAAACGGAAAAAAAATGGAATTAACCGAGAAATGCAGGGTGGTGGTGGCACATCTTGACCTTTACCCATCCCCAATCGGAAGAAGAACAGGGCATAAAAGGGCCGCGAGGCCTAGGCCTACAAATAGCCCTTAGTCTAGGCCTAGGCCTACCTACCTACCTTCTTCCACAAACAACAAGTTCTACAACGTGGTATGGGACTATTTGCCCCGAGAAATAAGTCCACCGGAAAATGTAGACACGCAAATTTAGCAGCAGTAAGCTGAGGCCAAATCAATAATTTGACCTAATTTAAATGATTTTACTTTAAGTTCTGGTTCTGGTTGGTATACGTCGAAATATATAGGCTTAGCATAGAATATAAACCACTTGACTGGCAGTGACCCTTGAGTTGTGTTCATACGCAGAAAAAAAAATCTGAGGTTTAGGCCTAGGCCTAGCCTCTAAGCAAATTTAAGGCTAAGCAAATTAATAATTGAGGTTGCGGAATTCCTAAGGCCATACTCCTGATCTGTTACTGTTTTAAACTGATTGTTCATGCGATGAAAACTTGTTCCACATCATCTACATTTCTGTAAGATACTTTATATTAGTCCTAATATTTTATTTTCGTTTCGTTCACCACTCTCTGCCACAAAGGTCAAAGTCCCAGCCTGCACGCCCATCGTCTAGCCTAGCCTAGGCCGATCAGGATTCTGATCTGGATTCGTACGTCGAAGGATCCTATGAAAGCAATAAAATCGATGAACACTGGATTTTCCGTATATTTTTTACAAGACTGAAATGAATGTGGGCTAAATGTTAGGTACGTTGTCTTGATTATGATGTAGGTGTGATCTCTAGTTGTGTGTGCAATAGCCGGAAGTGCGATAAGTATTTCAAGTGCAGAGATGATGCGCGAGGAACAACCGTGGTCAAAGACGCAAATAAAACGAAACAACCGGGCCGTCAACGCCCACACTCGGTACAATTATTTGTTACAGAAAATATAAGTTAACGACTTTAAAATGTACCTATTTGTACACACCTGAAGTCTTGTGTTTCTTTTTAAAGAGCGTTTTTGTATATCTAATGGAGAGTCTTCTTTCCAGTATATCTACTCAGTACAGCACAACAGTAATCTCTGCAACAAATATTTGTATTTCTTATGCTCTTTGTAGATGCATCTGACTGCTTTGATCGTTGTGAGTTGAAGGCTCATATCAAAATCAAGTATCCTGCTAACTTTAACCCTCCAACGCCTTATATTTTTAGAGAAAACGACAACGTTAAAGTTTGGAGATTGCAACTTAATGCAAGGTTAAAGGTCGGACCACGGACGCAACGCACACGCACACGCACACGCACACACACACACACACACACACACACACACACACACACACACACAACGAACACGTAGGATACTATAGACTCACTTTGTTTTAAAAAAACGACGTGAGCCAAAAAGGCAAGTGTGTGTGTGTGTGTGTGTGTTGTGTGTGTGTGTGTGTGTGTGTGTGTGTTGTCTGTCTGTCTGTCTGAAACACAAACGGGCCTTTAAAAAAAATAACTCCGCCGTTTTTCGACCGAATCGCTTCAAATTTGCTGTCACGCTTGCTGTGGTCGGGGCAAAGCCTGGCAGCAAATTTGAAGAGAATCGGGAGAGCACGTCACTCTCAGAGCAGCGCCAACGGGAAACGGGGCCTTATAACTCCGCCGTTTCTTAACCGATTCGCTTCAAATTTGCTGTCAGGCTTGCTGTGGCCGGGGCAAAGCCTGGCAGCAAATGTGAAGAGAATCGGGAGAGCGCGTCACTCTCAGAGCAGCGCCAACAGTAACTCCCCCGTTTCTTAGCCGAATCGCTTCCAAATTTGCTGTCAGGCTTGCCGGTGGCCGGAACAAAGCCTGGCAGTAAATTTGAAGAGAATCAGGAGAGTGTGTCACTCTCAGAGCAGCGGCCAACGGGAAACGGGGCCTTATAACTCCGCCGTTTCTTAACCGAATCGCTTCAAATTTACTGTACTCAGCGTACCAGTTCTTGGCGTTACCGTTGCTAGGCGTTACCGTTACTAGGGAGAGCGCGTCACTCTCAGAGGCAGCGCCAACGGGAAATGGGGCCTTAAAACTCCGTCCGTTTCTTAACCAAATCGATTCCAATTTGGCTGTCAGGCTTGCTATAGCAGGGGCGAAGCCTGGCGGCAAATTTGAAGAGAATCGGGAGAGAACGTCACTCTCAGAGCAGCGCCAACAGTAACTCCGCCGTTTCTTAGCCGATTTGCTTCAAATTTGCTGTCAGGCTTGTTGTTGTTGGGGCAAAGCCTGGCAGCAAATTTGAAGAGAATCGGGAGAGCGCGTCACTCTCAGCAGCAGCGTCAACCGGAAACGGGGCCTTATAACTCCGCCGTTTCTTAACCGAATCGCTTCAAATTGACTGTACTCAGCGTTACCAGTACTTGGTCGTTACCGTTACTAGGCTTTACAGTTACTATGGAGAGCGCGTCACTCTCAGAGCAGCGCCAACGGAAAACGGGGCCTTATAACTCCGCCGTTTCTTAACCGAATCGACTCAAATTGACTGTTTCTTGCACGAAACACTTTCAAAAAGATTTCCTCAGACGAAGTCGGACTTGCTGGGCCTAAAATATTTTCTTAGTTAGGCGTATAACGGCAGAATGACGCATCTGCGCTCATAATGACAAGCAATCTGTCTGAGCGACCGAAGAAGAAGAAGATGACTTACGTCCATTCCTACTGTTTGCGAGGAATTATTATGAATTGGGGATTAGTATGTGTGGGACAGACACGAAGAAAAAGAACATCAGATAAAGCAAATATAACATAGCATACATACTCAGTAATATAACCACCAAAAACGAATGAGCTGTTTTCAAGAAAACAGGTTTCCTTCCTTTTGCCGTGTTACAAATTATGCTTGAGGTATTTTTGAAACCGTAATAACGATTTTAGATCTTTGAAAGGCTGTAGTGTTTATTTTCGTTTTGTTGCCGGTTTCTCTGTTTGTCTCAAAATATCATTGAATATTAATATAGCATATGGTTTTTTTTAATAATCTATGGGGGTTTTCTTTTCTTTTTTAATTAATGGTTGGTAATGGTATCGACTAAGTGTTCCTGAAAACCTTTGCTCTTTTGTATTGCAGCGGAAAAGGAATATATCGATCATTCCGTTCATTAAACATACGCACACGTTTCTCTCTCTCTCTCTCTCTTCTCTCTCCCTCTCTCTCTCTCTCTCTCTCGTCGGTTCGACATCAGTCTCTCTTCTTCTCTCTCTCTCTCCTCTCTCCTCTCTCTCGCGTCTCTCTCTCCCCTCTTCTCTCTCTCTCTCTCTCTCTCTCTCTCTCTTTCCTCTCTTCTCTCTCTCTCTCTCTTCTCTCTCTTCGCTTTTCTCTCTAATGCAACGAAATCATTCAGCAGGCAGATCTTTTAATTAACTCTGAAAGTGACAGTATCCACGCCAAAAATATCTTCTCTCTCTCTCTACTCGTCTCTCTCTCTCTGTCTCTGTCTGTCTGTCTTCTGTCTGTCTGTCCTCTCTCTCTCTCTCTCTCATCTTACCTCTCTCTCTCTCTCTGGTGGTCTCCTCTCTCTCTATCTCTCTCTCTCTCTCCTCTCTCCGTCTGTCTCTCTTCTCTTCTCCTCTCTCTCTCCCTCTCTCTCTCTCCTCTCTCTCTGCTCTCTGTCTGTGTGGTCTCTCTCTCTCTGTGACTCTCTCTCTCTCTCTTCACTCTCTTCTCTCTCTCTCTCTCTCTGTCTCTTCTCTCTCTCTCTCCTCGTCTGCTCTCTCTCTCTCTCTCTGTGTCTCTTCTCTCTCTCTTCTCTCTCTCCGACTCATCTCTCTGTCTCTCGCATCCTCTCTCCATCCCTCCTCTCTCCTTTATTCTCTCATTCCTCACTTAACTACTTGCACCAAACTCACTGGCTCGTCTTTATTCTTTGTTTGACAAGTGTGGGTTGTGAGGGGGTGCGTGCTGCGTGCCTTGTGTCGTGAGTGTGTTTTTATTTTACCATAATACACACGTAGTCCAGAATGCTCAAACTACTTAAAACAGTGGTATTATTGTTTTATAGTTTTGGGTTCTCTCCCTCCACCTCTCTACCCTCTCAATAGCCCTCTCATCGCTCTCTCTCTCTCTCTCTCTCCTCTCATCTCTCTCCTCTCTCTCTCTTCTCTCTCTCTCTTGCATGCAATGATTTTAATATTGTTGTCATATGCTCTATTGTTGAATTATCTTTCTTCTTGTTTACTATTGATGATTATGCTTCATTTTTGTGTGTGTTTATCTGTTTATTAACGTACCTTCATATTATGATTATGTGTTTTAAGACTATATTTTTAAAAAATTAGTATCAGTATCGCTTCGCATTAGCGTTTCATCTATTTGTTTTGTTTCTGTTAACGGCAAGTATGAAAAATTGTTACTGTATGCCAATACTTTTACCGTTGGAAAATAAAGGTTCAATTCAGTTCAATTCAATTCATTCAATTCTCTCTCTCTCTCTCTTCAAGGCTCTCTCTCTTCGCTCTCTCTCTCGTCTCTTCTCTCTCCAATCTCTCTCTCTCTCTCTCTCTCTCTCTCTCTCCCTCACTGTCGTGTAGGGCTCCATCCGCAACAGAACGTGTCCCTCTGCTCTCTACAGGTTATATTGTTTTTACTAGTTTCTTCAGCACGTAGACATGTGCAAAGTAGCATATAGGTGCCTGTAGGCCATGTGAATGTGCTGCCGAAATTGTGGATTATATCTCGTTGTGGTGTTTGAGTTATTAATTTAATTTTAATTTTCAATGTGTGAAAATTCTCTAAGTCAGTAAAACTTTACTAGTGTTGTGCTGTGTGGTGTGCTACAAGGATGAAGAATGGTCGCCTAAGTCATCCGTCTCAAGAGGTCTCAAGTGGTTAAGTGGTTAGTGCTACGAGAGAGAACCGTCCCTTTCACACAAGGGACAGCCTATCCCTGTGCTCTTGAAGGACCTCCACCCTGCGTCAGTGTGGCGCCTGTAGGCTATTAACTGGCGACACCCAAACCAGCTGACCATCAAGCCAGAATGTGGTGGACCAGCTCTAGGCAGTTGAGAAGTGGTGGTGTAATAGAGCATTTTGCCACGCGCCGGTGACCTTGATTTTCACTGAGTTGAATTTAGAGAGTTGAATTAGAGAGGTCAGCGCAACTCGGGCAGCACGAGCTCGGGCAAATTAGTAGTCTGGCATATAGAATGAACACTCGTTGCAAATGCCCTATTAACAAGTCTGACTACAACCCCCCTCCCCACGTCCCACCTGTGTTAACAATGTGACGTATAGTCGTGCCGCTTAGAGCCTAATTCTTCTTTTTGACATGGCAAGTCAAAACTGACTTTTGGCATCTGCAGCAACGCACCATAACCCCCATTCTTCATATAATTAGTCTTCTATCGGTACTGATTTATTTCAATTTCTAGTCTATGATGTAGGTCTGTTTTTCCATGGCCAAGAGGATGACCACGCGCTCTATGCAGAGCGTGACAACTGGTGGAGAAAATATATGTTTAACAAGAGACCCACAGCAAGTCACTTTCGACAGCCAGCCTTCCGTATTGGAGGTATGTTGTCATACAAAGGTATTGTGACCGTTTGAAAGCAGAAAACGTTGAGTCCTCCCTGATCGAGAGAACCAAACAAGATAAAGACACTCTCCAGCTTCCACTAACACTCATTAAACCAATACCACTCGAACTGAGACATACACAAATACACACATACCTTGAAGATGACAAAGTTCTAACGTTTCATATTTACTACAACACAAGCAAATTTCTTATTCAGGGACAAGTGTGTTATCAGTGGAAGGCTGATGAATTTGAAAAACTGAAACATCTAGTTGATTATCTAGCCAAAAACAATGTGACTCCGGAGACCGCGTTTGAAGCGCTGGTGAAAGCAGCCTGAAATGAATGAAAAATGGTGTTTTACGTCCTCTAGGTCATAGACACATAATTATGGGACATTCGTAAATACAAAGATAACAATACTGCTGCAATGCCCGGAGGCAGTGCAACACCACTAATTAAAAGTCCCGAGTTTTTAACAATATAGATATGTGATATTTTAATCTAAAATGTGAAAGCAGCCTCTCTAATGTCTGCGATAACCACGCCAGGCCCAGCCGCCATTGAGGACGTCCATCCGTCACCACGGCAACTGACCATTGCGAACAACGATGAACCCTCATCCGCCTCTTCACCCCCTCTCCCAGATGAGCAGCCTTCACCCCCATCCCCCCAACTCTCCCCAAACGATTGCTCTGCCCCACCATCTCACCACCTTGCAATCGATCTCCCCTACTCCCCCCTGAACAACGGGGAAACCCATCCATCCCCTTCTTCCCTGTCTGAAGTGGACAACACTGACGAGGACCCCCCATCCATCTACACTACCACCCTCTCAGCCACTCCCTGACGATGACACGTCGTCTGGGAAGCCCTCCACCCCTCCACCCCTCCCTCTCCAGCTGAAAACAACGCTCTAGCTGTTGGCCCCTCGCCCCCACTCCCTCCTCCACACCCGGATCCAGCCAGTGAAGACAATGGTCAAACTGTCGAGACACCCGTCACCCCGCCCCCTCCTACACCGAGCCCTTCTCCAGTCAGTGACAATAACGCCCAATCTGTCCAGGCTCCTACCATCCCACCCTCTCCCCCCCCCGCCCCCCGTCCTACCCCGAGCCCTTCTCCGTCAGTGACACTAGCGCCCAATCTGTCCAGGCTCCTGACCATCCCACCCTCTCACCCCCCGACCCCTCCTTCCCACCCCGTTCCCCAGCCTGTGAAGAAAATGCTGACCCTATTCAAGCACTTAGCACTACGGCCCCCTCCTCCCACGCCCCCATACAAACAATGACAGCAGCGCCCACACTGATTCTTCGAACCTTGCTGTGAGTCCATCTTCCACCACCCCTGACACCCCCCCTTCCTCCTCTACCATACCGAAATCGCCTGAAGGAGAGACATCTCAATCCTCTTCCCCACCCTCTCCCACCGCTAACCCTGCTGATGACCTCAACCCCCAGCCAGAGCTCCCCTCAGTGCCTTTACTATACCAAGAACTGATGTCAGCGGAAAAAAACATCGCTGACCTGACAGCACAGGTACAAGCACTGACACAACAACTAGCCCACACCACGCAACACACACAGCAAAACATGCACTCCATCAACGACACAGAAACCAGAGTGGAAAATGCAATCAAAGTAGTCAACCAAGAATTTGCGCAAGAAATCGATGATATCAAAGAAGAAAACAAAGCACTGACTCACCAACTCAAAGACGCAACAAGCAAGCTACAATCACTCAAAGACAGTCAACTCAACATCAACGGTGACGTGAAAAAACAAATCAACGCACTACAAACAGCCAAACACACAATCCAACAGTCTATTGACAGTCCTCCCGTCTCCAGTCACCAAGTACAAATCAACGTAGCAACAAGCAACATGTTTGCAGCTCTCTCAGACACATTAAATCATAGATGAAACAAAATCTCAACAGCATGCATCCAGCTCCACCGACACGCAAAAGGCTACAGGTAGGACAAGTAGGCCTACACCCAAGGACAAAACTAACCCACAGCAGACAAACACAAACAGCGCCACAGAAACCAGGCACAGCACTCCTTTCAAAGCAACAGGCAACACACAGCCTCTCACCACCACCCTGACCATTCTCTCGCAAACACAAATCCCCCCAAACTGCAACGCACTGCTGCTAGGGGACTCTGTGCTGAAGGGGGTGGATGACAGAAAGATGTCTGTTGATGGTGCCACAGTGAAGAACATCACCGTACCTGGACTGACAGTGACAGACCTGTGTCAGTGGCTGACATCATGCTCGCCCCCCACCCACATCCGCCACTTCACCTTTCATGTGGGGATAAACAGCTGCGGGAAAGGGCCTGTTTCCTCAACAGAATGGACCACTCTGATCCGTCTGCTGAAACGGGCCTTGCCCAAAGCCATGCTCCAGGCCACCTCCCTCCCTTTGGCAACCGCCACCCTCTATGGCAGCCTGCTTTCCTGTCCGCCACCAACCTTCGCCACACCTGCCAACAAGCGGGGATGGTTTACATCGATCACTTCCCCTCTTTCCTAGCCATGTCTGGAAAACCCAAAAAGGTGATGTACCAGGACCGGATTCACCCCAGTGCACACGGCTCCAGGGCCATAGCACTGAATATCCGGTTTCATGGTCATCGCCAAAGCGTCGCCCCAGACAACAGACAGCAGCAACAAATGTGGATGGAACAACAGCAGCGACCACAGCAGCGACAGCAAATCAACAACGCCGGTGCTGTCAGTCAGGGCATGCAGAATGAACAGTAATCCAAATCCCTCACCCCCACACCCGACCAGTCCACCATGGCTGACTACAACACCGCACATACTGTCTACAAAGACTCTGAGTATGCTGCTAAGTTCCCGACCTTTTATACCCAAACGACAATACTCTGATGCCCAACAGCCGCCAGTGTTGCCATCATCCATAACACAACTGTCTTTCCCTCCCCAACATCATCACCAACCAGTCCCACAACCAGCCCCTTATCCCCTCGCCCATCAATACCCTCCTGGTCTGATATCAGCCCCGTATCCACAAAGAAAAAAAAAAAAAAAAACAAAAGAAAAAAAACCACCCCTACCACACCCCCTACCCCACCACCGCCCAGCACCAGACAGTCCAACAGCCATTCCCCACTGCCCTGCCTCTGGTACTATTGGCTGAACTACTGCACCCCTACCTGATTGTGAGGATAGACACTGATGTGAAAATGTGCTCTCTCTCTCTCTCTCTCTCTCTCATCTCTCTCTCTCGAATCCTCGTGGGATCTCTCGAATTCTTCTCTTACTTCGTAACATCTCTCTCTCTCTCTCTCTCCTCTTCCTCTCTCAGCTCTCTCTCTCATCGGGACTCTCTCTATCTCTGTCTCTCTCTCTCTCTCTCTAATGTGGTGTATAAGCTGCACTCGCCAATTATTTGCATGTGCGAATTTATAAAAACTTTTACCGAACCTGTGACTGTTTGCTTCACAATATTGACTGTCGTGACATTTGCTGATCTGCTTATCGTTTTCCTCACTCTGTGGAGTGTAGGCCTTACAGTTCTCTTCCCGTTAAAAGATTAACAGATGACATTATTGTGCACTCTGTGAGGATTCTTATAGCAGCGTGTTGGATTTCTGCACCACAAAATAAGCTGCTGGTGACATTTACTGAATCCCTAATCGTTTTTGACTGTTTCGACTGTACTTCTAATTTGGTATTTTCTTTGTAAGAAGAAAAAAGGTGACATCATTCTACTTCCAGTGGGGATTCTACTAGCTACGTTTTGACTTAAGAGTTTTCTTCTTTTAATTGTTTGTTGTTGTTTTTCCTTGTGAAACTCTTCCTGAAAACTGTTTTATTCGTGCTTTGGTTTGGGGTTAATGATCTTGTTTTGTTGTTGTTTTTCTATATAAGTTTGTTTGCTTTGCGATAATCTTCCTGAGAAGTGTGTTTCATTTTGTGCTTTAACTGTTGTTATATTAGAACGTGTTTTGCTCTCTTAACTGTTCTTTTGGTTTCCTTTCCTTCGTTTTACGTGAACCGAAGGCTTAGTAAGTGTGTGTGTCTGTCTGTCTGTCTCAAGGAGCCGTTGTTGACGTTTTGACAAGACTTGAACATTTGGGAGACGCTTCCCTTCCCATTTCTGGCTCAAATTTTATGAACAGTTGAAAGGATATCGTAAGCGTGTAAAGTCTGTAGTAGAACTACTGCAACACAAATACGGATAGTCTTGCTTTCTTGTATTCTTTATATTCGTTGTCTTAATACAAGGACAAACCTGTATTGTTGTTGTTGTTGCTTTTTTTACGTGCATATCTATAGGAGTTTGTTGTTATTGGTTTATTTTTCTGTAATTCTTGTTTTCATACAGACAATTCTTGTATTTGTGTCTTAATTAATACAGAAGATCCTGTATTTTTGAATTATTATTTTAATAGTCCTGTATTCTTTGACAATGTATTCTAAAACTAACGGAACTCGTATTGCACACGTCAATGTGTATCATTTGTATAATAAGTTAGCAAACATAGGTATGCTTCTGAATGATACCCCACCTATCCACATTTTAGGCCTCAGCGAGACTCGCCTCAATACCTATATACCAGACAATATGCTCACAATCCCCAACTACAACATTATCCGCCGTGACGCCTCTAAACCAGGCGAAACTGGCCTTGCTGTCTACATTCATGACAGTATTTATCCCTTTGCACAAAGGAGATTGGACTTAGAAACCACAGATATAGAGTGCATTTGGCTAGAAGTAAGATATTCTAAATCATCACCTTTATTAATTGGTTACTTATACAGAAACCCTGCCTCTACATATGATTGGCTGGATGATTTCGTGTTTATGATGGATAATGTCAAGGTAAACAATCGTAATATACTGCTATTGGGTGATTTCAATTATGACTTATTTAAGCCTCAAATTTCATGGCGATCAACTACTACCCTATTTGGCCTCCAGCAACTTGTCTCTACAGCTACCAGAGTTACTCCCACTTCAGCAACACTACTTGACCACGTATACACCAACAACACTTCCCTAGTCACTGATATCAATGTTCTATATACCATATGTATTAGTGACCACTCCCCTGTTACATGCACATGGATGTACAGACCCCCTAAGACTCAAACCAAAGGACACACTACTATTCACTACAGATCATTTAAACACTTTGATAAACCTGCATTCTTCTATGACTTAAGCATGACACACTTTGCTAATGTATTTCACTTTTCATTTCCTGTTCAAGCTCTTGATGTATTTTATTCTACATTTTTGTCCGTACTTGAGAAGCACGCACCTCTTAGAAGCAAACGAGTGAAAAGTTCTACTCTTCCTGGTTGGCTAACTCCCCAAATAGCTGAAGCAATGTGAACACGAGGTCAACTGGAATACAAATACAAATTGTTGAAGAAAGAAAACATTGATTCACTACCTGATGACGTCAAAGCAGAAAAGCGACTGGAGCGTGAAAACGCTGAATCGGAATTTAAAAAACTAAGAAACAAAGTCAATGACCTTATTCGTGACTCCAGGAAGCAACACTTCAACAAAATGGTATCTACAAACAATGACACATCTACTTTATGGCGAGCCATAAACTCTATCACACACAAGTCCAATCGCCAGCAGACGTATAACTATAACTGGTCACCAGACTCATTCAATAAACACTTTATAAACTTAGCAGAGTCTCTAAGTCCAACAGATACATCACAACCTGCTAAAGAATATAACCCACCACCTTCTCTTCAAACCTTTTGTAACTACTAATGTTAAACCTGGCAATTCGTTTAAAGTACCTTCTTTGGCTATTCACGAAGTTGGCTCCCTTATCTCAAGTCTAAAGAATACAAAATCAATGGCACCTGATAAAATAAATAGCTCTCTCTTAAAACTCTCACTTCCCTACATAGTAGAACTGCTTACTTTCATATACAACGCGTGTGTAGACCAGAACATAGTTCCACCTAGTTTCAAATCAGCAAAAGTTATACCATTGTCTAAAAGTAAAGATATTTCTGATTTGAAAAATTTTAGGCCAATTTCTCTTCTTTCAGTTCTATCTAAGCCGCTAGAAAAACACATTCATAAACATTTAATGCACTATCTTGAAGTTAATAATCTCTTTCACCCCTTACAATCTGGCTTTCGACATCACCATTCTTGTCAAACTGCCCTAGTCCATCTATGTGACACATGGCTTTCAGCAATCAATCAAGGCAAAATGACGGGTTCTGTATTCCTAGACTTTAAGAAAGCATTTGATCTTGTGAATCATGAAATACTACTTAAAAAACTGACACTATATCTACGAGACGAAAATACAGTCTCTTTCTTTGCATCCTATCTTACTAATAGAACACAGTTTGTCCTTAGTAATGGCATAAATTCGTGCACTGAGGTCATAAAGACAGGTGTGCCCCAAGGATCTGTCTTAGGGCCTCTTCTATTCTGCCTATTCATTAATGATCTACCTCTATCAATATCAACTGACTCTGTCTCATGTGATCTCTTTGCTGATGACACTTCTCTCCATTCTAGTGCAACTAACCTACCTTCGATTCAAATAACTCTGCAGTCAGCTTTACATGATGTCTCTGATTGGTGTAGCCAAAACCGTATGGTCCTCCATCCAACCAAAAGCAAAAGCATGGTAATTACTTCAAGACAAAAGCATCAGAAAGAACCTCTAGTTTTAAATGTTTATATTAATGACAATGCCATAGACCAAGTACGCGAGCACCGAGTCCTAGGAGTGATAATAGACGACGAACTAAAATGGCAATCCCATATTGAAAAAATGACACATAAACTTGCACGCAGCCTATTCCTACTAAAGAAACTTACACCCTTCATAGATATAGATGCACGCAAAATGTTTTTTTCATGCCCACTGTCTCTCGAACATTAACTATGCATCTGTAGTTTGGGACTCTGCAGCTAATTGTCACCCATTGAAACTCAATTCTATGTACAAAAGGGCAGCTAAAATAATTCTCCCTGATCCTGAACTCAGTACATTTGAAAAACAAGCTCAGTTAAACATACGTCCACTGCAATCACAGCTTAGCTACAATAAAGCCATTCTCATGTACAAAGTACATTACTTCTTAGCTCCACAATATCTGAAAAATCTAGTTACACAAGCCTCACAACGTTATGGTTCAAGTAATTATATTTTACCACAAACAAGAATTGATAAATTTAAGTCGAGCTTTACCTTCTCGGGTTCTTTCATATGGAACTCCCTTCCGTGTGACATTAAATTATGCTCCTCTATCTCAGCCTTCAAAACGAGTCTTCGAAAGACACTAACATTCGACCCTCCTTAAGCTCATTCCCCCCCAGGGTCATATCTCATAATATGCTAGATGCTTACGCCGATGTTAGTATGTATTCCTTTCATTTTATGAATTTTATTCTATTTTGTTAACTGTTCACCTACAATGTGCCTAATTATGTTAGAAATATTGTCCTCAATTTAATGCAAATTGTTACCTGTTACATACCATATGATGAATGTATATATATTGCCCTGTTCTATAATGTATGTTTCGTTTATATACATGCACGCAAGTGTGTACGTATGGTTGCATGCTTGTATGCACGCGCAAGTATTAAAAATATGCAACTTTGATAATTCCATAATTCAGCCTATGTTTCATAATATCAACTGCTTTGCTACCTTTGTATTCAGCTCTGTATGTATAATAGTATGCCTTGCCATGTTTGTCTTTCGTGTTAAGTATATATGTATCAAGGACAGATTGGAAGAATAGGCTTTGCCTAAAATCTATATCCTTGGAAAATAAAGTTGAAGTTTTCAAGTTTTCAAGTTTTCACTCTCAGTGAGTCCATTGTTTTCTCTTCTGTCTTTTACTTGACAGATTCAGGGCTCTTGTCTGTTCATAAGACGTTGACGTCTGACCCACACACGCCTCGAACCAATCATGACTGACATACTCGAGTACTTTGCCAGCTTGTTGCTTTTGAATTTAGATAAACCTAGTAGGCAAAGGCCTGGAACAACATGCCTGTGCTCAATGCCTAGTGACCCCACAATGATGACAACCACTTTTGTATCAGAACCTGCTTCTGTCAATGAAAAGCAAAGTGGCATGTACTTTTGAAATTTTGCCTCATAATATATTTGCATAAACAAAGGGGTTGGATACTTCCACAATGAAAGCCTTTGAGGTTCCATGATCAATGAGACAAAGGTAAGGTTTATACTGATTTGCGTTGTCGCCAAAGGGAACAATGCGGTTGTGAAAGTACATACATACATACATACATACATGAAACTGATGAGATCTTCACAGCTCGAAACAGCTGTCTTTGCATAAGGCACTTTCCCAATGGGAGAAAAAGCAAATCAGCACATTTTATTATTTTCTTCTTTTCTTCTTTTCAGAACACAGAACAATTCATAAAGTTAATGTTAACTAAGTTTGTCTCCGAGGTTCACAAATGCATACACTGGACACAGAACAGATTTATCAAAGCAAATTATTCTGCATTTCAAATGCACCAACTTTTCTGTCCCTCAGCTAATAACTGAGATTTATCTTTCATACTATTGTTATCCTTAATTTGGATATCATCTCAGTAGTTGGCCCTCTCTATAGTCATGTCTATTAGTTTTTTAACTAAACATTTCTGAACATTATTAGTTTCGTCATTTTACATACGAATGTTACTATTTCTGGTTTAACTTAGTGCTGGTTTGTTTTTATTGTGGATTTTCGATTTGGTGCAAAGAGGACACCACTCTCTTGTAGAATGTCTTCTTGCTGAAGTCGACATCCAAATTGATGAGATCGTCACAGATCGAAACAGCTGTCCTTGCATAAAGCACTGTCCCTCCCCCATTGGGAGAAAAAGCAAATCAGCACATTTTTATTATTTTATTTTTTTCAGAACACAGAACAATTAATACAGTTAACGTTAACTGAGTTTGTTTCTGAGGTTCATAAATACAAACATTTGACACAGAAAAGATTTATCAAAGCAAATTACATACATACATAGGCCTACATACATACATACAAGCACATACATACATATGTACATACATACATATATACACTGAATGTCATAGACCAGAACGTTGTTAAGAAAAAGTACAGAACAACTCTGACTGTCCAGTTTAGTCGAGCTGCTGGGTCACTGAACAGTCATTGTGTTCAGTGATGAGAAACATTCAACATGTTTCTCTCGACCAAATGAGACAGCCTGAGAGGACCAGAGGGAGTTGGGGAAAGAGTTGTCAGAGAACAGATTTGAATGGATGATTATATTCAAACCATGATTCTGCGCATGGGTCACACGCCAGGTAGAATCTAGGTGTACAAAAATGGCGAGAAGTACCAGAACAGTTGGACAATGCATCACAATCAGAATGTAGGCTAATGTCCTTAGTCAAGTTTTGTGCTGTAACCAACACTGATTTTTGGTTGTGTCCAGTCGAAATGACGCAGGGCAACAGTCGTGTTCTTCGTAATCTTTTCGCGTTTGAGTGAAAACAAATCATTTTTTGACTGTAAAACCAAGGACAGAAAAACATTAAAAAAATATTGAATAGTGATGAACACATTTGTATTTTTGCTATAAAAAAACAACAACAAAAAAACACACGTATTTGCGGAATTGTTGCATTAAGGCCAACAAAATTCATGCTATGGAATGTAAATTTGAAAGCATATTCATGATACGTTAGAATATAAATCGTGTCCTGAATTAGGCTTATTTTGGTGAATCAGCCATGACAGCAAGCAGGAAATAAATAGTGGGGCCTGGGTCCTTCCGTCTGAACTGGGGGGTTTCATGGTCTTAACCCAGGGTAAGCAGTAGGTCTTTCTCCTCTGTTGTTTTCTGTGTCATTTTAACTCTTCTACTGTCCCCGGCGCAGATGTGCGCCATGACGTTCCCTAGACGTTATTGCCAACGTTCCAGGTGGCGCCGGGAACCATCTCCCACGTGGTTGTCTATTTTTAGAGCTTATATCAGTGCATTTCCGTTAATTTAACGCATTTAGTAAAGTAGGTGATCGTGTTTAGTTCTCTTGAAACATAACCTGCCAGTTAAGGTTACAAAGAACAGAAAATAACTTAGCACTGGAAGAGTTAATCAACAAGCAGGGAACAAACTGTGGGTTGTTTCTCTTAATCTTCTGACATAGTTGTGATAAACAAAGAAGTTAAAAGTGTTGCTAACAGCCGAAGATATCTGATGAAACCTTTGGATAACCCATGCCAAATTATCATAGCTTCCCCCTGGTTTAAACCCATGAAATATGAAGAAAGCAGTTCGCATGACTATCGCTGGAATGATGCAGATAATGAACAACAGTGAAGTGCCGATGATGACTCGAGTTATGGCCAAATCTCTGGAGGTGACAGCACTGGAAGCTGATGATACTTTCTCCCTCCACTGAGTCAGTTGCTTCAGTTTGATGGCCGTTATCACCGTGCACACACTGACACAGACCAGGAAAAGGACGAATGGCGGACGTTTCGGCCCCAGATTTTACGGCCCCGGACTTTACGGCCCAGACTGTCCGGCCCTGGACAATTCGGCCAGTTTCTTCTCTGATGCACTGGCTTTGCTTCCACTGGAACAAGTTACCGAGGGGATGGATCTCGTGAGAAGAACAGCTCCCGAGGATGCGGTTCCCCTTGTGGACTACTTTGATGCGACCTATTTGTCTGGAGTTCTCAGACGACGCCGTCAAGTCCCACCCATTTTTCCTCCCGATACCTGGAATGCTCATCAGGCGACCATGGATGGCTATCCAAGGACAAACAATGTCTGTGAGAGATGGAATAACATGTTTTCGGGACTTGTTGCGCAGGCCCACCCAACAGTCTGGAAGCTAATTGAATGTCTGCGTGCCAACGCATCCAAAGTCAGCACACAGGTTCTTCAGGACGCTCGTGGAGTCAAGCCGAAAAAAAGAGGCAAGACTGTGTACCAAGAACTTCAAAGACGCCTGAAGAGTCTGTGTGATGACAGGGTATCAGGACGGAAGACCATCCAGGAGTTCTTACATGGTGTTAGTCGGAACTTGAGGGCAGGGCAGCCAGACATCTAGGGAGTATTATACCAATCATGGTTCGAAAGACTTTTAAAGCGCGTTTTAATGTACAAAAGATAATAAATGACAATAAATTTAGCGTCATGTGTCATGTGCTGCAATTTTCTGCTTTTATTTTAGTGTTTAGCATTATTTATGGAGAATATTTTCAAATTACTTCTCTCTCTCTCTCTCTCTCTCTCTCTCTCTCTCTCTCTCTCTCTCTCTCTCTCTCTGTCTCTCTCTCTTTCTCTCGCTCTCTGTCTCTCTCTTTAGTGTTTAACATTATCCAAATCTGAAATGGTAATGACCGAATTTTCCGGGGCCGAAATGTCTAGGGCCGAAATGTCCACGACCGAAATGTTTGTAGCGAAAATACAATTCTCTTGGAAAACTTATGAAAGTCATACTGTTGTCTCTGTGATCAAACACACACACAACACCTGTACATATCTGACCCCGACTACAAACGTACAGACTCCAGTGATGACCATCACCATTGTCCACAGCCCCACAACAGTGGTCTTCGTGGGCAGGAAACTCGTCACCAGCAGAGGTCAACTAACGCACAGACACCTATCTAAAGCTATCACACTGTAGACCAACTGGGACGAAAGGACAACACCATGCATCCCAAGGTAATAATTATTGAGGAAAAATCGATGAGAATTTCCGAGATTGCTTTCTTTTCCATTGATAAAGGTATAAATGAGATCACCACTGAGGGCAAAGGAAAAGGCTACACTCAACAGATCCAAGATGGAAAGACTGAACAGACAGGTGTTGATTCTTTCCTGGAGGCCATGTCTGTAGAACACTATCATGTTGATGATGTTGGTGCTGAAGGAGGTGAGGAACAGCACTGGCAATCACAAACCATTAAGAACAAGATTGACGATGTTGTCGACTTCGTTAGGGACAAGACTTTCCTTGCTGTCCCAGGGAATAAACGTGAAAAAATGTGTGGTCACAGTCTTCAGGCACAGCGATCAGACTGCTGTTATTCATTGCAGCTGATTGATGGTGTGTCCTAACGACTTTGCTGACAAAGACTTTGCGAACTGAAACGACCTGAAATACATTTCGTTATATTAGTGGGCCATGCCTTCCAATTCATTCTGGAAGATTTAAAGATTGTACAACATGAACAAACAAACAACTACACGACAAGTGTAAAGTGACGTTATTTTATTCACAAGAGACAAAAAACAAAACTACTGGATATTTCGGCGAATGCGCCTTTATCAACATACTCAATTTCAGTTTTAATTTAATAATTATCCTTTGACCCCTCTTGAGGGTAAGGAGGATAAACAGAATATAAAACAAGTGGTCACATGCAAAAAAGAAACATTCATCAAACAAACTATATATATATAAGCTGCAGTCTTTTGTCAAACAACTTTTCCTGATCTTATAAATTTTGCAATTTTCAATTAGGAATTTTGGCTTGGACATAAACTGACAAAAGTAAAAAAAATGATTTCTTATTTATATAATGCCTCGGCAAAATATCTTGATGTTCTTCAAAATATGAACATTCAATTACAAAATAATATTCATCACCAATAACACCCATATCACATTTGTCACACAAACGGTCCTGTTGGTCAAGTCCAAATCATCGTCCTGTTTCAATTGGTAATTTATGACAACTACATCTAAATTTCATTAAACTTATAATATATTTATCAGGCAATGTCATGATATATCTTTCTCTCCGAAATTTTGTTTAATAATATCTATAATAAAAACATTTGTTACTCGATTGAAGAGACACGGCTTCCGAAGAGGACGGTCCTGTGAGAGCCAGCCCCTTGGACTAGTAGACGAACTCACCGACGACTTGGAGAAGGGTAAACAATCTGACGCACTCGTCATGGACTTCTCCAAGGCCTTCGATAAGGTGTCCCATTCTCTGCTGGTCCACAAGTTGAGCCACTATGGCATCACAGGTCAGGTCAACAGATGGGTCCAAAACTTCCTGGCAGACCGCAGACAGGCTGTTGCAGTGGAGGGTGCTAGGTCGGAATTCGTGGCAGTTGAGTCGGGTGTCCCCCAAGGTTCCGTCCTCAGCCCCACCTTATTCCTGCTATACATCAACGATCTCCCCCAAGATCTCACAGCAACGACCCGCCTGTTTGCTAACGATACTCTGTGCCACAAGAACGTCGCCACCCCCTCTGATCAACAGGCTCTCCAGCACGACCTCGACAGACTGGCAGAGTGGGAGACAAAATGGCACATGGAATTCCATCCTGACAAGTGCCAGTCCATCCAGTTCACAAGAAAACGCAACCCCACAGTGAATCAGTACAACCTTCATGGCCACACCCTCTCTAACACCGAGGAAATAAAGTACCTAGGAGTCACCATCTCCAATGATCTGCGAAGGGACTTCCACATCTCCAACATCGTTAATAGAGCCAACAAAACTCTGGGCTTTATTAGAATAACTCTAGTACTCTAGTACGACCAACACTAGAGTATGCAAGTAGTGTGCGGGACCCCTATACCAGCAAAAACATCAAGAAAATAGAAGCTGTGCAGAGGAGGGGGGCGCGCTGGGTCGTCAACCGTCACTGCCAGACGTCCAGCGTAGACTCCATATATAAGCAGCTGAATTAGTCCCCGCTATCAGAACGAAGAAGAAAGGCACGGCTCACCAACTTCTTCAAGTTCCATCATGGAGAATTGGTGATCAACTCCTCCAGAAAGCCAGCCCCCAGCCATCCAACAAGATCTACTCGTTTCCTGCATGCTGAGGCGTACCAACTGCCAGCATGCAGGATTCTGTACCGTCAGCAGTCTTTCTTCCCTCGGACCATTGCCGAGTGGAACCTGTTCCCGTCTGTGGCAGTGTCATCAGCCACAGTGGGAGCCTTCAAAAGCCAGATCTAATTGCCCCCCCCTCCCCCCCTCTCCTCCCCCCTCGTCCCTCCCCCCGTCCCTTCTTCCTCATCTCCTTACCCCCCCCTCCACCCTCATCCACGACTCCCTCTCTACCCCTCATACCAAGCCAAGACTTTAAACCAGAAGCCTAACCTAAGCGCAGAAACCTTTTTCCAAGTTAATCTTCAGAATCTTCATTACGATGAAGGTAGAAGATCAAACGAAGAAGAAGAAGAGACTGTAACCAGGAATCTTGGAATTTATCTTTTAAAGACCGTAAACTATTATTACATAGAGTTTCTAGACAAAAAGGATTGTGATTCCCAGACACAATCATATCCACATTCAATCAGTATGTTCTTTACAGTTTCAAGCCAGGGAAATTCAATATAACTGTTCTCATGTAAATCATACATTAACTGATATACTTTGCTAGAAAACTTATCCGCATATTGTGGAAGAACTAGACCAGACCAAAATCGTATCATTCTTGATTTAGCAAAAATTTAAACAGGAACAAACCCAGCTTCACCGTACAGTAATGTCTTTCATTATATTACGGGGTAGATGGAATACATATTTAAGAAACTGCAGTTGTAGTTTTTCCAAAATATTAAAATTGTCATAACCCCATATTTCGGAACCATAAAGCAATACTGACAGTACCATTTTCTCAAACATATCAAGAGCTACACTAATACTTACATTTTTAGAATGAGATACCTGAAGAACATGAAACATTGCTTGCTGTGCTTGTTCAAACACCGTTTTCTTTGCTTTAAAAAATAACCATTTTTGTGAAGCATAACGCCAAGATATTTCATATAACTTACAATTTCTAGATCACAATTTCCAAAATGAAATGCTAAGCGATTGCTACGATTGTTGAATATCATTACTTTCGTTTTGGAACTATTCACTTGTAATTTCCATATAGAACAATAATCAAAAAGAGTATCTAATGCCCTTTGCAAACCTTAAGCAATAGATGATAATAATATTGTATCATCAGCATACAGTAACACCAGTAACGTAATATAGTCCTTTAACTGCTTGTCTGAGTAAGTCAACTTAGTGTTTAAGTACGAATTACCAGTTTGCAACAAAAACTGTTCCAGGTCATTGAAAAATAATGAAAATAGAATAGGTGAAAGATTTTCACCTTGCCTTACTCCTTGAAAACTCCCAAAGTAGTCAGATTTTTCCTGTTGACGAAAACGCACGATTTGATGTTTTTTTACATATTAAAAATTACTTTAATAAATTGTCCATTCACTTCCTGTTTAATACGTACGAGAAGAAGAAGAAGAAGAAGAAGAAGAAGAAGAAGAAGAAGAAGAAGACTCCCTGTTTAATAAGTTTATACCACAAACCTTTCCTCCAAACTGAGTCAAAAGCTTTTTTGTAATCAACAAAAACACAACAAAGTTTTAGTTTCAGCAAGCGAAGCACATCAGCTAAAGTAGAATGATCACACCGAAAACCGGATTGTTTTTCTGATAGCAATTTATTACTTTCCAGAAAATCAGTTAACCTATTATTTAAGATAGACATAAACGTTTACCTAAACAACTTAATAAAGTTATGCCTCAATAATTATCACCACTCATTTTTATCTCCTTTGCCTTTGTAAATTGGTAAAATGAGTCCCCTCATCCACTCATCAGGTATTGAACCAAATTCAAGCACTCTATTGAAAAGTTTACAAAACACATCTGCCATTAAAGCAAACGATTTTTTCAAATAGTCATTGCATATTAGATCATTTCCAGATGCTTTTGCACTTTTAAGCTTTTTAAGAGTCTTTTCAATTTCATTTTCACTTATTGGCGCATTCATATATTTCAAATCATATAGTCTGCCACATACGCATATCCCGAAAATTCTTGTCCATGCTCACTATCAATATTTTCATCATTAGTATTTGAAGCATTAAGACCTTTAAAGTGTTCAAATAACTCATTCAAATTTATTGTATAACTGTTTTGTTGCTTCCAATTTATTTTCTTCCAGCATCCTCTTGGATTTGAATACTTAAGTCTTTTGATTGATTTCTTCCATTGTTTAATCTTCTTTCTTTATGCAGATCTTAATGTTCTTTTGTATTATTTTTACTACATGTCGTAAATTCATCTTTATTAATATCATCACATCGTGCTTTACATTTATGTTTAATCTTGAAATAATTAGAACGTTGAAGTTTACGTTGAAAAATAAACCATGGTTTATGTTTCTTTTTCTTTGGAATATTTCTAGCATGTGTTACTGTTAAAATGAAGGACAGCTATTGATGTTTTTGCAGCTTCAATCATCACATTTGTGAGATATTCAGATATATAATTAGTAGATACATTATTACAATTAACCATTTCACGAAGTGTTTGAACACTATTTTCATTTAACTGTTCAATGAACACATTGGCTTTCTAACTATCCCATCTCTTTTTTGTTTTGTTGCTGTCCCATCTTCTGGGCTGTACAGTGGCGTTGCTCCCACGCCGCTCGTTCCGAATCCCAATTCGCAGCTACACCCGGGTTTGTTCAAGTCGCAGAAACCGAGACCAGCAGTCCAAGGGGAGCGAATCTATGTTAGGCCGTCAGGAGGCAACCAACCGAGGAGACACTGCACTTCTGCTGAGTCACCTTCGGTGGAGTTCAGTAGAGCCCGTTCAGGACACCACCTACTAAGCCCCCTACTGACGACACTATTCTCTTAGTCGCGGAGCCAGCGTGAGTGAGGTCCTCCTCCGAGGGCGCCACCACGACCGTCCACCGACAGCTCCCCAGAACACACTGATCCCCATGACTTTGACCCGAACGCACTAAGGCATAGACTGGACTTGAAACCGAAACTGAGGTCACCATGAGAGCAGGGCCACAGAATTTGAGACATTTAAAAAAAAAACCATTATGATTGATGGAAAATGAGGCCAATGATAACGATGATGATGCTATGGAGTTCCTGTGTGGTATCGGTCTGAGACTGCATGGCAGGGCTGTATTCTACGCTTCAGGTTCAGTGGCAATAAAATCAGGTAAGCATTTTGTGTGAGCGTTTAAATCTCCCATTAACATTACATAGCAATCATGTTTACTTTTTAAATCATAAAAATCCATGTCAATTTTATCAAACAAATTAATACTACTGTATACAAACCCCCCAGGAGGCACGTACACGGCACCAATGGATCAAATCTTTATCATATCCTGTAATACAAGACTTCACCCAAAACCAAAAGCACAATGTCCTGTTTCCCTGAGAAGAACTATATCATTACAAAATTCCTGTCTATAGGCAACAAAAATTCCGCCACAACGTTGGTAAGAAAGTTGTTTCCTGCTCCAAACGTTAATCTGAAAACCAAGTTCTTGAAGGGTATCTGAGAGGAAAGCATTGTTCTGTTGGTCAGTGTATATATGTTTGTTTCAGTAAACACAAGAATATGAAAACTAGTAATGTAGTCTTTAAATTCAGAACATTTTAATCTATTTCGCAAACCACAAACATTTAATAAAATAAGCTATAAAGAAGAAAACTGAGAACTAACTGGAACATTAAGAACATTAGTAGAACCATCGGTAGGCACAAAATTGATATGATGCTGGGACCAGACTACCTCCAGATAGGTAGTGGGGCGACCATCCCCAACCCAGCGGGTAGCAGGTGGCGGATAGCGACACGGCTTTCAGATATGGAGGCTAGCAGCGACATAAGCCATGCTCGACAGGACGAATAAGCTGCTCCGGACCAACTGGCTGGTGTACCTAGGCTCCCTTGCCTTGCAGGACGGGGCGGGGCAACAGGCGGCACTGTTGCTTCCACTGAAAATACCAGTGAAATTCCCCATAATGTTCTACGACGGGTACATCAAACGCGGGTAAGAGCTGCGTCAAAAGCTCTAGCTACGTGGTGGGATCCTCAGTAAACAATCCCCCCTGTGCTCACAGGGTTGGACTCTTCAGTCTTGAGCTAAGGGATCAGCCCCCCTACAGAAAACTTGATCCAGCCTGCCGAAGACGGAGTGTGTCAGCTACGGCGCAGACTGGAGATACATCAGGACACACGCATCAACGATTATGGTAATGCGTCAGACAAAATTATCGTCATGGCGTCGTTCCTCACAGCGACAACCGGGGGGAGCGGAGTCGGGCCCTCTGCCTCAAAGAGGCCCACCCAAGCGACCGGTGCCTCTGTGGACCTGACGGTCAGGGGAAAGCAGAGTAGAGCTACTGACCAGTCAACCCAGCCATCCTTCAATCTCAACGTGGCTCAGTGGAATGCAGAAGGGCTGAGGAACAAGAAGCCAGAGCTTCAAGAATTTCTCAGCAAAAACAAATTGATGTTATCTGCATTCAAGAAACACACCTGAAAGATCCTCAACGATTCTTCATAAGAGGCTATGAAGCCTTCCACCAAGACAGAGAAGACAGACACAAAGGAGGAATTATCACCCTCGTCAAAACCTCAATTCCTGCAGTTGAGATGTGCAGATATTAAAAAGAAGAACTGGATAACATTGCAGTCAAGCTTCTTTTGTCCAGTGGGGATCTACTGATCACCAACTGCTACAGCCCTCCTGCCTCAGTTCTTGCATTACACAGAGTGAAGCTTGAGGAATCCAGGCACCTTGTGATTGGAGATATCAACAGTTATTCACCAAGCTGGGGCTACGCGGAAATGGACTCACGTGGTGAAGAAGTAGAAGAAGGATGATGGATAACAAGCTAATCCTTATCAACCAGCCACAGACACCCCAACATGTTACTCCAGAGCATGGGAAACCACGTCAACCCCAGCTGTAGCTATGGCAACAGAAGATATCCATCGACTCGCTTCAAAATCAGTCAGCACTCAGCTAGGAGGAAGCGACCACTTGCCAATCATCCTCACCATCTCCAGCATAGGATGCACCGACCACAGTATGGCTCCAAGCTGGAACTTCAAACGAGCCAACTGGGCCCTCTTCAGAGAAATGGCTGACAGTGCATGCAAGGAAGTGGACGATTCCAAACACTTAAACAAAAACATCCAGCTCTTCACAGAGGCAGTGCAACAGTCAGCAAAGCAGTCCATCCCAAGAGGAAAACGTAGAGAGTACAGGCCATTCTGGAGTGACACCTTGGAGGAGCTGCATGGACAACTGGACTCCGCCAGAGAAGCCATGGAGCAAAATCCCACGCCAGAGAACACCCAGAAACACAACAGCATCAAAGAAACTTTTAGCCAGCAAAAACATTGAGATCCAGAAGAGCTGGAGTGAGAAGACTAGCTGTCTGAACATGGAGCGGGACACCTGACCAAAATCCTGAATGAAGACACAGGAAACAGATCCAGCAAAACTGTCATTGAGGAAGATGGCATGCACTACTCTGGTAAGAGAGCAGCAAACATCCTGGCAGACTTCTATAAGGAGGAAAGAACAACGCTTTCCAACGCCAGAATACAAGAAGTCCGCAAAGAGATCAAAGAAAGGCTAAAATACCAGAACTCAGCATCTTCCATGATGGCAGCCTTCTCCGTGGCAGAACTATCAAGAAACTGAAATCAAAGAAAGCCCCTGGAAAAGACGGTATTCTCAACAACATGATAAGACACCTTGGACCCGTAGCTAGAGAAAAACTCCTCCTTATTCTGAACCAATCCTGGAACTCTGGAACATTCCCAGATAGATGGAAAGAAGCAGTCATCATCCCCATCCGAAAGGAACAAAAAGACAAAACAAAGAAGTCTAGCTATCGCCCAATCAGCTTACTAAGTTGTCTGGGCAAGGTGATGGAAAGAATGGTGAATGCCAGGCTGCTGAAACACCTGGAAGAGAACCACCTGCTCAGCAACACTCAGTCAGCCTACATAAAGAACCGCAGCACAGAAGACCAACTGGCTTACCTTGTCCAGGAGATCGAAAATGCCTTCCAAGAAAAGAAGAAGGTACTTGCTGTCTTCGTAGACCTGACGAAAGCCTTTGACAAGGTATGGAGAGAAGGCCTTCTTCTGAAGCTGCTCAACAAGAAAGTTGAAGGGAAGATGTACAACTGGATCAAAGACTTCCTCCAGTACCGCACAGCAAGAGTGAAACTAGACGGGAAGATCAGTCACCGAGTCACTCTTCAGCAGGGCGTGCCCCAAGGAGGAGTCATCTCCCCGACTCTTTTCCTCATCTTCATAGATAACATTGCAGATAAACTGACCAAGCATGTCTCCAGAGCCCTCCACGCTGATGACTTTGCTGCCTGGAATGCTGCAGAACATCTGTCAACTGCACACCACAGGATGCAGGCAGCACTGGATCATGTCGGAAGATGGGCATCTGACTGGGGTGTAGAAATCAGCACCACCAAGACAGTCACTACAGTATTCTCACTGTCATCCCTGCCAGAAACTGCAAAACTAAAGTTGAATGAAAGAGAGGTGAGACAGGAAAACACCCCAACATATCTGGGCGTGAAGCTGGACAAATGCTTGACAAATGCTTGACATGGACCCCTCATCTTAAAGAAGCTGAGAAGAAAGCCACCAGGAAGCTTGCTATCATGAAGAAGCTGCCCGGAACATCTTGGGGCGCAAACAGTAACATCTTACAGATGGTGTACAAGGGCACTGTAAGACCGGTCCTGGAATATGGCAGTTCTGCTTGGGCCACAGCATCCAAAACAAATGCAAATCGTTTGAACAAAGTGCAGAATGCGGGGCTACGGCTCATCACAGGCGGGATGAAAACGACCCCCATCCAAGCCACGGAAACGCACACCAGTTTGCGCCCTCTGGAAGACAGGAGACAGGAAAAGGTGCACATTCACAGTGAAAAGCTACAGAGAATGCCTTCCCACCCTTTGCACTCTGAGATACAAAAGCCAACCCAAGAACAGGCTGAAACGAACCAGCTTCAACCACCTCTCCAAAAGTCTTCACCGCAGAAATGAAGACCTACTACCTGTCTCCTCTGCCGAAATGGAGATGCTACCCGATTTTGAGGAACCAGAAAACCTCTTGGAAGGGATCTCAATCATCACTGAAGTTCCTGGTATAGAAAAGAAGGACTGTACAGACATACAGACACACGTACACGCGCGCGCGCGCACGCACGCACGCACGCACACGCACACGCACACGCACACACACACACACACACACACACACACACATATATATATATATATATTTGCATGCGCGCACATGCAACTTTTACACAAAAATGCACCTTACAATGACTAACCAAAGAATGAAGCTAAATTACATGCATCAACAAAGAGCAAAAGAAAGGCCCTGGTAACACAGATCAAAAACCAATCACTGAATCATCCAATTGGTCCAAATGTCTGTGACTACAATTAATCCCACACATTCAGACCATCAGGATAATGTCACAACCAGTGGTCATTTTGGCTTATTTTCACTGTTTGACTGCAAATTAGTGCATTAGGAGTTCAAATGAACAAATTTTTTGATGTGGTTGACCAGTGGTCAGTGTCACTGACCAGTGGTCACTTTGGCCTATTTTCACTGTTTGACTGCAAATTAGTGTATTAGGAGTTCAAATGAACAAATTTTGATGTCGTTGACCAGTGGTCAGTGTCACTGACCAGTGGTCACTTTGGCCTATTTTTTTTATATGTGGTTGACCATTGGTCAGTGTCACTGACCACTGGTCAACCACATCAAACTTGTTCATTTGAACTCCTAATACACTAATTTGCAGTCAAACAGTGAAAATAGGCCAAAATGGCCACTGGTCAGTAACACTGACCACTGGTCAACGACATCAAAATTTGTTCATTTGAACTCCTAATACACTAATTTGCAGTCAAACAGTGAAAATAGGCCAAAGTGACCACTGGTCAGTGACACTGACCACTGGTCAACCACATCAACAATTGTTCATATGATCTCCTAATACACTAATTAGCATTCAAACGGTAAAATTAGGCCAAAGTGACCACTGGTCAGTGACACTGACCACTGGTCAACCACATCAAACCTTGTTCATTTGAACTCCTAATACACTAATTTGCAGTCAAACAGTGAAAATAGGCCAAAGTGACCACTGGTCAGTGACACTGACCACTGGTCAACCACATCAACAATTGCTCATTTGAACTCCTAATACACTAATTTGCAGTCAAACAGTGAAAATAGGCCAAAGTGACCACTGGTCAGTGACACTGACCACTGGTCAACCACATCAACAATTGTTCATATGATCTCCTAATACACTAATTAGCATTCAAACGGTAAAATTAGGCCAAAGTGACCAGTGTCAGTGGTCAGCTTGTTATTAATTTTATTTAACAAAGATTTTTTTTTTAAATGAGAACTTGTCAAGAATGAGTTTTTATAACTCCAACTTTCATTTGGACAAAACGGCGGTTCAAAATCGGGCGCCGTTTTGTTGATTGTTGAACCGCCGTTTTGTCCAAATCATAATAGAAAATTTGGAAAAAACGGCGGAATTTGGACAAAACGGCGGTTAACAGCTCCGCTGGAGGAGAATGGCCTGTCGTAAACTGCTTCCCTGTAGCTATTCTCCACATATTTATCATTAACCCATTGATTGCCATATAACGTATCACGTACTGACTTGATGACATCACTGATGACGTCACCAGATGAAGATGAATAACTCTGATATGCTGGTGTTTGCTCTAACACACTCAAGAGAGTTATATCCCCAGACCATTTTGCCAGATTGGCTCTATCAGTTGTCTTTTTCATGGCATGATTTGTACCATGATTTGTTCCTCTGGCAGTCAAGGAGTTTTTAAAGACCCTGCACGTCACGTGTCACATTCCCTCTTATACTAGGAAGATTTCTTAAGATTCCTTACTAGCTATAAGAGGGAAAACACGTCAAAATCGTGATTTTGACAAGTGACGTGCGGGGTCTTTAAAACCCTTGTTTGTCATGAATTGCTTCCCTTGAGTTATTTTCCACATAGTTTTTCATTTTAAAAAACACCCTGGGCTGTCATGAATGAATGAAAGTTGGGTTTTACGTCCACTCGGCTGCAAAAAAACACATACGGGACGAACTATCAACCAACCATCATTCAATGTTCGGAGTAGATCCTGGAGTATGGGGCTTGTCATGAATTGCTTCCCTTCAGTTTTTCCCCACATAATTTTCATTGCAAAAACCAACAACCTGGCATGTCATATTGCTTCCCTTTCATTATTTTTCACATATTTTGTATTACAAAAAACCCTGGCCTGTCATAAATGTCTTCCCTTTCGTTATTTTCCATCCGGGCCTGTCATAAATGTCTTCCCTTTCGTTATTTTCCATCCGGGCCTGTCATAAATGTCTTCCCTTTCGTTATTTTCCATCCGGGCCTGTCATAAATGTCTTCCCTTTCGTTATTTTCCATCCGGGCCTGTCATAAATGTCTTCCCTTTCGTTATTTTCCATCCGGGCCTGTAATAAATGTCTTCCCTTTCGTTATTTTCCATCCGGGCCTGTCATAAATGTCTTCCCTTTCGTTATTTTCCATCCGGGCCTGTCATAAATGTCTTCCCTTTCGTTATTTTCCATCCGGGCCTGTCATAAATGTCTTCCCTTTTGTTATTTTCCATCCGGGCCTGTAATAAATGTCTTCCCTTTCGTTATTTTCCATCCGGGCCTGTCATAAATTGCTTCCCTTGAGTTATTTCTCACACATTTTCTCATTTAAAAACAACAACCTGGTCTGTCCCAATTGCTTCCCTTGAGTTATTTCCCACACATTTTCTCATTTAAAAACAACAACCTGGTCTGTCCTAATTGCTTCCCTTGAGTTATTTCTCACACATTTTCTCATTTAAAAACAACAACCTGGTCTGTCCTAATTGCTTCCCTTGAGTTATTTCTCACACATTTTCTCATTTAAAAACAACAACCTGGTCTGTCCCAATTGCTTCCCTTGAGTTATTTCTCACACATTTTCTCATTTAAAAACAACAACCTGGTCTGTCCTAATTGCTTCCCTTGAGTTATTTCCCACACATTTTCTCATTCAAAAACAACAACCTGGTCTGTCCTAATTGCTTCCCTTGAGTTATTTCCCACACATTTTCTCATTCAAAAACAACAACCTGGTCTGTCCTAATTGCTTCCCTTGAGTTATTTCTCACACATTTTCTCATTTAAAAACAACAACCTGGTCTGTCCTAATTGCTTCCCTTGAGTTATTTCTCACACATTTTCTCATTTAAAAACAACAACCTGGTCTGTCCTAATTGCTTCCCTTGAGTTATTTCTCACACATTTTCTCATTTAAAAACAACAACCTGGTCTGTCCTAATTGCTTCCCTTGAGTTATTTCTCACACATTTTCTCATTCAAAAACAACAACCTGGTCTGTCCTAATTGCTTCCCTTGAGTTATTTCTCACACATTTTCTCATTTAAAAACAACAACCTGGTCTGTCCCAATTGCTTCCCTTGAGTTATTTCTCACACATTTTCTCATTTAAAAACAACAACCTGGTCTGTCCTAATTGCTTCCCTTGAGTTATTTCTCACACATTTTCTCATTTAAAAACAACAACCTGGTCTGTCCCAATTGCTTCCCTTGAGTTATTTCTCACACATTTTCTCATTCAAAAACAACAACCTGGTCTGTCCTAATTGCTTCCCTTGAGTTATTTCTCACACATTTTCTCATTCAAAAACAACAACCTGGTCTGTCCTAATTGCTTCCCTTGAGTTATTTCTCACACATTTTCTCATTTAAAAACAACAACCTGGTCTGTCCTAATTGCTTCCCTTGAGTTATTTCTCACACATTTTCTCATTCAAAAACAACAACCTGGTCTGTCCTAATTGCTTCCCTTGAGTTATTTCTCACACATTTTCTCATTTAAAAACAACAACCTGGTCTGTCCTAATTGCTTCCCTTGAGTTATTTCTCACACATTTTCTCATTTAAAAACAACAACCTGGTCTGTCCCAATTGCTTCCCTTGAGTTATTTCTCACACATTTTCTCATTCAAAAACAACAACCTGGTCTGTCCTAATTGCTTCCCTTGAGTTATTTCTCACACATTTTCTCATTCAAAAACAACAACCTGGTCTGTCCTAATTGCTTCCCTTGAGTTATTTCTCACACATTTTCTCATTCAAAAACAACAACCTGGTCTGTCCTAATTGCTTCCCTTGAGTTATTTCCCACACATTTTCTCATTTAAAAACAACAACCTGGTCTGTCCTAATTGCTTCCCTTGAGTTATTTTCTTCAATTTTCATTTTTTTTAAAAACCAAAGAAATTAAAAAAAACATGGCCTGTCATAGAGAGAAGATTTTGTTTAACGTCCTCCGGCCTGGCACAGACACAAAATAAAAATGTATGAGACATTTCTTAGTAATAAAGATAAGAACAGGCCTGTCATAAATTGCTGTTGTTGTTTGTAGAAGGCCCACGCCTATCTGTATTGCTAAAAAAAAGCGGGACTGTCTCCGGACATTGCCTCCAGTATTGTTCCCACCATCTTTGTATCTACAAATGTCCCATATGTGTCTGTTCCAGACCGAGAGGACGTAAAACACCATTTTGTTTTTGTTTGTAGAAGGCCCACATGACCGAAAGGCCGAAGAGGGCGTAAAGCCTTTAAAAAAAAAAGGTTTGTAGAAGGTTTTACGTCCTCATAGCCGTAGCTCTTAGGGACAAGTAGTTCTGGTGCTGTAGTCTTCGATGTAGCGGGTACACCTGGTATTAGGTTCATCAACGTTGGTCTGGGGGGAAAGGATATTATAGCCGATGAAGTTTAACCGAGGCGTGGTTACCGCTACACCTATCTATATTGTTAAAAACTCGGGACTTTACTGGTGTTGCACTGCCTCCGGGCATTGCAGCCAGTATTGTTCCCACCATCTTTGTATTTACAAATGTCCCATATGTGTCTATGACCGAGAGGACGTAAAACATCATTTTCATCAGGGGGGAAAAGGGTCGGTTGGGAGGCGCTGTAGTAAAATCAGTGGGAGTCTTGGCGTAGACTCGTCTCGTGTATGATCAGGAAGGCTGAAGTCGTAGTTCGGTACTTGTTGTCCCAAATCTTTGCAACAAGAGTCTTGGTGTAGACTCGACATCATCGGGATTGTGTAGATGTTACGCCCAATCCATGAAATTGCCCGTTTCATGAAATGGGCAACATGGTTTGCCCAGTTCGTGAAATAGCCAATTTATAACTTGCAATTGAGAAAAGCAATATGAATGAAAAATAGTTTTTGTTCATTAGCACACATAGATCAAGAATTGGTTCAAACGAATGAGAAATCTCATCTGTAGATGAGTTTAAATTATTTTATTCAGACTTAATTTGATAAAACGTTTGATTCAACATGTGGCTCAGGCATGCCCCAGCTTAGCATCTGGTCGAGTTGGGGGGCAGGATAGGGGTGCAAATACAATGTAGAAAAGTGTGATGCCATTGAATCAGTCTTAATCAATACCTGTGTGAATGGGGATTAAAAAATGTGATATACATTGTCCATTTCATAAATTGGGCAAATTTAATTTTACATATTAACACGTGACAATCTTGTGGTGGTACCATAGCCAAACCGAGGCGTGGTTACTGCTACACATATCTGTATTATTAAAAAATCGGGACTTTACTGGTTTAGCACTGCCTCCGGGCATTGCCTCCAGTATTGTTCCCACCATCTTTGTATTTACAAATGCCCCACATGGCCGAAAACCCTATTTTCACATTGGGCAAAACATTTTGCCCATTTCATGAAATAGGATTGGGCGTAACATAGACACAGAGTGTCGCTGTAGTCCACAAAGTCATTCTCGGTGTTGTCCAAACGCACCCCCCCACCCCCAAACAAAAAAAAAGAAAGAAAAAAAAGCCGTCTTCAGGGCTACAGGACGGCCTTCTCCGTGCTCAGGTACTGCCAGCCCTCCACACAGGCTTCAGGATGACGACGGCCCAGAAAGTCGACACGCAGCAGTGGCTCATTGCGTACATCCACGGTGGGGGTGAACCGGGGTGACTAGCCCCAGCCCTCCATACAGGCTTCAGGATGACGACGGCCCAGAAAGTCGACACGCAGCAGTGGCTCATTGCGTACATCCACGGTGGGGTGAACTGGGGTGACCAGCCCCAGCCCTCCACACAGGCTTCAGGACGACGACGGCCCAGAAAGTCGACACGCAGCAGTGGCTCATTACGTACGTCCAGCCCCAGCCCACACTCACAGGCCACCGACAAACGAGTGAGTCCATGCAGGGGTTTCAGTCCCAAAACGGCCACACCGTCGATCACGTACTGTCGCGTCTCCAGTCAAAAGTCGCCGCCACCCATCGCCCTGCACTTCAGACCAACAGCACCCCGTCGCTGAAAGGTTGTCTGCGCCGCCCTGCCGCCAAACTGCCACCTTGGAAGCCTTCAAGGGGTTGCCACAGTCCTCCTCGGCGCACAGAGAGAGAGAGAGTCAGTAAAATCGACCCTCTCTGTACAGACTCCAGTCTTGGAACAGAACATAAATTGCTTCTGTTTAGTTATTTTCCACATATTTTTCATTAAAAACAAAAACCTGGTATGTCATAAATGGATATTCCTTTAGTTATTTCCCACATATTTTTATTCACAAAAAGCTGACCGGTCTTAAATTACTTCCCTTTAGTTATTTCCCACATAGTTTTATTCACAAAAAGCCTGGCCGGTCTTAAATGACTTCCCTTTAGTTATTTTCCATATATTTTTCATTCACAAAAAGCCTGGCCGGTCTTAAATTACTTCCGTTTAGTTATTTCCCACATATTTTTATTCACAAAAACCCTGGCCGGTTTTAAATTACTTCCCTTTTGTTATTTTCCACATAATTTTCATTCACAAAAACCCTGGCCGGTCTTAAATTACTTCCCTTTAGTTATTTTCCATATACAGCTGGATACTGATAAGTCGACACATGCTTAAGTCGACTTTTGCGTAAGTCGACGGATTTATCATTTCCCAGCCAAAAGTGCTCTTTAAAAGACTTTGATAACAACGGATATCTCGACAACGTATAACTCGACGTTCGTCTATGTCGACGAGATTTTTTTCTAAACGTCAAACGGATAAGTCGACTTCCTGACTTCCTGACTTTTGTTTTTTTCCCCTGATTTCCTGACTTAAGTCACACCAGTCTTGTTCTCTTTTGATCTGTCTCTTTGAATGTGTCCGCGCACGTGCTGTGAATGTGTGTGTGTGTGTGTGTGTGTGTGTGTGTGTGTGTGTGTGTGTGTGTGTGTGTGTGTGTGTGTGTGTGTGTCCACGCGCACGTATGTGTGTGTGTGTGTGTGTGTGTGTGTGTGTGTGTGCGTGTGCGTGTGCGTGTGCGTGCGTGCGTGCGTGTGCGTGTGCGTGCGTGCGTGCGTGTGCGTGTGCGTGCGTGTGTGCGTGCGCGTGCGCGTGTGCGTGTGTGTGTGTGGTGTGTGTGTGTGTGTGTGTGTATGTGTGTGTGTGTGTATGTGTGTGTGTGTGTGCGTGTGCGTGCGTGTGCGTGTGTGTGACGTTTGCAATTATGATTGACAGTTTCATTGTCGTGTGACGTCAACAATGTCCGTGGGGGGAGAAATTAGGGACGTTCGCGTACCGTAAATTAGCGAGTTTCAGTCTCATTTTGCCCATGAGACGAGCGTTAATGTCTAGCATTCGTCTCATGGGCAAATTTGACTGAAATTTTCTTTATTTCATGAGCTAATTGGGGTGGGCTTCTTACCCGCCCATGCGCTTTTTACCCCGTATTCCCCTACACAGCCTGTTACAGGGTGCTGCGGATTTTGTTTTACCCTTAAGGGCCTGCTACACTACATGTTACATCCCCAATGCCAGGTGAATCCATTCACGCAGGCACGCGCGCGCACACACACACACACACGCTGGCACGCGCGCGCGCACATACACACATACGCACGCACGCACACACATAATTATGTCACAGTAGAAATGGGAATCCAGTAGGATTCGGAATCCTACTAGTACAAATCAGAATTCTGATTTGTACTGACGGCCAGTAGAAAATGGAATCCAGTACACATTACAATCAACATAATATTGTTTCAGTTGTAAGAGAAGAAAGACAAAGCAAAGGGATTAGGTTGTACTGTCTTTTCTAGTGCTACAGCCAAATGGATTAGGTTGTCTTTTCTAGTGCTGCAGCCAAAGGGATTAGGTTGCACTGTCTTTTCTAGTGCTGCAGCCAAAGGGATTAGGTTGCACTGTCTTTCCTTGTGCTGCAGCCAAAGGGATTATGTCGTCTTTTCTAGTGCTGCAGAAAAAGGGATTAGGTTGTCTTTTTCTAGTGCTGCAGCCCAAGGGATTTCACCCTTTTACAAGGTATTTCACCCTTTTGCAAGGTATTTCACCCTTTTACAAGGTATTTCACCCTTTTACAAGGTATTTCACCTTTTGTATAGTGTTTGCCTCCAAATGGGGGTGGGCTTATACTACTAGATGGGCTAATACTCTGTATTTTACGGTACATAGTTAAAATATCTTTTATTTTAGACAGCCTGGGCCGGTCAGTGCACAACCTGGTCCACCTGCTGCCTCTGTACCGCCAGCGGCTGAAGACCAGCAAGCCTGCCATTCGGCGGGTGAAGACGTGGACCAAGGAGGCTACAGAGGCCCTCAACGGGTGGTTTGACTGCACTGACTGGGACGTTCTGCTGGAGGGTGCCCCGCTGGAGGAGCGAGTGGACATTGTCACATCATATGTCAACTTCTGTGTGGATATGCTGGTGCCCAGCAAGGAGGTGAAGACCTACCCCAACTACAAGCCCTGGGTGTCCAGAGAGCTGGCCGGCGTCATCAGGCAGCGACAGCAGGCCTTCCAGGACGGGGACGAGGCCGAGGTGAAACGCCTGCAGAGAGAGACGAGGAAGACGGTGCTGGCTGACAGGGGCCGCTTCAGGGACAGGGTGGAGAACCACTTTGCCTCCGGCAACCCCAGGCAGGTGTGGAGCGGTCTGCAGTCCATGACGGACTACAAACCAGGCAGGAAGACCCTGAGAGCTGAGGACCCGCAGGCGCTGGCCAAGGACCTCAATACCTTCTACGCCCTCTTTGACACCGCTGACTTCTCCACTGAGCGTTCAAGTGCTCTCCTGGAGCTGGCTCAGCGGGACGATGGCGAGGAGGTGCTGACGGAGGAGGAGGTGAGGAGACAGTTCCGGTGGGTCAACCCACGCAGTGCCTGTGGTCCTGATGAGCTGCCCGGGGTGGTGCTGAAGCACTGCCACGACTCCCTGGCCGCTGTGTTCAGGGTCCTCTTCCAGCAGTCCCTGGACTCCGGGCTGATTCCCCCCATCTGGAAGTCCTCTGCCCTCATCCCTGTCCCCAAGAAACCTTCCCCCACAACCCTCAACGACTACCGCCCCGTGGCCCTGACCTCTGTCCCCTTCAAATGCCTGGAGCGGATGGTGCTTCGCAGACTGCTGCAGGCCACACGCCAGTTCCAGGACCCCCTGCAGTTTGCCTACAGCCCCAACAGGAGCACGGACGACGCCATCATCACCGTGCTCCACTCTGTGCTGACCCACCTGGAGCGGCCGGGGAGCTATGCTAGGCTTCTTTTCCTGGACTTCTCCCCGGCCTTCAACACCATCCAGCCTCATCTGATGGTGCGGAAGCTGATGGCGATGGACGTCAATCCCCTGATCATCAGATGGCTCTGCAGCTTCCTCACAGACGGGCCTTAACACATGGTAGTCAGGACGTCCACGTCGGCTGTCGCCTCAGCCCAGGTCCGCACTAACACCGGAGCTCCACAGGGGTGTGTCCTCTCCCCAGCCCTGTTCACGCTGTATACCGCCGATTGCCGCTGCACCGCCGAGGGCACCGTCCAGGTGAAGTTCTCCGATGACACCTCGCTGACCGGCCTCATCCTGACCAGCGAGAGCTCCTGCAGGGATGCTGTGGAGGCGCTGGTTGGCTGGTGCGACGACAACCATCTCCTACTGAACGTGGCCAAGACCAAGGAGATGGTTGTCGACTTCAGGAGGAACCCGCCTACGCCGGCTCCACTGTTCATCGGGGGGGAGGTGGTGGAGATGGTGGACCAGTACAAGTATCTGGGATACATCATCGACAGCAGGCTTGACTGGTCCGCCAACTCCCAGGCCCTGCTCAGAGGGGAAACCAGCGCCTCTTCTTCCTGAGGAAGCTCAACAAGTTTAGGGTGGGCCCGAGGCTGCTGGAGCTCTTCTATCGAGCAACAGTGGAATCGGTGCTTACCTTCAACTTCCTCAGCTCCTTCGGCAGCCTCAAAGAACTCGACAGGGCCAGGCTTTCGAAAATCGTCAAGACAGCTGGCAGGCTGATCGGCAGGCCTGTGGATGGCCTGCAGGAGCTGTTCGAGCGGAGAGCACTCAGGCGGTTGAGGGCCATCCAGGGTGACCCCAGTCACCCTCTGTGTGAAGTGTTGCAGGCCCAGGTGTCTTCAAGATCAGGAAGGTTGATCAGTTTTAGTGCCTGAACCGATAGGCTGAGGCGGTCTTATCTGCCCACAGCGGTGCGCCTGTTGAATAGTGGGCCTGTGAACTAGGTTGGTCTGGTGGCCCCTGCCTGCGCATTCCCATCCTGTGAAGGTAACAATGGCGGCGTGTGTTTGTGGGTGTGTGTGTGTGTGTGTGTTGTGGTGTGTGTGTGTGGTGTGTGTGTGTGTGTGTGTGTTGGTTTGTGTGTTTGTGTGTGTGTGCTTATAGGGGGAAGAGGGCATGGATGTAGGTGCTATGTTAATATACATTTCTTGTTCCATTTTGCTTTTACCATTAATTATTTTGTGTGTGATACCATGCCATGCTATTTTATGGTCCTGATGTTTAGGAGGAGTGTGTTAGTGTGTGTATGGAGAGGATCGAGAGAGCAGGGGAGGAGGGAGAGGTGGGAGGGGGAGAGGGGGACGGTTCAGTCTTGTGCTATAATTGAATACAATAAAGCGAGGCTTACCTCGTAAGGTGATGCTGTTTGTAGATTCTTGCGAAGCAGTAATAACTGGAACGAGTGTACAGGAGATATTGCAGCCAGGGCCAGCCAGTATTGAAAGCTGCTGCGAAGGAACACTGCATCCCATAGTCCATCATGTTTTGGTTTGTCATTACCATATTCCTGGTAAGGGGCCCAACAGATGTCAAGCATTTGACGACTTCCCCCGCATTGTGTAATGAAGGCCCCTGTTTTGGGGGTCTACCTGATGGACTATGTCAAGTAACACACAAATGATCCACCATTATGGTTGTCCCTTCGCCTGATGTGCTTTATTTGCTGTGTTCTGTGTTTTTGCACGTTGTGCACTGTGTCTTGGGTGGGTGACAGTTATTGTTCTTGGCAGGTAGTGCCTTCTTTCTATTAACATTCGAAGAAGGGTTGGGCCTGTACACTCGTTCCAGTTATTACTGCTTCGCAAGAATCTATAAACAGCATCACCTTACGAGGTAAGCCTCGCTTTATTGTATTCAATTCTTGCTCAGCAGCATAACTGGAACTATACTGTACAGGAGATGTTGAGAGCCAGTGTTCTAGAAGCAGCATAAAGCTACAACGGTCATAGCATGCATAGGCGCATGTTTCTTTGTGTTTCCGAGAACAGAGTGTTCGGTTCAAATATTCGTGTGAAATTCGCATCTCACGTCAAGCATCAGAGCTGTGCAATGAAGCTGGGCTATTTCTAGTGTGAATTATTGTGATAGGAAACGCCCCATGCTTCACAGCATGTAACACTGTTACAGTTGCGTTATATTTGCACACAGAGAGTGTCTGGTACTGACCATTATCTGCTAGCAATCAGTTCCAATTTCATCACTTCCAAACGTCGCCCTATGGTGGGCAGTGGAACAGCTGCTACGATTTATTGTTGATTTCATAACTGAATGCGCCCCACGCATTAGGGAAACGCTATTCACCATATGTGTATTGAAATCTTAGCCAAGGCCAGAGAGGTCAAGCCGGTTGGAAACCGATACCCCTGCCTGTCAGACGGCAGCGTGAGAAAGAAAGGGAGAGAGAGCATGGATGAGAGAGAGAGAGACACAGAGGTGAGAGAGAGAGAGAGAGGGGGGGCTATGCTTGGTGCAGCAACTCCGTTCCTCTTCAAATTCCTCAGTTGCCATAAATATCCCTCATGCAACAGCATTCCAGAGGTTACAATAACAGAGCTTCTCTCTTCTTCACCGTTTTCCGTTAGCTTGTACATATCTAAACGAATTGTTTTCTTTTTTTGTCTCTCTCTTTTGTCTTTCATTCCCCCTTTTTTAATTTAAATTTTACAACCATACAGGTCCAGTAACTGATTGGCATGATTAGGTCCTTACCATAATGCTTGGCCTTATATGGCTTAAGTCTTTCATAATTGTTTGTAATGACCTCTTCCAACCTTTAGTTTAAACATTTGTGTTGAAGTGGCGAATATAACATTTGAATGTAAAGTCAGGATACGACCCTCCCCGTGTGTAAGAATCATGTTAGTTTTTTTCTTCTTCTTCTTCGAAATCAACAGTATAGACAGGTTGTTCATAACATGATGGGTGTCTTGGGGGCCAACCTTTTAATAATAGTTGCCTGTGATAGCCTAGCTTAAAAATAAATGACCAGTCAACGGTTTTTACCCACACTACTGTAGTGATGGCACATCATGCACAGGGCAGTCAAGTTTCCCGCATTTTTTTTGTCTTCAGGAATATGCTAGTTGTAATTCCATCATATAGTTTTTTGTCAGAAAAGATTTCCCCCCTCACGC
>CM065695.1:43482057-43514810 GCA_017654935.2 Phymorhynchus buccinoides | reverse complement strand
TATGCTTCATTTTGTGTGTGTTTGTCTGTTTATTAACGTACCTTCATATGATTATGTGTTTTAAGACTGTATATATTTTTTTAGTAGTATCAGTATCAGTTCGCATTAGCGTTTCATCTATTTGTTTGTGTATGTTAACGGCAAGTATGAAAAATGGCTACTGTATGCCAATACTTTTACCGTTGTAAAATAAAGGTTCAATTCAATTCAATTCAATTCAATTCTCTCTCTCTCTCTCTCTCTCTCTCTCTCTCTCTCTCTCTCTCTCTCTCTCTCTCTCTCTCTATCTCTCTCTCTCTCTCTCTCTCCCTCACTTTCGTGTAGGGCTCCATCCGCAACAGACGTGTCCCTCTGCTCTCTACAGGTTATATTGTTTTTACTAGTTTCTTCAGCACGTAGACATGTGCAAAGTAGCATATAGGTGCCTGTAGGCCATGTGAATGTGCTGCCGAAATTGTGGATTATATCTCGTTGTGGTGTTTGAGTTATTAATTTAATTTTAATTTTCAATGTGTGAAAATTCTCAAAGTCAGTAAAACTTTACTAGTGTTGTGCTGTGTGGTGTGCTACAAGGATGAAGAATGGTCGCCTAAGGCATCCGTCTCAAGAGGTCTCAAGTGGTTAAGTGGTTAGTGCTACGAGAGAGAACCGTCCCTTTCACACAAGGGACAGCCTATCCCTGTGCTCTTGAAGGACCTCCACCCTGCGTCAGTGTGGCGCCTGTAGGCTATTAACTGGCGACACCCAAACCAGCTGACCATCAAGCCAGAATGTGGTGGACCAGCTCTAGGCAGTTGAGAAGTGTGGTGTAATAGAGCATTTGCCACGCGCCGGTGACCTTGAATTTCACTGAGTTGAATTTAGAGAGTTGAACTAGAGAGGTCAGCGTAACTCGGGCAGAACGAGCTCGGGCAAATTAGTAGTCTGGCATAGAGAACGAACACTCGTGGCAAATGCCCTATTAACAAGTCTGACTACAACCCCCCTCCCCACGTCCCACCTGTGTTAACAATGTGACGTATAGTCGTGCTGCTTAGAGCCTAATTCTTCTTTTTGACATGGCAAGTCAAAACTGACTTTTGGCATCTGCAGCAACGCACCATAACCCCCATTCTTCATATAATTAGTCTTCTATCGGTACTGATTTATTTCAATTTCTAGTCTATGATGTAGGTCTGTTTTTCCATGGCCAAGAGGATGACCACTCGCTCTATGCAGAGCGTGACAACTGGTGGAGAAAGAATATGTTTAACAAGAGACCCACAGCAAGTCACTTTCGACAGCCAGCCTTCCGTATTGGAGGTATGTTGTCATACAAAGGTATTGTGACCGTTTGAAAGCAGAAAACGTTGAGTCCTCCCTGATCGAGAGAACCAAACAAGATAAAGACACTCTCCAGCTTCCACTAACACTCATTAAACCAATACCACTCGAACTGAGACATACACAAATACACACATACCTTGAAGATGACAATGTTCTAACGTTTCATATTTACTACAACACAAGCAAATTTCTTATTCAGGGACAAGTGTGTTATCAGTGGAAGGCTGATGAATTTGAAAAACTGAAACATCTAGTTGATTATCTAGCCAAAAACAATGTGACTCCGGAGACCGCGTTTGAAGCGCTGGTGAAAGCAGCCTCTCTAATGTCTGCGATAACCACGCCAGGCCCGACCGCCATTGAGGACGTCCATCCGTCACCACGGCAACTGACCATTGCGAACAACAATGAACCCTCATCCTCCTCTTCACCCCCTCTCCCAGATGAGCAGCCTTCACCCCCATCCCCCCAACTCTCCCCAAATGATTGCTCTGCCCCACCATCCCACCACCTTGCAATCGCTCTCCCCTACTCCCCGCTGAACAACGGGGAAACCCCTCCACCCCCTCCTTCCCTGTCTGAAGTGGACAACACTGACGAGGACCCCCCATCCATCTACACTATCACCCTCTCAGCCACTCCCTGACGATGACACGTCGTCTGGGAAGCCCTCCACCCCTCCACCCCTCCCTCTCCAGCTGAAAACAACGCTCTAGCTGTTGGCCCCTCGCCCCCACTCCCTCCTCCACACCCGGATCCAGCCAGTGAAGACAATGGTCAAACTGTCGAGACACCCGTCACCCCGCCCCCTCCTACACCGAGCCCTTCTCCAGTCAGTGACAATAACGCCCAATCTGTCCAGGCTCCTACCATCCCACCCTCTCACCCCCCGCCCCCTCCTACACCGAGCCCTTCTCCAGTCAGTGACAATAACGCCCAATCTGTCCAGGCTCCTACCTCCCCCCCCCCCGCCCCCTCCTCACCCACCCGTGCCCCTCCGTGAAAAACAATGCAGACCCTATTCAAGCACTTAGCCTACGGCCCCCTCCTCGCCCCGCCCCCCCGTACAAACAATGACAGCACGGCCCAACACTGCTTCTTCGAACCTTGCGGTGAGTTCTCATCTTCCACCCTCCCCGTGACACCCCCCCAACCTCCTCCTCTACCCTCACCGAAATCGCCTGAAGGAGAGACATCTCCATCCTTTTTTCCTCCCCCTCCACACCGCTCACCCTGCTGATGACGTCCAACCCCCAGCCAGAGCTCCCCTCTGTGCCCTTACTATACCAAGAACTGATGTCAGCGGAAAAAAACATCGCTGACCTGACAGCACAGGTACAAGCACTGACACAACAACTAGCCCACACCACGCAACACACACAGCAAAACATGCACTCCATCAACGACACAGAAACCAGAGTGAAAAATGCAATCAAAGTAGTCAAACAAGAATTTGCGCAAGAAATCGATTATATCAAAGAAGAAAACAAAGCACTGACTCACCAACTCAAAGACGCAACAAGCAAGCTACATTCACTCAAAGACAGTCAACTCAACATAAACGGTGATGTGAAAAAACAAATCAATGCACTACAGTCAGCCAAACACACAATCCAACAGTCTATTGACAGTCCTCCCGTCTCCAGTCATCAAGTACAAATCAACGTAGCAACAAGCAACATGTTTGCAGCTCTCTCAGACACATAAAATCATAGATGAAACAAAATCTCAACAGCATGCATCCAGCTCCACCGACACGCAAAAGGCTACAGGTAGGACAAGTAGGCCTACACCCAAGGACAAAACAAACCCACAGCATACAAACACAAACAGCACCACAGAAACCAGGCACAGCACTCCTTTCAAAGCAACAGGCAACACACAGCCTCTCACCACCCCCTGACCATTCTCTCTCAAACACAAACACAAACTGCAACGCACTGCTGCTAGGGGACTCTGTGCTGAAGGGGGTGGATGACAGAAAGATGTCTGTTGATGGTGCCACAGTGAAGAACATCACCGTACCTGGACTGACAGTGACAGACCTGTGTCAGTGGCTGACATCATGCTCGCCCTCCACCCACATCCGCCACCTCACCTTTCATGTGGGGGTAAACAGCTGCGGGAAAGGGCCTGTTTCCTCAACAGAATGGACCACTCTGATCCGTCTGCTGAAACGGGCCTTTCCCAAAGCCATGCTCCAGGCCACCTCCCTCCCTTTGGCAACCGCCACCCTCTATGGCAGCCTGCTTTCCTGTCCGCCACCAACCTTCGCCACACCTGCCAACAAGCGGGGATGGTTTACATCGATCACTTCCCCTCTTTCCTAGCCATGTCTGGAAAACCCCAAAAGGTGATGTACCAGGACCGGATTCACCCCAGTGCACACGGCTCCAGGGCCATAGCACTGAATATCCGGTTTCATGGTCATCGCCAAAGCGTCGCCCCAGGAAACAGACAGCAGCAACAAATGTGGATGGAACAACAGCAGCGACCACAGCAGCGACAGCAAATCAACAACGCCGGTGCTGTCAGTCAGGGCATGCAGAATGAACAGCAATCCAAATCCCTCACCCCCACACCCGACCAGTCCACCATGGCTGACTACAACACCGCACATACTGTCTACAAAGACTCTGAGTATGATGTTAAGTTCCCCCCTTTGATACCCAAACGACAATACCCTGATGCCCAACAGCCGCCAGTGTTGCCATCATCAGTAACACAACTGTCTTTCCCTCCCCAACATCATTACCAACCAGTCCCACAACCAGCCCCTTATCCCCTCGCCCATCAATACCCTCCTGGTCTGATATCAGCCCCGTATCCACCACCACCCCTACCACACCCCTACTCCACCACCGCCCAGCACCAGACAGTCCAACAGCCATTCCCCACTGCCCTGCCTCTGGGACTATTGGCTGAACTACTGCACCCCTACCTGAGAGGATAGACACTGATGTGAAAATGTTTCTCTCTCTCTCTCTCTCTCTCTCTCTCTCTCTCTCTCTCTCACTCTCTCTCTCTCTCTCTCTCTCTCTCTCTCTCTCTCTCTCTCTCTCTCTCTCTAATGTGGTGTATAAGCTGCACTCGCCAATTATTTGCACGTGCAAATTTCTGAAAACTTTTACCGAACCTGTGACTGTTTGCTTCACAATATTCACTGTCGGTGACATTTGCTGATCTGCTTATCGTTTTCCTCACTCTGCGGAGTGTAGGCCTTACAGTTCTCTTCCCGTTAAAAGATTAACAGATGACATTATTGTGCACTCTGTGAGGATTCTTATAGCAGCGTGTTGGATTTCTGCACCACAAAATAAGCTGCTGGTGACATTTACTGAATCCCTAATCGTTTTTTGACTGTTTCCACACCCTGTGGGGTGTGTACTTCTAATTTGGTATTTTCTTTGTAAGAAGAAAAAAGGTGACACCATTCTACTTCCAGTGGGGATTCTACTAGCTACGTTTTGACTTAAGAGTTTTCTTCTTTTAATTGTTTGTTGTTGTTTTTCCTTGTGAAACTCTTCCTGAAAACTGTTTTATTCGTGCTTTGGTTTGGGGTTAATCATCTTGTTTTGTTGTTGTTGTTTTTCTATATAAGTTTGTTTGCTTTGCGATAATCTTCCTGAGAAGTGTGTTTCATTTTGTGCTTTGACTGTTGTTATATTAGAACGTGTTTTGCTCTCTTAATTGTTCTTTTGGTTTCCTTTCCTTCGTTTTACGTGAACCGAAGGCTTAGTAAGTGTGTGTGTCTGTCTGTCTGTCTCAAGGAGCCGTTGTTGACGTTTTGACAAGACTTGAACATTTGGGAGACGCTTCCCTTCCCATTTCTGGCTCAAATTTTATGAACAGTTGAAAGGATATCGTAAGCGTGTAAAGTCTGTAGTAGAACTACTGCAACACAAATACGGATAGTCTTGCTTTCTTGTATTCTTTATATTCGTTGTCTTAATACGGGGACAAACCTGTATTGTTGTTGTTGTTGCTTTTTTTACGTGCATATCTATAGGTGTTTGTTGTTATTGGTTTATTTTTCTGTAATTCTTGTTTTTATACAGACAATTCTTGTATTTGTGTCTTAATTAATACAGAAGGTCCTGTATCTTTGAATTATTATTTTAATAGTCCTGTATTCTTTGACAATGTATTCTAAAACTAACGGAACTCGTATTGCACACGTCAATGTGTATCATTTGTATAATAAGTTACCAGACGTATGTATGCTTCTGAATGATACCCCACCTATCCACATTTTAGGCCTCAGCGAGACTCGCCTTAATACCTATATACCAGACAATATGCTCACAATCCCCAACTACAACATTATCCGCCGTGACGCCTCTAAACCAGGCGAAACTGGCCTTGCTGTCTTCATTCATGACAGTATTTCTCCCTTTGCACAAAGGAGATTAGACTTAGAAACCACAGATATAGAGTGCATTTGGCTAGAAGTAAGATATTCTAAATCATCACCTTTATTAATTGGTTACTTATACAGAAACCCTGCCTCTACATATGATTGGCTGGATGATTTCGTGTTTATGATGGATAATGTCAAGGTAAACAATCGTAATATACTGCTACTGGGTGATTTCAATTATGACTTATTTAAGCCTCAAATTTCATGGCGATCAACTACTACCCTATTTGGCCTCCAGCAACATGTCTCTACAGCTACCAGAGTCACTCCCACTTCAGCAACACTACTTGACCACGTATACACCAACAACACGTCCCTAGTCACTGATATCAATGTTCTAGATACCATATGTATTAGTGACCACTACCCTGTTACATGCACATGGATGTACAGACCTCCTAAGACTCAAACCAAAGGACACACTACTATTCACTACAGATCATTTAAACACTTTGATAAACCTGCATTCTTCTATGACTTAAGCATGACACACTTTGCTAATGTATTTCACTTTGTATGTCCTGTTCAAGCTCTTGATGTATTTTATTCTACATTTTTGTCCATAATTGAGAAACACGCACCTCTTAGAAGCAAACGAGTGAAAAGTTCTACTCTTCCTGGTTGGCTAACTCCCCAAATAGCTGAAGCAATGTGAACACGAGGTCAACTGGAATACAAATACAAATTGCTGAAGAAAGAAAACATTGATTCACTACCTGATGACGTCAAAGCAGAAAAGCGACTGGAGCGTGAAAACGCTGAATCGGAATTTAAAAAACTAAGAAACAAAGTCAATGACCTTATTCGTGACTCCAGGAAGCAACACTTCAACAAAATGGTATCTATAAACAATGACACATCTACTTTATGTCGAGCCATAAACACTATCACACACAAGTCCAATCGCCAGCAGACGTATAACTATAACTGGTCACCAGACTCATTCAATAAACACTTTATAAACTTAGCAGAGTCTCTAAGTCCAACAGATACATCACAACCTGCTAAAGAATATAACCCTCCACCTCATCTTCAAACCTTTTGTAATACTAATGTTAAACCTGGCAATTCATTTAAAGTACCTTCTTTGGCTATTCACGAAGTTGGCTCCCTTATCTCAAGTCTAAAGAATACAAAATCAATGGGACCTGATAAAATAAATAGCTCTCTCTTAAAACTCTCACTTCCCTACATAGTAGAACCGCTTACTTTCATATACAACGCGTGTGTAGACCAGAACATAGTTCCACCTCGTTTCAAATCAGCAAAAGTTATACCATTGCCTAAAAGTAAAGATATTTCTGATTTGAACAATTTTAGGCCAATTTCTCTTCTTTCAGTTCTGTCTAAGCCGCTAGAAAAACACATTCATAAACATTTAATGCACTATCTTGAAGTTAATAATCTCTTTCACCCATTACAATCCGGCTTTCGACATCACCATTCTTGTCAAACTGCCCTAGTCCATCTCTGTGACACATGGCTTTCAGCAATTAATCAAGGCAAAATGACGGGTTCTGTATTCCTAGACTTTAAGAAAGCATTTGATCTTGTGAATCATGAAATACTACTTAAGAAACTGACACTATATCTACGAGACGAAAATACAGTCTCTTTCTTTGCATCCTATCTTACTAATATAACACAGTTTGTCCTTAGTAATGGCATAAATTCGTGCACTGAGGTCATAAAGACAGGTGTGCCCCAAGGATCTGTCTTAGGGCCTCTTCTATTCTGCCTATTCATTAATGATCTACCTCTATCAATATCAACTGACTCTGTCTCATGTGATCTCTTTGCTGATGACACTTCTCTCCATTCTAGTGCAACTAACCTACCTTCGATTCAAATATCTCTGCAGTCAGCTTTACATGATGTCTCTGATTGGTGTAGCCAAAACCGTATGGTCCTCCATCCAACCAAAAGCAAAAGCATGGTAATTACTTCAAGACAAAAGCATCAGAAAGAACCTCTAGTTTTAAATGTTTATATTAATGACAATGCCATAGACCAAGTACGCGAGCACCGAGTCCTAGGAGTGATAATAGACGACGAACTAAAATGGCAATCCCATATTGAAAAAATGACACATAAACTTGCACGCAGCCTATTCCTACTAAAGAAACTTACACCCTTCATAGATATAGATGCACGCAAAATGTTTTTTCATGCCCACTGTCTCTCGAACATTAACTACGCATCTGTAGTTTGGGACTCTGCAGCTAATTGTCACCTATTGAAACTCAATTCTATGTACAAAAGGGCAGCTAAAATAATTCTCCCTGATCCTGAACTCAGTACATTTGAAAAACAAGCTCAGTTAAACATACTTCCACTGCAATCACAGCTTAGCTACAATAAAGCCATTCTCATGTACAAAGTACACTACTTCTTAGCTCCACAATATCTGAAAAATCTAGTTACACAAGCCTCACAACGTTATGGTTCAAGTAATTATATTTTACCACAAACAAGAATTGATAAATTTAAGTCGAGCTTTACCTTCTCGGGTTCTTTCATATGGAACTCCCTTCCGTGTGACACTAAATTATGCTCCTCTATCTCAGCCTTCAAAACGAGTCTTCGAAAGACACTAACATTCGACCCTCCTTAAGCTCATTTCCCCCCAGGGTCATATCTCATAATATGCTAGATGCTTACGCCGATGTTAGTATGTATTCCTTTCATTTTATGAATTTTATTCTATTTGTTAACTGTTCGCCTACAATGTGCCTAATTATGTTAGAAATATTGTCCTCAATTTAATGCAAATTGTTACCTGTTACATACCATATGATGAATGTATATATATTGCCCTGTTCTATAATGTATGTTTCGTTTATATACATGCGCGCAAGTGTGTAAGTATGGTTGCATGCTTGTATGCACGCGCAAGTATTAAAAATATGCAACTTTGATAATTCCATATTTCAGCCTATGTTTCATAATATCAACTGCTTTGCTACCTTTGTATTCAGCTCTGTATGTATAATAGTATGCCTTGCCATGTTTGTCTTTTGTGTTAAGTTATATATGTATCAAGGACAGATTGGAAGAATAGGCTTTGCCTAAAATCTATATCCTTGGAAAATAAAGTTTCAAGTTTTCAAGTTTTCAAGTTTTCACTCTCAGTGAGTCCATTGTTTTCTCTTCTGTCTTTTACTTGACAGATTCAGGGCTCTTGTCTGTTCATAAGACGTTGACGTCTGACCCACACACGCCTCGAACCAATCATGACTGACATACTCGAGTACTTTGCCAGCTTGTTGCTTTTGAATTTAGATAAACCTAGTAGGCAAAGGCCTGGAACAACATGCCTGTGCTCAATGCCTAGTGACCCCACAATGATGACAACCACTTTTGTATCAAAACCTGCTTCTGTCAATGAAAAGCAAAGTGGCATGTACTTTTGAAATTTTGCCTCATAATATATTTGCATAAACAAAGGGGTTGGATACTTCCACAATGAAAGCCTTTGAGGTTCCATGATCAATGAGACAAAGGTAAGGTTTATACTGATTTGCGTTGTCGCCAAAGGGAACAATGCGGTTGTGAAAGTACATACATACATACATACATACATGAAACTGATGAGATCTTCACAGCTCGAAACAGCTGTCTTTGCATAAGGCACTGTCCCTCCCCCATTGGGAGAAAAAGCAAATCAGCACATTTTATTATTTTCTTCTTTTCTTCTTTTCAGAACACAGAACAATTCATAAAGTTAATGTTAACTAAGTTTGTCTCCGAGGTTCACAAATGCATACACTGGACACAGAACAGATTTATCAAAGCAAATTATTCTGCATTTCAAATGCACCAACTTTTCTGTCCCTCAGCTAATAACTGAGATTTATCTTTCATACTATTGTTATCCTTAATTTGGATATCATCTCAGTAGTTGGCCCTCTCTATAGTCATGTCTATTAGTTTTTTAACTAAACATTTCTGAACATTATTAGTTTCGTCATTTTACATACGAATGTTACTATTTCTGGTTTAACTTAGTGCTGGTTTGCTTTTATTGTGGATTTTCGATTTGGTGCAAAGAGGACACAACTCTCTTGTAGAATGTCTTCTTGCTGAAGTCGACATCCAAATTGATGAGATCGTCACAGATCGAAACAGCTGTCCTTGCATAAAGCACTGTCCCTCCCCCATTGGGAGAAAAAGTAAATCAGCACATTTTATTATTTTCTTTTTTTCAGAACACAGAACAATTAATACAGTTAACGTTAACTGAGTTTGTTTCTGAGGTTCATAAATACAAACATTTGGACACAGAAAAGATTTATCAAAGCAAATTACATACATACATAGGCCTACATACATACATACAAGCACATACATACATATGTACATACATACATATATACACTGAATGTCATAGACCAGAACGTTGTTAAGAAAAAGTACAGAACAACTCTGACTGTCCAGTTTAGTCGAGCTGCTGGGTCACTGAACAGTCATTGTGTTCAGTGATGAGAAACATTCAACATGTTTCTCTCGACCAAATGAGACAGCCTGAGAGGACCAGAGGGAGTTGGGGAAAGAGTTGTCAGAGAACAGATTTGAATGGATGATTATATTCAAACCATGATTCTGCGCATGGGTCACACGCCAGGTAGAATCTAGGTGTACAAAAATGGCGAGAAGTACCAGAACAGTTGGACAATGCATCACAATCAGAATGTAGGCTAATGTCCTTAGTCAAGTTTTGTGCTGTAACCAACACTGATTTTTGGTTGTGTCCAGTCGAAATGACGCAGGGCAACAGTCGTGTTCTTCGTAATCTTTTCGCGTTTGAGTGAAAACAAATCATTTTTTGACTGTAAAACCAAGGACAGAAAAACATTAAAAAAATATTGAATAGTGATGAACACATTTGTATTTTTGCTATAAAAAAACAACAACAAAAAAACACACGTATTTGCGGAATTGTTGCATTAAGGCCAACAAAATTCATGCTATGGAATGTAAATTTGAAAGCATATTCATGATACTTTAGAATATAAATCGTGTCCTGAATTAGGCTTATTTGGATGAATCAGCCATGACAGCAAGCAGGAAATAAATAGTGGGGCCTGGGTCCTTCCGTCTGAACTGGGGGGTTTCATGGTCTTAACCCAGGGTAAGCAGTAGGTCTTTCTCCTCTGTTGTTTTCTGTGTCATTTTAACTCTTCTACTGTCCCCGGCGCAGATGTGCGCCATGACGTTCCCTAGACGTTATTGCCAACGTTCCAGGTGGCGCCGGGAACCATCTCCCACGTGGTTGTCTATTTTTAGAGCTTATATCAGTGCATTTCCGTTAATTTAACGCATTTAGTAAAGTAGGTGATCGTGTTTAGTTCTCTTGAAACATAACCTGCCAGTTAAGGTTACAAAGAACAGAAAATAACTTAGCACTGGAAGAGTTAATCAACAAGCAGGGAACAAACTGTGGGTTGTTTCTCTTAATCTTCTGACATAGTTGTGATAAACAAAGAAGTTAAAAGTGTTGCTAACAGCCGAAGATATCTGATGAAACCTTTGGATAACCCATGCCAAATTATCATAGCTTCCCCCTGGTTTAAACCCATGAAATATGAAGAAAGCAGTTCGCATGACTATCGCTGGAATGATGCAGATAATGAACAACAGTGAAGTGCCGATGATGACTCGAGTTATGGCCAAATCTCTGGAGGTGACAGCACTGGAAGCTGATGATACTTTCTCCCTCCACTGAGTCAGTTGCTTCAGTTTGATGGCCGTTATCACCGTGCACACACTGACACAGACCAGGAAAAGGACGAATGGCGGACGTTTCGGCCCCAGACTTTACGGCCCCGGACTTTACGGCCCAGACTGTCCGGCCCTGGACAATTCGGCCAGTTTCTTCTCTGATGCACTGGCTTTGCTTCCACTGGAACAAGTTACCGAGGGGATGGATCTCGTGAGAAGAACAGCTCCCGAGGATGCGGTTCCCCTTGTGGACTACTTTGATGCGACCTATTTGTCTGGAGTTCTCAGACGACGCCGTCAAGTCCCACCCATTTTTCCTCCCGATACCTGGAATGCTCATCAGGCGACCATGGATGGCAATCCAAGGACAAACAATGTCTGTGAGAGATGGAATAACATGTTTTCGGGACTTGTTGCGCAGGCCCACCCAACAGTCTGGAAGCTAATTGAATGTCTGCGTGCCGACGCATCCAAAGTCAGCACACAGGTTCTTCAGGACGCTCGTGGAGTCAAGCCGAAAAAAAGAGGCAAGACTGTGTACCAAGAACTTCAAAGACGCCTGAAGAGTCTGTGTGATGACAGGGTATCAGGACGGAAGACCATCCAGGAGTTCTTACATGGTGTTAGTCGGAACTTGAGGGCAGGGCAGCCAGACATCTAGGGAGTATTATACCAATCATGGTTCGAAAGACTTTTAAAGCGCGTTTTAATGTACAAAAGATAATAAATGACAATAAATTTAGCGTCATGTGTCATGTGCTGCAATTTTCTGCTTTTATTTTAGTGTTTAGCATTATTTATGGAGACTATTTTCAAATTACTTCTCTCTCTCTCTCTCTCTCTCTCTCTCTCTGTCTCTCTCTCTTTCTCTCGCTCTCTGTCTCTCTCTTTAGTGTTTAACATTATCCAAATCTGAAATGGTAATGACCGAATTTTCCGGGGCCGAAATGTCTAGGGCCGAAATGTCCACGACCGAAATGTTTGTAGCGAAAATACAATTCTCTTGGAAAACTTATGAAAGTCATACTGTTGTCTCTGTGATCAAACACACACACAACACCTGTACATATCTGACCCCGACTACAAACGTACAGACTCCAGTGATGACCATCACCATTGTCCACAGCCCCACAACAGTGGTCTTCGTGGGCAGGAAACTCGTCACCAGCAGAGGTCAACTAACGCACAGACACCTATCTAAAGCTATCACACTGTAGACCAACTGGGACGAAAGGACAACACCATGCATCCCAAGGTAATAATTATTGAGGAAAAATCGATGAGAATTTCCGAGATTGCTTTCTTTTCCATTGATAAAGGTATAAATGAGATCACCACTGAAGGCAAAGGAAAAGGCTACACTCAACAGATCCAAGATGGAAAGACTGAACAGACAGGTGTTGATTCTTTCCTGGAGGCCATGTCTGTAGAACACTATCATGTTGATGATGTTGGTGCTGAAGGAGGTGAGGAACAGCACTGGCAATCACAAACCATTAAGAACAAGATTGACGATGTTGTCGACTTCGTTAGGGACAAGACTTTCCTTGCTGTCCCAGGGAATAAACGTGAAAAAATGTGTGGTCACAGTCTTCAGGCACAGCGATCAGACTGCTGTTATTCATTGCAGCTGATTGATGGTGTGTCCTAACGACTTTGCTGACAAAGACTTTGCGAACTGAAACGACCTGAAATACATTTCGTTATATTAGTGGGCCATGCCTTCCAATTCATTCTGGAAGATTTAAAGATTGTACAACATGAACAAACAAACAACTACACGACAAGTTAGTGTAAAGTGACGTTATTTTATTCACAAGAGACAAAAAACAACAACTACTGGATATTTCGGCGAATGCGCCTTTATCAACATACTCAATTTCAGTTTTAATTTAATAATTATCCTTTGACCCCTCTTGAGGGTAAGGAGGATAACCAGAATATAAAACAAGTGGTCACATGCAAAAAAGAAACATTCATCAAACAAACTAATATATATAAGCTGCAGTCTATTGTCAAACAACTTTTCCTGATCTTATAAATTTTGCAATTTTCAATTAGAATATTTTGGCTTGGACATAGACTGACAAAAGTAAAAAAACAACATTCTTATTTATATAATGCCTCGGCAAAATATCTTGATGTTCTTCAAAATATGAACATTCAATTACAAAATAATATTCATCACCAATAACACCCATATCACATCTGTCACACAAACGGTCCTGTTGGTCAAGTCCAAATCGTCGTCCTGTTTCAATTGGTAATTTATGACAACTACATCTAAATTTCATTAAACTTATAATATATTTATCAGGCAATGTCATAATATATCTTTCTCTCCGAAATTTTGTTTAATAATATCTATAATAAAAACATTTGTTACTCGATTGAAGAGACACGGCTTCCGAAGAGGACGGTCCTGTGAGAGCCAGCTCCTTGGACTAGTAGACGAACTCACCGACGACTTGGAGAAGGGTAAACAATCTGACGCACTCGTCATGGACTTCTCCAAGGCCTTCGATAAGGTGTCCCATTCTCTGCTGGTCCACAAGTTGAGCCACTATGGCATCACAGGTCAGGTCAACAGATGGGTCCAAAACTTCCTGGCAGACCGCAGACAGGCTGTTGTAGTGGAGGGTGCTAGGTCGGAATTCGTGGCAGTTGAGTCGGGTGTCCCCCAAGGTTCCGTCCTCAGCCCCACCTTATTCCTGCTATACATCAACGATCTCCCCCAAGATCTCACAGCAACGACCCGCCTGTTTGCTAACGATACTCTGTGCCACAAGAACGTCGCCACCCCCTCTGATCAACAGGCTCTCCAGCACGACCTCGACAGACTGGCAGAGTGGGAGACAAAATGGCACATGGAATTCCATCCTGACAAGTGCCAGTCCATCCAGTTCACAAGAAAACGCAACCCCACAGTGAATCAGTACAACCTTCATGGCCACACCCTCTCTAACACCGAGGAGATAAAGTACCTAGGAGTCACCATCTCCAATGATCTGCGAAGGGACTTCCACATCTCCAACATCGTTAATAGAGCCAACAAAACTCTGGGCTTTATTAGAATAACTCTAGTACTCTAGTACGACCAACACTAGAGTATGCAAGTAGTGTGCGGGACCCCTATACCAGCAAAAACATCAAGAAAATAGAAGCTGTGCAGAGGAGGGGGGCGCGCTGGGTCGTCAACCGTCACTGCCAGACGTCCAGCGTAGACTCCATATATAAGCAGCTGAATTAGTCCCCGCTATCAGAACGAAGAAGAAAGGCACGGCTCACCAACTTCTTCAAGTTCCACCATGGAGAATTGGTGATCAACTCCTCCAGAAAGCCAGCCCCCAGCCATCCAACAAGATCTACTCGTTTCCTGCATGCTGAGGCGTACCAACTGCCAGCATGCAGGATTCTGTACCGTCAGCAGTCTTTCTTCTCTCGGACCATTGCCGAGTGGAACCTGTTCCCGTTTGTGGCAGTGTCATCAGCCACGGTGGGAGCCTTCAAAAGCCAGATCTAACCCCCCCTCCCCCCTCTCCCTCCCGTCCCTTCTTCCTCCCCATCCCTTCTTCCTCATCTCCTTACCCCCCCCCTCCACCCTCATCCACGACTCCCTCTCTACCCCTCATACCAAGCCAAGACTTTAAACCAGAAGCCTAACCTAAGCGCAGAAACCTTTTTCCAAGTTAATCTTCAGAATCTTCATTACGATGAAGGTAGAAGATCAAACGAAGAAGAAGAAGAGACTGTAACCAGGAATCTTGGAATTTATCTTTTAAAGACCGTAAAATATTATTACATAGAGTTTCTAGACAAAAAGGATTGTGATTCACAGACACAATCACATCCACATTCAATCAGTATGTTCTTTACAGTTTCAAGCCAGGGAAATTCAATAGAACTGTTCTCGTGTAAATCATACATTAACTGATATACTTTGCTAGAAAACTTATTCGCATATTGTGGAAGAACTAGACCAGACCAAAATCGTATCATTCTTGATTTAGCAAAAATTTAAACAGGAACAAACCCAGCTTCACCGTACAGTAATGTCTTTCATTATATTACGGGGTAGATGGAATACATATTTAAGAAACTGCAGTTGTAGTTTTTCCAAAATATTAAAATTTTCATAACCCCATATTTCGGAACCATAAAGTAATACTGACAGTACCATTTTCTCAAACATATCAAGTGCTACACTAATACTTACATTTTTAGAATGAAATACTTGAAGAACATGAAACATTGCTTGCTGTGCTTGATCAAACACCGTTTTCTTTGCTTTAAAAAATAACCATTTTTGTGAAGCATAACGCCAAGATATTTCATATAACTTACAATTTCTAGATCACAATTTCCAAAATGAAATTTTAAGCGATTGCTACGATTGTTGAATATCATTACTTTCGTTTTGGAACTATTCACTTGTAATTTCCATATAGAACAATAATCAAAAAGAGTATCTAATGCCCTTTGCAAACCTTAAGCAATAGATGATAATAATATTGTATCATCAGCATACAGTAACACCAGTAACGTAATATAGTCCTTTAACTGCTTGTCTGAGTAAGTCAACTTAGTGTTTAAGTACGAATTACCAGTTTGCAACAAAAACTGTTCCAGGTCATTGAAAAATAATGAAAATAGAATAGGTGAAAGATTTTCACCTTGCCTTACTCCTTGAAAACTCCCAAAGTAGTCAGATTTTTCCTGTTGACGAAAACGCACGATTTGATGTTTTTTTACATATTAAAAATTACTTTAATAAATTGTCCATTCACTTCCTGTTTAATACGTACGAGAAGAAGAAGAAGAAGAAGAAGAAGAAGAAGAAGAAGAAGAAGAAGAAGAAGAAGAAGACTCCCTGTTTAATAAGTTTATACCACAAACCTTTCCTCCAAACTGAGTCAAAAGCTTTTTTGTAATCAACAAAAACACAACAAAGTTTTAGTTTCAGCAAGCGAAGCACATCAGCTAAAGTAGAATGATCACACCGAAAACCGGATTGTTTTTCTGATAGCAATTTATTACTTTCCAGAAAATCAGTTAACCTATTATTTAAGATAGACATAAACGTTTACCTAAACAACTTAATAAAGTTATGCCTCAATAATTATCACCACTCATTTTTATCTCCTTTGCCTTTGTAAATTGGTAAAATGAGTCCCCTCATCCACTCATCAGGTATTGAACCAAATTCAAGCACTCTATTGAAAAGTTTACAAAACACATCTGCCATTAAAGCAAACGATTTTTTCAAATAGTCATTGCATATTAGATCATTTCCAGATGCTTTTGCACTTTTAAGCTTTTTAAGAGTCTTTTCAATTTCATTTTCACTTATTGGCGCATTCATATATTTCAAATCATATAGTCTGCCACATACGCATATCCCGAAAATTCTTGTCCATGCTCACTATCAATATTTTCATCATTAGTATTTGAAGCATTAAGACCTTTAAAGTGTTCAAATAACTCATTCAAATTTATTGTATAACTGTTTTGTTGCTTCCAATTTATTTTCTTCCAGCATCCTCTTGGATTTGAATACTTAAGTCTTTTGATTGATTTCTTCCATTGTTTAATCTTCTTTCTTTATGCAGATCTTAATGTTCTTTTGTATTATTTTTACTACATGTCGTAAATTCATCTTTATTAATATCATCACATCGTGCTTTACATTTATGTTTAATCTTGAAATAATTAGAACGTTGAAGTTTACGTTGAAAATTAAACCATGGTTTATGTTTCTTTTTCTTTGGAATATTTCTAGCATGTGTTACTGTTAAAATGAAGGACAGCTATTGATGTTTTTGCAGCTTCAATCATCACATTTGTGAGATATTCAGATATATAATTAGTAGATACATTATTACAATTAACCATTTCACGAATTGTTTGAACACTATTTTCATTTAACTGTTCAATGAACACATTGGCTTTCTAACTATCCCATCTCTTTTTTGTTTTGTTGCTGTCCCATCTTCTGGGCTGTACAGTGGCGTTGCTCCCACGCCGCTCGTTCCGAATCCCAATTCGCAGCTACACCCGGGTTTGTTCAAGTCGCAGAATCCGAGACCAGCAGTTCAAGGGGAGCGAATCTATGTTAGGCCGTCAGGAGGCAACCAACCGAGGAGACACTGCACTTCTGCTGAGTCACCTTCGGTGGAGTTCAGTAGAGCCCGTTCAGCACACCACCTACTAAGCCCCCTACTGACGACAGTATTCTCTTAGTCGCGGAGCCAGCGTGAGTGAGGTCCTCCTCCGAGGGCGCCACCACGACCGTCCACCGACAGCTCCCCAGAACACACTGATCCCCATGACTTTGACCCGAACGCACTAAGGCATAGACTGGACTTGAAACCGAAACTGAGGTCACCATGAGAGCAGGGCCACAGAATTTGAGACATTTAAAAAAACCATTATGATTGATGGAAAATGAGGCCAATGATAACGATGATGATGCTATGGAGTTCCGTATCGGTCTGAGACTGCATGGCAGGGCTGTATTCTACGCTTCAGGTTCAGTGGCAATAAAATCAGGTAAGCATTTTGTGTGAGCGTTTAAATCTCCCATTAACATTACATAGCAATCATGTTTACTTTTTAAATCATAAAAATCCATGTCAATTTTATCAAACAAATTAATACTACTGTATACAAACCCCCCAGGAGGCACGTACACGGCACCAATGGATCAAATCTTTATCATATCCTGTAATACAAGACTTCACCCAAAACCAAAAGCACAATGTCCTGTTTCCCTGAGAAGAACTATATCATTACAAAATTCCTGTCTATAGGCAACAAAAATTCCGCCACAACGTTGGTAAGAAAGTTGTTTCCTGCTCCAAACGTTAATCTGAAAACCAAGTTCTTGAAGGGTATCTGAGAGGAAAGCATTGTTCTGTTGGTCAGTGTATATATGTTTGTTTCAGTAAACACAAGAATATGAAAACTAGTAATGTAGTCTTTAAATTCAGAACATTTTAATCTATTTCGCAAACCACAAACATTTAATAAAATAAGCTATAAAGAAGAAAACTGAGAACTAACTGGAACATTAAGAACATTAGTAGAACCATCGGTAGGCACAAAATTGATATGATGCTGGGACCAGACTACCTCCAGATAGGTAGTGGGGCGACCATCCCCAACCCAGCGGGTAGCAGGTGGCGGATAGCGACACGGCTTTCAGATATGGAGGCTAGCAGCGACATAAGCCATGCTCGACAGGACGAATAAGCTGCTCCGGACCAACTGGCTGGTGTACCTAGCCTCCCTTGCCTTGCAGGACGGGGCGGGGCAACAGGCGGCACTGTTGCTTCCACTGAAAATACCAGTGAAATTCCCCATAATGTTCTACGACGGGTACATCAAACGCGGGTAAGAGCTGCGTCAAAAGCTCTAGCTACGTGGTGGGATCCTCAGTAAACAATCCCCCCTGTGCTCACAGGGTTGGACTCTTCAGTCTTGAGCTAAGGGATCAGCCCCCCTACAGAAAACTTGATCCAGCCTGCCGAAGACGGAGTGTGTCAGCTACGGCGCAGACTGGAGATACATCAGGACACACGCATCAACGATTATGGTAATGCGTCAGACAAAATTATCGTCATGGCGTCGTTCCTCACAGCGACAACCGGGGGGAGCGGAGTCGGGCCCTCTGCCTCAAAGAGGCCCACCCAAGCGACCCGTGCCTCTGTGGACCTGACGGTCAGGGGAAAGCAGAGTAGAGCTACTGACCAGTCAACCCAGCCATCCTTCAATCTCAACGTGGCTCAGTGGAATGCAGAAGGGCTGAGGAACAAGAAGCCAGAGCTTCAAGAATTTCTCAGCAAAAACAAATTGATGTTATCTGCATTCAAGAAACACACCTGAAAGATCCTCAACGATTCTTCATAAGAGGCTATGAAGCCTTCCACCAAGACAGAGAAGACAGACACAAAGGAGGAATTATCACCCTCGTCAAAACCTCAATTCCTGCAGTTGAGATGTGCAGATATTAAAAAGAAGAACTGGATAACATTGCAGTCAAGCTTCTTTTGTCCAGTGGGGATCTACTGATCACCAACTGCTACAGCCCTCCTGCCTCAGTTCTTGCATTACACAGAGTGAAGCTTGAGGAATCCAGGCACCTTGTGATTGGAGATATCAACAGTTATTCACCAAGCTGGGGCTACGCGGAAATGGACTCACGTGGTGAAGAAGTAGAAGAAGGATGATGGATAACAAGCTAATCCTTATCAACCAGCCACAGACACCCCAACATGTTACTCCAGAGCATGGGAAACCACGTCAACCCCAGCTGTAGCTATGGCAACAGAAGATATCCATCGACTCGCTTCAAAATCAGTCAGCACTCAGCTAGGAGGAAGCGACCACTTGCCAATCATCCTCACCATCTCCAGCATAGGATGCACCGACCACAGTATGGCTCCAAGCTGGAACTTCAAACGAGCCAACTGGGCCCTCTTCAGAGAAATGGCTGACACTGCATGCAAGGAAGTGGACGATTCCAAACACTTAAACAAAAACATCCAGCTCTTCACAGAGGCAGTGCAACAGTCAGCAAAGCAGTCCATCCCAAGAGGAAAACGTAGAGAGTACAGGCCATTCTGGAGTGACACCTTGGAGGAGCTGCATGGACAACTGGACTCCGCCAGAGAAGCCATGGAGCAAAATCCCACGCCAGAGAACACCCAGAAACACAACAGCATCAAAGAAACTTTTAGCCAGCAAAAACATTGAGATCCAGAAGAGCTGGAGTGAGAAGACTAGCTGTCTGAACATGGAGCGGGACACCTGACCAAAATCCTGAATGAAGACACAGGAAACAGATCCAGCAAAACTGTCATTGAGGAAGATGGCATGCACTACTCTGGTAAGAGAGCAGCAAACATCCTGGCAGACTTCTATAAGGAGGAAAGTACAACAACGCTTTCCAACGCCAGAATACAAGAAGTCCGCAAAGAGATCAAAGAAAGGCTAAAATACCAGAACTCAGCATCTTCCATGATGGCAGCCTTCTCCGTGGCAGAACTATCAAGAAACTGAAATCAAAGAAAGCCCCTGGAAAAGACGGTATTCTCAACAACATGATAAGACACCTTGGACCCGTAGCTAGAGAAAAACTCCTCCTTATTCTGAACCAATCCTGGAACTCTGGAACATTCCCAGATAGATGGAAAGAAGCAGTCATCATCCCCATCCGAAAGGAACAAAAAGACAAAACAAAGAAGTCTAGCTATCGCTCAATCAGCTTACTAAGTTGTCTGGGCAAGGTGATGGAAAGAATGGTGAATGCCAGGCTGCTGAAACACCTGGAAGAGAACCACCTGCTCAGCAACACTCAGTCAGCCTACATAAAGAACCGCAGCACAGAAGACCAACTGGCTTACCTTGTCCAGGAGATCGAAAATGCCTTCCAAGAAAAGAAGAAGGTACTTGCTGTCTTCGTAGACCTGACGAAAGCCTTTGACAAGGTATGGAGAGAAGGCCTTCTTCTGAAGCTGCTCAACAAGAAAGTTGAAGGGAAGATGTACAACTGGATCGAAGACTTCCTCCAGTACCGCACAGCAAGAGTGAAACTAGACGGGAAGATCAGTCACCGAGTCACTCTTCAGCAGGGCGTGCCCCAAGGAGGAGTCATCTCCCCGACTCTTTTCCTCATCTTCATAGATAACATTGCAGATAAACTGACCAAGCATGTCTCCAGAGCCCTCCACGCTGATGACTTTGCTGCCTGGAATGCTGCAGAACATCTGTCAACTGCACACCACAGGATGCAGGCAGCACTGGAGCATGTCGGAAGATGGGCATCTGACTGGGGTGTAGAAATCAGCACCACCAAGACAGTCACTACAGTATTCTCACTGTCATCCCTGCCAGAAACCGCAAAACTAAAGTTGAATGAAAGAGAGCTGAAACAGGAAAACACCCCAACATATCTGGGCGTGAAGCTGGACAAATGCTTGACAAATGCTTGACATGGACCCCTCATCTTAAAGAAGCTGAGAAGAAAGCCACCAGGAAGCTTGCTATCATGAAGAAGCTGCCCGGAACATCTTGGGGCGCAAACAGTAACATCTTACAGATGGTGTACAAGGGCACTGTAAGACCGGTCCTGGAATATGGCAGTTCTGCCTGGGCCACAGCATCCAAAACAAATGCAAATCGTTTGAACAAAGTGCAGAATGCGGGGCTACGGCTCATCACAGGCGGGATGAAAACGACCCCCATCCAAGCCACGGAAACGCACACCAGTTTGCGCCCTCTGGAAGACAGGAGACAGGAAAAGGTGCACATTCACAGTGAAAAGCTACAGAGAATGCCTTCCCACCCTTTGCACTCTGAGATACAAAAGCCAACCAAGAACAGGCTGAAACGAACCAGCTTCAACCACCTCTCCAAAAGTCTTCACCGCAGAAATGAAGACCTACTACCTGTCTCCTCTGCCGAAATGGAGATGCTACCCGATTTTGAGGAACCAGAAAACCTCTTGGAAGGGATCTCAATCATCACTGAAGTTCCTGGTATAGAAAAGAAGGACTGTACAGACATACAGACACACGTACACGCGCGCGCGCGCACGCACGCACGCACGCACACGCACACGCACGCACACACACACACACACACACACACACACACATATATATATATATATATTTGCATGCGCGCACATGCAACTTTTACACAAAAATGCACCTTACAATGACTAACCAAAGAATGAAGCTAAATTACATGCATCAACAAAGAGCAAAAGAAAGGCCCTGGTAACACAGATCAAAAACCAATCACTGAATCATCCAATTGGTCCAAATGTCTGTGACTACAATTAATCCCACACATTCAGACCATCAGGATAATGTCACAACCAGTGGTCATTTTGGCTTATTTTCACTGTTTGACTGCAAATTAGTGCATTAGGAGTTCAAATGAACAAATTTTGATGTGGTTGACCAGTGGTCAGTGTCACTGACCAGTGGTCACTTTGGCCTATTTTCACTGTTTGACTGCAGATTAGTGTATTAGGAGTTCAAATGAACAAATTTTGATGTCGTTGACCAGTGGTCAGTGTTACTGACCAGTGGTCACTTTGGCCTATTTTTTTATAATGTGGTTGACCATTGGTCAGTGTCACTGACCACTGGTCAACCACATCAAACTTGTTCATTTGAACTCCTAATACACTAATTTGCAGTCAAACAGTGAAAATAGGCCAAAATGACCACTGGTCAGTAACACTGACCACTGGTCAACGACATCAAAATTTGTTCATTTGAACTCCTAATACACTAATTTGCAGTCAAACAGTGAAAATAGGCCAAAGTGACCACTGGTCAGTGACACTGACCACTGGTCAACCACATCAACAATTGTTCATATGATCTCCTAATACATTAATTAGCATTCAAACGGTAAAATTAGGCCAAAGTGACCACTGGTCAGTGACACTGACCACTGGTCAACCACATCAAACCTTGTTCATTTGAACTCCTAATACACTAATTTGCAGTCAAACAGTGAAAATAGGCCAAAGTGACCACTGGTCAGTGACACTGACCACTGGTCAACCACATCAAAAATTGTTCATTTGAACTCCTAATACACTAATTTGCAGTCAAACAGTGAAAATAGGCCAAAGTGACCACTGGTCAGTGACACTGACCACTGGTCAACCACATCAACAATTGTTCATATGATCTCCTAATACACTAATTAGCATTCAAACGGTAAAATTAGGCCAAAGTGACCAGTGTCAGTGGTCAGCTTGTTATTAATTTTATTTAACAAAGATTTTTTTTTTAAATGAGAACTTGTCAAGAATGAGTTTTTATAACTCCAACTTTCATTTGGACAAAACGGCGGTTCAAAATCGGGCGCCGTTTTGTTGATTGTTGAACCGCCGTTTTGTCCAAATCATAATAGAAAATTTGGACAAAACGGCGGAATTTGGACAAAACGGCGGTTAACAGCTCCGCTGGAGGAGAATGGCCTGTCGTAAACTGCTTCCCTGTAGCTATTCTCCACATATTTATCATTAACCCATTGATTGCCATATAACGTATCACGTACTGACTTGATGACATCACTGATGACGTCACCAGATGAAGATGAATAACTCTGATATGCTGGTGTTTGCTCTAACACACTCAAGAGAGTTATATCCCCAGACCATTTTGCCAGATTGGCTCTATCAGTTGTCTTTTTCATGGCATGATTTGTACAATGATTTGTTCCTCTGGCAGTCAAGGAGTTTTTAAAGACCCTGCACGTCACGTGTCACATTCCCTCTTATACTAGGAAGATTTCTTAAGATTCCTTACTAGCTATAAGAGGGAAAACACGTCAAAATCGTGATTTTGACAAGTGACGTGCGGGGTTTTTAAAACCCTTGTTTGTCATGAATTGCTTCCCTTGAGTTATTTTCCACATAGTTTTTCATTTTAAAAAACACCCTGGGCTGTCATGAATGAATGAAAGTTGGGTTTTACGTCCACTCGGCTGCAAAAAAACACATACGGGACGAACTATCAACCAACCATCATTCAATGTTCGGAGTAGATCCTGGAGTATGGGGCTTGTCATGAATTGCTTCCCTTCAGTTTTTCCCCACATAATTTTCATTGCAAAAACCAACAACCTGGCATGTCATATTGCTTCCCTTTCATTATTTTTCACATATTTTGTATTACAAAAAACCCTGGCCTGTCATAAATGTCTTCCCTTTCGTTATTTTCCATCCGGGCCTGTCATAAATGTCTTCCCTTTCGTTATTTTCCATCCGGGCCTGTCATAAATGTCTTCCCTTTCGTTATTTTCCATCCGGGCCTGTCATAAATGTCTTCCCTTTCGTTATTTTCCATCCGGGCCTGTCATAAATGTCTTCCCTTTCGTTATTTTCCATCCGGGCCTGTAATAAATGTCTTCCCTTTCGTTATTTTCCATCCGGGCCTGTCATAAATGTCTTCCCTTTCGTTATTTTCCATCCGGGCCTGTCATAAATGTCTTCCCTTTCGTTATTTTCCATCCGGGCCTGTCATAAATGTCTTCCCTTTTGTTATTTTCCATCCGGGCCTGTAATAAATGTCTTCCCTTTCGTTATTTTCCATCCGGGCCTGTCATAAATTGCTTCCCTTGAGTTATTTCTCACACATTTTCTCATTTAAAAACAACAACCTGGTCTGTCCCAATTGCTTCCCTTGAGTTATTTCCCACACATTTTCTCATTTAAAAACAACAACCTGGTCTGTCCTAATTGCTTCCCTTGAGTTATTTCTCACACATTTTCTCATTTAAAAACAACAACCTGGTCTGTCCTAATTGCTTCCCTTGAGTTATTTCTCACACATTTTCTCATTTAAAAACAACAACCTGGTCTGTCCCAATTGCTTCCCTTGAGTTATTTCTCACACATTTTCTCATTTAAAAACAACAACCTGGTCTGTCCTAATTGCTTCCCTTGAGTTATTTCCCACACATTTTCTCATTCAAAAACAACAACCTGGTCTGTCCTAATTGCTTCCCTTGAGTTATTTCCCACACATTTTCTCATTCAAAAACAACAACCTGGTCTGTCCTAATTGCTTCCCTTGAGTTATTTCTCACACATTTTCTCATTTAAAAACAACAACCTGGTCTGTCCTAATTGCTTCCCTTGAGTTATTTCTCACACATTTTCTCATTTAAAAACAACAACCTGGTCTGTCCTAATTGCTTCCCTTGAGTTATTTCTCACACATTTTCTCATTTAAAAACAACAACCTGGTCTGTCCTAATTGCTTCCCTTGAGTTATTTCTCACACATTTTCTCATTCAAAAACAACAACCTGGTCTGTCCTAATTGCTTCCCTTGAGTTATTTCTCACACATTTTCTCATTTAAAAACAACAACCTGGTCTGTCCCAATTGCTTCCCTTGAGTTATTTCTCACACATTTTCTCATTTAAAAACAACAACCTGGTCTGTCCTAATTGCTTCCCTTGAGTTATTTCTCACACATTTTCTCATTTAAAAACAACAACCTGGTCTGTCCCAATTGCTTCCCTTGAGTTATTTCTCACACATTTTCTCATTCAAAAACAACAACCTGGTCTGTCCTAATTGCTTCCCTTGAGTTATTTCTCACACATTTTCTCATTCAAAAACAACAACCTGGTCTGTCCTAATTGCTTCCCTTGAGTTATTTCTCACACATTTTCTCATTTAAAAACAACAACCTGGTCTGTCCTAATTGCTTCCCTTGAGTTATTTCTCACACATTTTCTCATTCAAAAACAACAACCTGGTCTGTCCTAATTGCTTCCCTTGAGTTATTTCTCACACATTTTCTCATTTAAAAACAACAACCTGGTCTGTCCTAATTGCTTCCCTTGAGTTATTTCTCACACATTTTCTCATTTAAAAACAACAACCTGGTCTGTCCCAATTGCTTCCCTTGAGTTATTTCTCACACATTTTCTCATTCAAAAACAACAACCTGGTCTGTCCTAATTGCTTCCCTTGAGTTATTTCTCACACATTTTCTCATTCAAAAACAACAACCTGGTCTGTCCTAATTGCTTCCCTTGAGTTATTTCTCACACATTTTCTCATTCAAAAACAACAACCTGGTCTGTCCTAATTGCTTCCCTTGAGTTATTTCCCACACATTTTCTCATTTAAAAACAACAACCTGGTCTGTCCTAATTGCTTCCCTTGAGTTATTTTCTTCAATTTTCATTTTTTTTAAAAACCAAAGAAATTAAAAAAAACATGGCCTGTCATAGAGAGAAGATTTTGTTTAACGTCCTCCGGCCTGGCACAGACACAAAATAAAAATGTATGAGACATTTCTTAGTAATAAAGATAAGAACAGGCCTGTCATAAATTGCTGTTGTTGTTTGTAGAAGGCCCACGCCTATCTGTATTGCTAAAAAAAAGCGGGACTGTCTCCGGACATTGCCTCCAGTATTTTTCCGACCATCTTTGTATCTACAAATGTCCCATATGTGTCTGTTCCAGACCGAGAGGACGTAAAACACCATTTTGTTTTTGTTTGTAGAAGGCCCACATGACCGAAAGGCCGAAGAGGGCGTAAAGCCTTTAAAAAAAAAAGGTTTGTAGAAGGTTTTACGTCCTCATAGCCGTAGCTCTTAGGGACAAGTAGTTCTGGTGCTGTAGTCTTCGATGTAGCGGGTACACCTGGTATTAGGTTCATCAACGTTGGTCTGGGGGGAAAGGATATTATAGCCGATGAAGTTTAACCGAGGCGTGGTTACCGCTACACCTATCTATATTGTTAAAAACTCGGGACTTTACTGGTGTTGCACTGCCTCCGGGCATTGCAGCCAGTATTGTTCCCACCATCTTTGTATTTACAAATGTCCCATATGTGTCTATGACCGAGAGGACGTAAAACATCATTTTCATCAGGGGGGAAAAGGGTCGGTTGGGAGGCGCTGTAGTAAAATCAGTGGGAGTCTTGGCGTAGACTCGTCTCGTGTATGATCAGGAAGGCTGAAGTCGTAGTTCGGTACTTGTTGTCCCAAATCTTTGCAACAAGAGTCTTGGTGTAGACTCGACATCATCGGGATTGTGTAGATGTTACGCCCAATCCATGAAATTGCCCGTTTCATGAAATGGGCAAAATGGTTTGCCCAGTTCGTGAAATAGCCAATTTATAACTTGCAATTGAGAAAAGCAATATGAATGAAAAATAGTTTTTGTTCATTAGCACACATAGATCAAGAATTGGTTCAAACGAATGAGAAATCTCATCTGTAGATGAGTTTAAATTATTTTATTCAGACTTAATTTGATAAAACGTTTGATTCAACATGTGGCTCAGGCATGCCCCAGCTTAGCATCTGGTCGAGTTGGGGGGCAGGATAGGGGTGCAAATACAATGTAGAAAAGTGTGATACCATTGAATCAATCTTAATCAATACCTGTGTGAATGGGGATTAAAAAATGTGATATACATTGTCCATTTCATAAATTGGGCAAATTTAATTTTACATATTAACACGTGACAATCTTGTGGTGGTACCATAGCCAAACCGAGGTGTGGTTACTGCTACACATATCTGTATTATTAAAAAATCGGGACTTTACTGGTTTAGCACTGCCTCCGGGCATTGCCTCCAGTATTGTTCCCACCATCTTTGTATTTACAAATGCCCCACATGGCCGAAAACCCTATTTTCACATTGGGCAAAACATTTTGCCCATTTCATGAAATAGGATTGGGCGTAACATAGACACAGAGTGTCGCTGTAGTCCACAAAGTCATTCTCGGTGTTGTCCAAACGCACCCCCCCACCCCCAAACAAAAAAAAAGAAAGAAAAAAAAGCCGTCTTCAGGGCTACAGGACGGCCTTCTCCGTGCTCAGGTACTGCCAGCCCTCCACACAGGCTTCAGGATGACGACGGCCCAGAAAGTCGACACGCAGCAGTGGCTCATTGCGTACATCCACGGTGGGGGTGAACCGGGGTGACTAGCCCCAGCCCTCCATACAGGCTTCAGGATGACGACGGCCCAGAAAGTCGACACGCAGCAGTGGCTCATTGCGTACATCCACGGTGGGGGTGAACCGGGGTGACTAGCCCCAGCCCTCCACACAGGCTTCAGGACGACGACGGCCCAGAAAGTCGACACGCAGCAGTGGCTCATTACGTACGTCCAGCCCCAGCCCACACTCACAGGCCACGGACAAACAAGTGAGTTTCAGTCCCAAAACGGCCACACCGTCGATCACGTACTGTCGCGTCTCCAGTCAAAAGTCGCCGCCACCCATCGCCCTGCACTTCAGACCAACAGCACCCCGTCGCTGAAAGGTTGTCTGCGCCGCCCTGCCGCCAAACTGCCACCTTGGAAGCCTTCAAGGGGTTGCCACAGTCCTCCTCGGCGCACAGAGAGAGAGAGAGTCAGTAAAATCGACCCTCTCTGTACAGACTCCAGTCTTGGAACAGAACATAAATTGCTTCTGTTTAGTTATTTTCCACATATTTTTCATTAAAAACAAAAACCTGGTATGTCATAAATGGATATTCCTTTAGTTATTTCCCACATATTTTTATTCACAAAAAGCTGACCGGTCTTAAATTACTTCCCTTTAGTTATTTCCCACATAGTTTTATTCACAAAAAGCCTGGCCGGTCTTAAATGACTTCCCTTTAGTTATTTTCCATATATTTTTCATTCACAAAAAGCCTGGCCGGTCTTAAATTACTTCCGTTTAGTTATTTCCCACATATTTTTATTCACAAAAACCCTGGCCGGTTTTAAATTACTTCCCTTTTGTTATTTTCCACATAATTTTCATTCACAAAAACCCTGGCCGGTCTTAAATTACTTCCCTTTAGTTATTTTCCATATACAGCTGGATACTGATAAGTCGACACATGCTTAAGTCGACTTTTGCGTAAGTCGACGGATTTATCATTTCCCAGCCAAAAGTGCTCTTTAAAAGACTTTGATAACAACGGATATCTCGACAACGTATAACTCGACGTTCGTCTATGTCGACGAGATTTTTTCTAAACGTCAAACGGATAAGTCGACTTCCTGACTTCCTGACTTTTGTTTTTTCCCCCTGATTTCCTGACTTAAGTCACACCAGTCTTGTTCTCTTTTGATCTGTCTCTTTGAATGTGTCCGCGCACGTGCTGTGAATGTGTGTGTGTGTGTGTGTGTGTGTGTGTGTGTGTGTGTGTGTGTGTGTGTGTGTGTGTGTGTGTGTGTGTGTGTGTCCACGCGCACGTATGTGTGTGTGTGTGTGTGTGTGTGTGTGTGTGTGTGTGTGTGTGTGTGTGTGTGTGTGTGTGTGTGTGCGCGTGTGCGTGCGTGCGTGCGTGTGCGTGCGTGTGTGCGTGCGCGTGCGCGTGTGCGTGTGTGTGTGTGTGTGTGTGTGTGTATGTGTGTGTGTGTGTGTGTGTGTGTGTGTGTGTGTGTGTGTGTGTATGTGTGTGTGTGTGTGTGTGCGTGCGTGTGCGTGTGTGTGTGACGTTTGCAATTATGATTGACAGTTTCATTGTCGTGTGACGTCAACAATTTCCGTGGGGGGAGAAATTAGGGACGTTCGCGTACCGTAAATTAGCGAGTTTCAGTCTCATTTTGCCCATGAGACGAGCGTTAATGTCTAGCATTCGTCTCATGGGCAAATTTGACTGAAATTTTCTTTATTTCATGAGCTAATTGGGGTGGGCTTCTTACGCCGGCTCCACTGTTCATCGGGGGGGAGGTGGTGGAGATGGTGGACCAGTACAAGTATCTGGGATACATCATCGACAGCAGGCTTGACTGGTCCGCCAACTCCCAGGCCCTGCTCAAGAGGGGAAACCAGCGCCTCTTCTTCCTGAGGAAGCTCAACAAGTTTAGGGTGGGCCCGAGGCTGCTGGAGCTCTTCTATCGAGCAACAGTGGAATCGGTGCTTACCTTCAACTTCCTCAGCTCCTTCGGCAGCCTCAAAGAACTCGACAGGGCCAGGCTTTCGAAAATCGTCAAGACAGCTGGCAGGCTGATCGGCAGGCCTGTGGATGGCCTGCAGGAGCTGTTCGAGCGGAGAGCACTCAGGCGGTTGAGGGCCATCCAGGGTGACCCCAGTCACCCTCTGTGTGAAGTGTTGCAGGCCCAGGTGTCTTCAAGATCAGGAAGGTTGATCAGTTTTAGTGCCTGAACCGATAGGCTGAGGCGGTCTTATCTGCCCACAGCGGTGCGCCTGTTGAATAGTGGCCTGTGAACTGGTTGGTCTGGTGGCCCTGCCTGCAGCATTCCCCATCCTGTGAAGGAACAATGGCGGCGTGTGTGTGTGTGTGTGTGTGTGTGTGTGTGTGTGTGTGTGTGTGTGTGTGTGTGTGTGTGTGTGTGTGTGTGTGTGTGTGTGTGTGTGTGTGTGTGTGTGTGTGTGTGCTTATGGGGGAAGAGGGCATGGATGTAGGTGCTATGTTAATATCATTTCTTGTTCCATTTGCTTTTACATTAATTATTTTTTGTGTGATACCATGCCATGTATTTTATGGTCCTGATGTTTAGAGGAGTGTGTTAGTGTGTGTATGGAGAGGATGAGAGAGCAGGGGAGGAGGGAGAGGTGGGAGGGGGAAGGGGGGACGGTTCAGTCTGTGCTATAATTGAATACAATAAAGCGAGGCTTACCTCGTAAGGTGATGCTGTTTGTAGATTCTTGCGAAGCAGTAATAACTGAAACGAGTGTACAGGAGATATTGCAGCCAGGCCAACCAGTATTGAAAGCTGCTGCGAAGGAACACTGCATCCCATAGTCCATCATGTTTGGGTTTGTCATTACCATATTCCTGGTAAGGGGCACAACAGATGTCAAGCATTTGACGACTTCCCCCGCATTGTGTAATGAAGGCCCCTGTTTTGGGGTCTACCTGATGGACTATGTCAAGTAACACACAAATAATCCACCATTATGGTTGTCCCTTCGCCTGATGTGCTTTATTTGCTGTGTTCTGTGTTTGCACGTTGTGCACTGTGTCTTGGGTGGGTGACAGTTATTGTTCTTGGCAGGTAGAGCCTTCTTTCTATTAACATTCGAAAAAGGGTTGGGCCTGTACACTCGTTCCAGTTATTACTGCTTCGCAAGAATCTACAAACAGCATCACCTTACGAGGTAAGCCTCGCTTTATTGTATTCAATTCTTGCTCAGCAGCATAACTGGAACTATACTGTACAGGAGATTTGAGAGCCAGTGTTCTCGAAGCAGCATAAAGCTACAACGGTCATAGCATGCATAGGCGCATGTTTCTGTGTTTCCGAGAACAGAGTGTTCGGTTCAAATATTCGTGTGAAATTCGCATCTCACGTCAAGCATCAGAGCTGTGCAATGAAGCTGGGCTATTTCTAGTGTGAATTATTGTGATAGGAAACGCCCCATGCTTCACAGCATGTAACACTGTTACAGTTGCGTTATATTTGCACACAGAGAGTGTCTGGTACTGACCATTATCTGCTAGCAATCAGTTCCAATTTCATCACTTCCAAACGTCGCCCTATGGTGGGCAGTGGAACAGCTGCTACGATTTATTGTGAATTCACAACTGAATGCGCCCCACGCATTAGGGAAACGCTATTCACCATATGTGTATTGAAATTGTAGCCAAGGCCAGAGAGGTCAAGCCGGTTGGAAACCGATACCCCGCCTGTCAGACGGCAGCGTGAGAAAGAAAGGGAGAGAGAGCATGGATGAGAGAGAGAGACACAGAGGGTGAGAGGGAGAGAGGGGGCTATGCTTGGTGCAGCAGTTCCGTTCCTCTTCAAATTCCTCAGTTGCCATAAATATCCCTCATGCAACAGCATTCCAGAGGTTACAATAACGGAGCTTCTCTCTTCTTCACCGTTTTCCGTTAGCTTGTACATATCTAAACGAATATGTTTTCTTTTCTTGTCTCTCTCTTTTGTCTTTCATTCCCCCTTTTTTAATTTTAATTGTACAACCATACAGGTCCAGTAACTGATTGGCATGATTAGGTCCTTACCATAATGCTTGGCCTTATATGGCTTAAGTCTTTCATAATTGTTTGTAATGACCTCTTCGCCTTTAGTTACTCAACAGTTGTGTTGAAGTGGCGAAGATAACATTGAGATTAAAGTCAGGATACGACCCCAGTGTGTAAGAATCATGTTAGTTTTCTTCTTCTTCTTCTAAATCAAAAGTATAGACAGGTTGTCATACATGATGGGTTCTTGGGGCAACCCTTTTAATAATAGTGGACTGTGATAGCCCTAGCTTAAATGACACAGTCAAGGTTTTACTCTGTATTGATGCATCATGCACAGGTCAGTTTCCGCATTGTTGTCTTCAGGAATGCGAGTTGTATTCAATCATAGTTTTGCAGAAAAAGATTCCCCCAAAACAAATTATGTGTAGCTGTGGTGCTGTACCATAACTAACCTGGACACAATCATGCATGTGATCCATCATTTTTCTCTCTTGTGCAGCAATCATTCAATGGGGAGTGCTTTAAACGAGAAACAGCCAATAGTTGGGTTTACCCACTTGGGTTATATGTGCTCTCTCTAACATGCTGCTGTTTTAATTAACATTCTAATATCATAGATTAGCCATACAGAGAGTTGTATATTCCCATATTGACCATGTATTGATGTTTTGCTGTGTAAATGAAGGACGTACGACTGATTCACTGTCTTATTATCCAGCAGAGAAGGATATAGTTTTGTTCTGCTCACATCTAGGGGAAATATATACAGATAATAGGTCTAGCTGTTGAGTAAGTGTAAGCAGAGCATATGTCGTGACAAGGTCCAAATTAG
>CM065695.1:43414473-43481557 GCA_017654935.2 Phymorhynchus buccinoides | reverse complement strand
TCTTCTTTTGTCATGCCCTCTGTTCTATGCTAACAGAAATACATTTGAATGGGAAAAGAGGGCCTGTGCGTTTCTCTCTGTGTCTGTCTGTCTGTCTGTCTGCGTGCCTAAACTGCTACACCGCACACAATGAAACTTGGCAGTAGTGTGTACAGGTGGTTGAATGAAATGTGTATGAAATGCAAAATGCTTTGGTTGAAGAAAAAGAAAAGAAAGAAACTTGGCAGTATTATGCTTCAAGGAGCCATGACAGTGATCTCGTTAGTCTGTTTAACAAAATGGCAAGCCATATAATACACTTCTTTCATTGAGTCTGATTTGGGGGTTTTCCAATAACAATCTTATGTAACATGTTGAACCGATCAGAATATTTTTTTAAACTTTGGGCAGAATTGTCTCACGTGTCCTGGTGATGATGAAAGTTCGTTTAACGTCCTCCGGCCTGGAACAGGCACATCATGTGGGACATTAATAACTATAAAGATAGTGGGACGATCCTGGAGGCACTGCAATACCAGGACAGTCCCGAAGTTGGGTGGTTTTTTTAATAATCAAGATGTAAATATGTCCTGAAATGAAAAATCCGTTTAAGATGGTGGGAACGATCCCGGGGACATTCATAAGGTCCATGATGGCAATGTATCCAAACGGCAAAGATTTATGTACTCTTTGTTAATTTGTGCTTTTTTAACCTTTACCGGATCATGCTTTTGACTACACAGACACGATGGCGGGGGTCTTCCACGACCCCCTACTCAGCCAAGAGCAAATTCCGAGGTGTTTATCCCTGTCCGGATGGCGGGGGTCTCCCACGACCCCTACTGGTCAAAGAGGCACCATGTGTTTATCCCTGTCCGGATGGCGGGGGTATCCCACGACCCCTACTCAAAAGCACATGTTATTCACATAAACCAATTAAGTTTGTCACACACAAAACCAAATGAAAAGGATGGCACAAACAGAAATCTCTGAACAGACAGACAGGCAGGCAGGCACGCACGCAGGCAGACAGACAGACAGACACACACACACACACACACACACACACACACACACACACACACACACACACACACACACACACACACACACACACACACACACACATCAACTTGGATAAAGGTAAACAGAGCAAATAAATGACATTGTTAAAAGGGAAAACAATATCACAATTTGCATAACAATTATAGGACTGAAATTAAACAAGCATAATTTTTTTTATTTAAACAACCCAAGGTAAAAAAGGATGTACAAAACAAGTACTGTATGTAGAATCAAATTATTTCACTGACTAAACCGTCCCCCTACGCCCCACCCCCCCTCTCCACCCCCACCCCACACCTCCACCCCACACACACACACATGATAAAGCATCAATTTAGTTAAAAGTAAGCAAGCATAGGAATAATTAATTGTACAAATCAATTTATGTGTGTAAAATAAATCAAATGTAATCTATTTCACGGACTGATCCCCCCCCCCCCCCCCACACACACACACACACACACGCACACACACACTCACACACTCACACACATATAAGCCATCAAGCTAAAAGTACATTAAGAACAATCCAAAGGTAAAAAAGGTGTACAAAACAAATACTTGTAATGTAAGATCAAATGTAAATTCTTGCTCAGCAGCATAACTGGAACTATACTGTACAGGAGATATTGCGGCCAGGCCAACCAGTTTTGCGCTGGACAACCGACCAGATAAGACGTGTGATTCATAGCTGCTGTGGCATCGCCACCCTCTGTGCGGGCTAGGCCGAGGGCCTGGTTTACTGACTGGTGTTCTGTGTAGTGCGGAGAGAATGGAATTTTCCACTCTCCTATTCTGCGTTCTCTTTACTGGGTGACTTTGTCGCAGTCATTTGCACACTGGTGGTTTCTGTTATTGCCTATGACAGGCCTATCAATCTCATAACGAAACCAAACAATCAACCATCGGTTGTGGGACCAGTTGTACTACAAATGTGACAACGACAATGAGAAATATATATTGAGCCATCGACATGAAGACCTGTCTCAACCAGACACAAGTAAGTGACATCACTTCATTAAGATTAGAAAAAATATTGTCACTGACATAAGAACGAGGAAAACAATAACAAAAGAAGAAAAGGGTGAGGTCACTCACATGCATGTATAAACAGGCATTGACCAAGAGGAAATGTGAACTGACGGCAAGAGAGGTAAGAAACAGATAGAATTTCCTATCGTTACTGAAAAACAGTTATAAGGCACCGGCGGTGTCAAGGAAGAACCAAAATATTGATATTATTTCAGGAAATTGCCCTATCAGGGACACATATATTATCAGGAGCACACTTTAAGGCACTGGTGGTGTCAGGGAATAAGCCAAAATATTAGTATTGTTTCAGGAAATTGCCCTATCAGGGACACATATACAGAAACACACTATAAGGTGTCAGGGAAGAAGCCGAAATATTAATATTATTTCAGGAAATTGCCCTATCAGGGTCACATTCTTTCCGCTGCTGGTAGCAATTAAATCTGCATCTGTAATGCGAAACGCCTACCAAACAAACACTGTGTTACTGGTTCATAACAAATCTGTCAAACTCTTATGCTCTTGGAAAAAAGACTATTACCCCAAACCTTGTCGTGAAGTATTGGAACCCCGCCCTAATTACATCGTTAATACGGTGGGGAAAATACAGGGGATAAGGAAACAAAGGGGAAATCACATCGCAATGGTATGACAGGCTCAAGGCGATACTGAACCAGTGGTGACGGAGGTAGACTCTCCATTTGAACAGTCTCTGGCTATAAGACAAATAACATGAGCAAGGAGAACGTTTGCTACAGAACATTTCATTTCTAGGCTGACATAAATTTTCAGGCCCACACATTCTTTCCTCTGCGAGCTTCAGATACCAAGAATACAGACAATAACCGCACCATGTGTACCATCAGAGAGTGTGTAAAGGGGTACCATGCAGGTTTTTGTGGCCTTGAACACTATGAACCAAAAGCAATGCGCTTCTGGTAGACTGATCGGAGATAACTCCAATTACTACTCAATACTGGCGTACCTTAATTTCCTTTATAAATACATGTAGAAGGTACACTTCAATTTGCCACTCACACATGGTGACAGACACACAGGGGAAAAGAGTAAATTTGCAGATACAGGACCCTGATTTCAAATGACATTTGACATGGTGTCAAGAGCTAAAACAGTAACTCTACCTAAACAGCTCACTTCGTAGACCTGCCAATTCTCATGAACTTTGCATGGCACCTAGTGAAGATATAAACAAAAGTGCATAGGCCTAACAAGAAAGTGAAAAGGCAGTAAGTTGATAGAGGCTACAAGGGCCTTGGTGAGATTTTTTGTACAGACTGACATGTAGCTAACATAACAGAATAGGCCCTATAACGGAGAAACGGAGTAAGGCTCGGTGTACATCTCGTGTCTTGGCTTATACAAAGCAACCTTTTTGTTTCAGTCTGTGTTTTTCTCACACCTGCTACCATGTCATTCACACTGACTGGTGTGGGTTGTGTACGCGTTTGGTCCGCTGTCGCCCATGTTGTTTGGGTCTTGGGGAAGGGAGACCAAAAGAAGCAGACCTGCTTGTGTGCATAACCTGTCAGCAAGTCAAAAGCAACAAGGCGTGTGCTACCTTTCACACGATTGTCAAACATGCTGGGTCCTCGGTAGAACACAGATGGACACCGAGCATAAAGTGGAAAAGGAATTTCCCCGCGTCCACCCCTCCCCACCCCATCCACCCCTATCCTCATCCCATCATACAAATGGCGCTTCTTCACGCCAGGTCGTGATGCAGAAGGGAAAAGACACATTAGTCCTTTCATTGAAATACCCTTTTCAAGAAGGGTTGTGGGGGGGGGTGTAGGCGTGTGTGTTTGTGACGGGTGTGTGTGTAAACACAACGTTAAGACTGGAAAATGATTGTTGACAAAGTACATAAATTAAAATTAAGATCGATTGAGTTTGCAACATAATATAGTATCTTCTCGCAGCATGGCAAACAAGACAGACAAAATGACACATAGTAGATTAATCAAAGCTTAAAAATCGGAGATGACAATAACAGCGTTCACAATCTTACTAATCACATATAAAACAGTGTTCATCAGCATTCCTAATGGAAATCAGAATTTCGTATGGAAAACTGTTGGGTTTTCGTCTCCTGGTGTAATAAACGAGCCTTTCCTCTAAGATACACCAAACAAAGTCAGAAACACTGAGAAAGTTAGTAACACCAACTGTGCTAAAAAGCTTAATAGCCTTGGCAATAATTACAGTCTAGTGATTGGAATCATCACCTTCATTAACCCTACTGACTGGATAACCTAAAGATAAATATTATTTAATATCATTGTGGACGTGGTCACTAATTTGGACCTTGTCACGACATATGCTCTGCTTACACTTACTCAACAGCTAGACCTATTATCTGTATATATTTCCCCTAGATGTGAGCAGAACAAAACTATGTCCTTCTCTGCTGGATAATAAGACAGTGAATCAGTCGTAAGTCCTTCATTTACACAGCAAAACACCAATACATGGTCAATATGGGAATATACAACTCTCTGTATGGCTAATCTATGATATTAGAATGTTAATTAAAACAGCAGCATGTTAGAGAGAGCACATATAACCCAAGTGGGTAAACCCAACTATTGGCTGTTTCTCGTTTAAAGCACTCCCCATTGAATGATTGCTGCACAAGAGAGAAAAATGATGGATCACATGCATGATTGTGTCCAGGTTAGTTATGGTACAGCACCACAGCTACACATAATTTTTTTTGGGGGGAATCTTTTTCTGCAAAACTATGATTGAATACAACTCGCATTCCTGAAGACAACAATGCGGAAACTGACCTGTGCATGATGCATCAATACAGAGTAAAACCTTGACTGTGTCATTTAAGCTAGGGCTATCACAGTCCACTATTATTGAAAGGGTTGCCCCAAGAACCCATCATGTATGACAACCTGTCTATACTTTTGATTTAGAAAAACTAACATGATTCTTACACACTGGGGTCGTATCCTGACTTTAATCTCAATGTTATCTTCGCCACTTCAACACAACTGTTGAGTAACTAAAGGCGAAGAGGTCATTACAAACAATTATGAAAGACTTAAGCCATATAAGGCCAAGCATTATGGTAAGGACCTAATCATGCCAATCAGTTACTGGACCTGTATGGTTGTAAAATTAAAATTAAAAAAGGGGGAATGAAAGACAAAAGAGAGAGACAGGAAAAGAAAACATATTCGTTTAGATATGTACAAGCTAACGGAAAACGGTGAAGAAGAGAGAAGCTCTGTTATTGTAACCTCTGGAATGCTGTTGCATGAGGGATATTTATGGCAACTGAGGAATTTGAAGAGGAACGGAGCTGCTGCACCAAGCATAGCACCCCCCTCTCTCTCTCCCTCTGTGTCTCTCTCTCTCATCCATGCTCTCTCTCCCTTTCTTTCTCACGCTGCCGTCTGGCAGGCGGGGTATCGGTTTCCAACCGGCTTGACCTCTCTGGCCTTGGCTAAAATTTCAATACACATATGGTGAATAGCGTTTCCCTAATGCGTGGGGCGCATTCAGTTGTGAATTCACAATAAATCGTAGCAGCTGTTCCACTGTCCACCATAGGGCGACGTTTGGAAGTGATGAAATTGGAACTGATTGCTAGCAGATAATGGTCAGTACCAGACACTCTCTGTGTACAAATATAACGCAACTGTAACAATATTACATGCTGTGAAGCATGGGGCGTTTCCTATCACAATAATTCACACTAGAAATAGCCCAGCTTCATTGCACAGCTCTGATGCTTGACGTGAGATGCGAATTTCACACGAATATTTGAACCGAACACTCTGTTCTCGGAAACAAAGAAAGTTGCGCCTATGCATGCTATGACCGTTGTAGCTTTATGCTGCTTCGAGAACACTGGCTCTCAAATCTCCTGTACAGTATAGTTCCAGTTATGCTGCTGAGCAAGAATTGAATACAATAAAGCGAGGCTTACCTCGTAAGGTGATGCTGTTTGTAGATTCTTGCGAAGCAGTAATAACTGGAACGAGTGTACAGGCCCAACCCTTTTTCGAATGTTAATAGAAAGAAGGCACTACCTGCCAAGAACAATAACTGTCACCCACCCAAGACACAGTGCACAACGTGCAAACACAGAACACAGCAAATAAAGCACATCAGGCGAAGGGACAACCATAATGGTGGATTATTTGTGTGTTACTTGACATAGTCCATCAGGTAGACCCCAAAACAGGGGCCTTCATTACACAATGCGGGGGAAGTCGTCAAATGCTTGACATCTGTTGTGCCCCTTACCAGGAATATGGTAATGACAAACCCAAACATGATGGACTATGGGATGCAGTGTTCCTTCGCAGCAGCTTTCAATACTGGCTGGCCCTGGCTGCAATATCTCCTGTACACTCGTTCCAGTTATTACTGCTTCGCAAGAATCTACAAACAGCATCACCTTACGAGGTAAGCCTCGCTTTATTGTATTCAATTATAGCACAGACTGAACCGTCCCCCTTCCCCCTCCCACCTCTCCCTCCTCCCCTGCTCTCTCATCCTCTCCATACACACACTAACACACTCCTCTAAACATCAGGACCATAAAATACATGGCATGGTATCACACAAAAAATAATTAATGTAAAAGCAAATGGAACAAGAAATGATATTAACATAGCACCTACATCCATGCCCTCTTCCCCCATAAGCACACACACACACACCACACACACACACACACACACACACACACACACACACACACACACACACACACACACACACACACACACACACACACGCCGCCATTGTTACTTCACAGGATGGGGAATGCTGCAGGCAGGGCCACCAGACCAACCAGTTCACAGGCCACTATTCAACAGGCGCACCGCTGTGGGCAGATAAGACCGCCTCAGCCTATCGGTCCTGGCACTAAAACTGATCAGCCTTCCTGATCTTGAAGACACCTGGGCCTGCAACACTTCACACAGAGGGTGACTGGGGTCACCCTGGATGGCCCTCAACCGCCTGAGTGCTCTCCGCTCGAACAGCTCCTGCAGGCCATCCACAGGCCTGCCGATCAGCCTGCCAGCTGTCTTGACGATTTTCGAAAGCCTGGCCCTGTCGAGTTCTTTGAGGCTGCCGAAGGAGCTGAGGAAGTTGAAGGTAAGCACCGATTCCACTGTTGCTCGATAGAAGAGCTCCAGCAGCCTCGGGCCCACCCTAAACTTGTTGAGCTTCCTCAGGAAGAAGAGGCGCTGGTTTCCCCTCTTGAGCAGGGCCTGGGAGTTGGCGGACCAGTCAAGCCTGCTGTCGATGATGGATCCCAGATACTTGTACTGGTCCACCATCTCCACCACCTCCCCCTTGATGAACAGTGGAGCCGGCGTAGGCGGGTTCCTCCTGAAGTCGACAACCATCTCCTTGGTCTTGGCCACGTTCAGTAGGAGATGGTTGTCGTCGCACCAGCCAACCAGCGCCTCCACAGCATCCCTGCAGGAGCTCTCGCTGGTCAGGATGAGGCCGGTCAGCGAGGTGTCATCGGAGAACTTCACCTGGACGGTGCCCTCGGCGGTGCAGCGGCAATCGGCGGTATACAGCGTGAACAGGGCTGGGGAGAGGACACACCCCTGTGGAGCTCCGGTGTTAGTGCGGACCTGGGCTGAGGCGACAGCCGACGTGGACGTCCTGACTACCATGTGTTAAGGCCCGTCTGTGAGGAAGCTGCAGAGCCATCGGATGATCAGGGGATTGACGTCCATCGCCATCAGCATCCGCAACATCAGGTGAGGCTGGATGGTGTTGAAGGCCGAGGAGAAGTCCAGGAACAGAAGCCTGGCATAGCTCCCCGGCCGCTCCAGGTGGGTCAGCACAGAGTGGAGCACGGTGATGATGGCGGCGTCCGTGCTCCTGTTGGGGCTGTAGGCAAACTGCAGGGGGTCCTGGAACTGGCGTGTGGCCTGCAGCAGTCTGCGAAGCACCATCCGCTCCAGGCATTTGAAGGGGACAGAGGTCAGGGCCACGGGGCGGTAGTCGTTGAGGGTTGTGGGGGAAGGTTTCTTGGGGACAGGGATGAGGGCAGAGGACTTCCAGATGGGGGGAATCAGCCCGGAGTCCAGGGACTGCTGGAAGAGGACCCTGAACACAGCGGCCAGGGAGTCGTGGCAGTGCTTCAGCACCACCCCGGGCAGCTCATCAGGACCACAGGCACTGCGTGGGTTGACCCACCGGAACTGTCTCCTCACCTCCTCCTCCGTCAGCACCTCCACGCCATCGTCCCGCCTAGCCAGCTCCAGGAGAGCACTTGAACGCTCAGTGGAGAAGTCAGCGGTGTCAAAGCGGGCGTAGAAGGTATTGAGGTCGTTGGCCAGCGCCTGCGGGTCCTCAGCTCTCAGGGTCTTCCTGCCTGGTCTGTAGTCCGTCATGGACTGCAGGCCGCTCCACACCTGCCTGGGGTTGCCGGAGGCAAAGTGGTTGTCCACCCTGTTCCTGAAGCGGCCCCTGTCAGCCAGCACCGTCTTCCTCGTCTCTCTCTGCAGGCGTTTCACCTCGGCCTCGTCCCCGTCCTGGAGGGCCTGCTGTCGCTGCCTGATGACGCCGGCCAGCTCTCTGGACACCCAGGGCTTGTCGTTTGGGTAGTTCTTCACCTCCTTGCTGGGCACCAGCATATCCACACAGAAGTTGACATATGATGTGACAATGTCCACTCGTTCCTCCAGTGGGGCACCCTCCAGCAGAACGTCCCAGTCAGTGCAGTCAAAGCACCCGTTGAGGGCCTCTGTAGCCTCCTTGGTCCACGTCTTCACCCGCCGAATGGCAGGCTTGCTGGTCTTCAGCCGCTGGCGGTACAGAGGCAGCAGGTGGACCAGGTTGTGCACTGACCGGCCCAGGCTGTCTAAAATAAAAGATATTTTAACTATGTACCGTAAAATACCGAGTATTAGCCGATCTAGTAGTATAAGCCCACCCCCCATTTGGAGACAAACACTATACAAAAGGTGAAATACCTTGTAAAAGGGTGAAATACCTTGTAAAAGGGTGAAATACCTTGCAAAAGGGTGAAATACCTTGTAAAAGGGTGAAATCCCTTGGGCTGCAGCACTAGAAAAGACAACCTAATCCCTTTTTCTGCAGCACTAGAAAAGACGACATAATCCCTTTGGTTGCAGCACAAGGAAAGACAGTGCAACCTAATCCCTTTGGCTGCAGCACTAGAAAAGACAGTGCAACCTAATCCCTTTGGCTGCAGCACTAGAAAAGACAACCTAATCCATTTGGCTGTAGCACTAGAAAAGACAGTACAACCTAATCCCTTTGCTTTGTCTTTCTTCTCTTACAACTGAAACAATATTATGTTGATTGTAATGTGTACTGGATTCCATTTTCTACTGGCCGTCAGTACAAATCAGAATTCTGATTTGTACTAGTAGGATTCCGAATCCTACTGGATTCCCATTTCTACTGTGACATAATTATGTGTGTGCGTGCGTGCGTATGTGTGTATGTGCGCGCGCGCGCGTGCCAGCGTGTGTGTGTGTGTGTGCGCGCGCGCGTGCCTGCGTGAATGGATTCACCTGGCATTGGGGATGTAACATGTAGTGTAGCAGGCCCTTAAGGGTAAAACAAAATCCGCAGCACCCTGTAACAGGCTGTGTAGGGGAAGACGGGGTAAAAAGCGCATGGGCGGGTAAGAAGCCCACCCCAATTAGCTCATGAAATAAAGAAAATTTCAGTCAAATTTGCCCATGAGACGAATGCTAGACATTAACGCTCGTCTCATGGGCAAAATGAGACTGAAACTCGCTAATTTACGGTACGCGAACGTCCCTAATTTCTCCCCCCACGGACATTGTTGACGTCACACGACAATGAAACTGTCAATCATAATTGCAAACGTCACACACACGCACACGCACGCACACGCACACACACACACACACATACACACACACACACATACACACACACACACACACACACACACACACACGCACACGCGCACGCGCACGCACACACGCACGCACACGCACACGCACGCACGCACGCACACGCACACGCACGCACGCACGCACGCACACGCACACGCACACACACACACACACACACACACACACACACACACACACACACATACGTGCGCGTGGACACACACACACACACACACACACACACACACACACACACACACACACACACACACACACACACACACACACATTCACAGCACGTGCGCGGACACATTCAAAGAGACAGATCAAAAGAGAACAAGACTGGTGTGACTTAAGTCAGGAAATCAGGGGGAAAAAACAAAAGTCAGGAAGTCAGGAAGTCGACTTATCCGTTTGACGTTTAGAAAAAATCTCGTCGACATAGACGAACGTCGAGTTATACGTTGTCGAGATATCCGTTGTTATCAAAGTCTTTTAAAGAGCACTTTTGGCTGGGAAATGATAAATCCGTCGACTTACGCAAAAGTCGACTTAAGCATGTGTCGACTTATCAGTATCCAGCTGTATATGGAAAATAACTAAAGGGAAGTAATTTAAGACCGGCCAGGGTTTTTGTGAATGAAAATTATGTGGAAAATAACAAAAGGGAAGTAATTTAAAACCGGCCAGGGTTTTTGTGAATAAAAATATGTGGGAAATAACTAAACGGAAGTAATTTAAGACCGGCCAGGCTTTTTGTGAATGAAAAATATATGGAAAATAACTAAAGGGAAGTCATTTAAGACCGGCCAGGCTTTTTGTGAATAAAACTATGTGGGAAATAACTAAAGGGAAGTAATTTAAGACCGGTCAGCTTTTTGTGAATAAAAATATGTGGGAAATAACTAAAGGAATATCCATTTATGACATACCAGGTTTTTGTTTTTAATGAAAAATATGTGGAAAATAACTAAACAGAAGCAATTTATGTTCTGTTCCAAGACTGGAGTCTGTACAGAGAGGGTCGATTTTACTGACTCTCTCTCTCTCTGTGCGCCGAGGAGGACTGTGGCAACCCCTTGAAGGCTTCCAAGGTGGCAGTTTGGCGGCAGGGCGGCGCAGACAACCTTTCAGCGACGGGGTGCTGTTGGTCTGAAGTGCAGGGCGATGGGTGGCGGCGACTTTTGACTGGAGACGCGACAGTACGTGATCGACGGTGTGGCCGTTTTGGGACTGAAACTCACTTGTTTGTCCGTGGCCTGTGAGTGTGGGCTGGGGCTGGACGTACGTAATGAGCCACTGCTGCGTGTCGACTTTCTGGGCCGTCGTCGTCCTGAAGCCTGTGTGGAGGGCTGGGGCTAGTCACCCCGGTTCACCCCCACCGTGGATGTACGCAATGAGCCACTGCTGCGTGTCGACTTTCTGGGCCGTCGTCATCCTGAAGCCTGTATGGAGGGCTGGGGCTAGTCACCCCGGTTCACCCCCACCGTGGATGTACGCAATGAGCCACTGCTGCGTGTCGACTTTCTGGGCCGTCGTCATCCTGAAGCCTGTGTGGAGGGCTGGCAGTACCTGAGCACGGAGAAGGCCGTCCTGTAGCCCTGAAGACGGCTTTTTTTTTCTTTCTTTTTTTTTGTTTGGGGGTGGGGGGGTGCGTTTGGACAACACCGAGAATGACTTTGTGGACTACAGCGACACTCTGTGTCTATGTTACGCCCAATCCTATTTCATGAAATGGGCAAAATGTTTTGCCCAATGTGAAAATAGGGTTTTCGGCCATGTGGGGCATTTGTAAATACAAAGATGGTGGGAACAATACTGGAGGCAATGCCCGGAGGCAGTGCTAAACCAGTAATGTCCCGATTTTTTAATAATACAGATATGTGTAGCAGTAACCACACCTCGGTTTGGCTATGGTACCACCACAAGATTGTCACGTGTTAATATGTAAAATTAAATTTGCCCAATTTATGAAATGGACAATGTATATCACATTTTTTAATCCCCATTCACACAGGTATTGATTAAGACTGATTCAATGGCATCACACTTTTCTACATTGTATTTGCACCCCTATCCTGCCCCCCAACTCGACCAGATGCTAAGCTGGGGCATGCCTGAGCCACATGTTGAATCAAACGTTTTATCAAATTAAGTCTGAATAAAATAATTTAAACTCATCTACAGATGAGATTGATCATTCGTTTGAACCTATTCTTGATCTATGTGTGCTAATGAACAAAGACTATTTTTCATTCATATTGCTTTTCTCAATTGCAAGTTATAAATTGGCTATTTCACGAACTGGGCAAACCATTTTGCCCATTTCATGAAATGGGCAATTTCATGGATTGGGCGTAACATCTACACAATCCCGATGATGTCGAGTCTACACCAAGACTCTTGTTGCAAAGATTTGGGACAACAAGTACCGAACTACGACTTCAGCCTTCCTGATCATACACGAGACGAGTCTACGGCCAAGACTCCCACTGATTTTACTACAGCGCCTCCCAACCGACCCTTTTCCCCCCTGATGAAAATGATGTTTTACGTCCTCTCGGTCATAGACACATATGGGACATTTGTAAATACAAAGATGGTGGGAACAATACTGGCTGCAATGCCCGGAGGCAGTGCAACACCAGTAAAGTCCCGAGTTTTTAACAATATAGATAGGTGTAGCGGTAACCACGCCTCGGTTAAACTTCATCGGCTATAATATCCTTTCCCCCCAGACCAACGTTGATGAACCTAATACCAGGTGTACCCGCTACATCGAAGACTACAGCACCAGAACTACTTGTCCCTAAGAGCTACGGCTATGAGGACGTAAAACCTTCTACAAACCTTTTTTTTTTTAAAGGCTTTACGCCCTCTTCGGCCTTTCGGTCATGTGGGCCTTCTACAAACAAAAACAAAATGGTGTTTTACGTCCTCTCGGTCTGGAACAGACACATATGGGACATTTGTAGATACAAAGATGGTCGGAAAAATACTGGAGGCAATGTCCGGAGACAGTCCCGCTTTTTTTTAGCAATACAGATAGGCGTGGGCCTTCTACAAACAACAACAGCAATTTATGACAGGCCTGTTCTTATCTTTATTACTAAGAAATGTCTCATACATTTTTATTTTGTGTCTGTGCCAGGCCGGAGGACGTTAAACAAAATCTTCTCTCTATGACAGGCCATGTTTTTTTTTATTTCTTTGGTTTTTTTAAAATGAAAATTGAAGAAAATAACTCAAGGGAAGCAATTAGGACAGACCAGGTTGTTGTTTTTAAATGAGAAAATGTGTGAGAAATAACTCAAGGGAAGCAATTAGGACAGACCAGGTTGTTGTTTTTGAATGAGAAAATGTGTGAGAAATAACTCAAGGGAAGCAATTAGGACAGACCAGGTTGTTGTTTTTGAATGAGAAAATGTGTGAGAAATAACTCAAGGGAAGCAATTAGGACAGACCAGGTTGTTGTTTTTGAATGAGAAAATGTGTGAGAAATAACTCAAGGGAAGCAATTAGGACAGACCAGGTTGTTGTTTTTGAATGAGAAAATGTGTGGGAAATAACTCAAGGGAAGCAATTAGGACAGACCAGGTTGTTGTTTTTAAATGAGAAAATGTGTGGGAAATAACTCAAGGGAAGCAATTGGGACAGACCAGGTTGTTGTTTTTAAATGAGAAAATGTGTGAGAAATAACTCAAGGGAAGCAATTGGGACAGACCAGGTTGTTGTTTTTAAATGAGAAAATGTGTGAGAAATAACTCAAGGGAAGCAATTGGGACAGACCAGGTTGTTGTTTTTAAATGAGAAAATGTGTGAGAAATAACTCAAGGGAAGCAATTAGGACAGACCAGGTTGTTGTTTTTAAATGAGAAAATGTGTGAGAAATAACTCAAGGGAAGCAATTAGGACAGACCAGGTTGTTGTTTTTGAATGAGAAAATGTGTGGGAAATAACTCAAGGGAAGCAATTAGGACAGACCAGGTTGTTGTTTTAAAATGAGAAAATGTGTGAGAAATAACTCAAGGGAAGCAATTAGGACAGACCAGGTTGTTGTTTTTAAATGAGAAAATGTGTGAGAAATAACTCAAGGGAAGCAATTAGGACAGACCAGGTTGTTGTTTTAAAATGAGAAAATGTGTGAGAAATAACTCAAGGGAAGCAATTAGGACAGACCAGGTTGTTGTTTTTAAATGAGAAAATGTGTGAGAAATAACTCAAGGGAAGCAATTTATGACAGGCCCGGATGGAAAATAACGAAAGGGAAGACATTTATTACAGGCCCGGATGGAAAATAACGAAAGGGAAGACATTTATGACAGGCCCGGATGGAAAATAACGAAAGGGAAGACATTTATGACAGGCCCGGATGGAAAATAACGAAAGGGAAGACATTTATTACAGGCCCGGATGGAAAATAACGAAAGGGAAGACATTTATGACAGGCCCGGATGGAAAATAACGAAAGGGAAGACATTTATGACAGGCCCGGATGGAAAATAACGAAAGGGAAGACATTTATGACAGGCCCGGATGGAAAATAACGAAAGGGAAGACATTTATGACAGGCCAGGGTTTTTTGTAATACAAAATATGTGAAAAATAATGAAAGGGAAGCAATATGACATGCCAGGTTGTTGGTTTTTGCAATGAAAATTATGTGGGGAAAAACTGAAGGGAAGCAATTCATGACAAGCCCCATACTCCAGGATCTACTCCGAACATTGAATGATGGTTGGTTGATAGTTCGTCCCGTATGTGTTTTTTTGCAGCCGAGTGGACGTAAAACCCAACTTTCATTCATTCATGACAGCCCAGGGTGTTTTTTAAAATGAAAAACTATGTGGAAAATAACTCAAGGGAAGCAATTCATGACAAACAAGGGTTTTAAAGACCCCGCACGTCACTTGTCAAAATCACGATTTTGACGTGTTTTCCCTCTTATAGCTAGTAAGGAATCTTAAGAAATCTTCCTAGTATAAGAGGGAATGTGACACGTGACGTGCAGGGTCTTTAAAAACTCCTTGACTGCCAGAGGAACAAATCATGGTACAAATCATGCCATGAAAAAGACAACTGATAGAGCCAATCTGGCAAAATGGTCTGGGGATATAACTCTCTTGAGTGTGTTAGAGCAAACACCAGCATATCAGAGTTATTCATCTTCATCTGATGACGTCATCAGTGATGTCATCAAGTCAGTACGTGATACGTTATATGGCAATCAATGGGTTAATGATAAATATGTGGAGAATAGCTACAGGGAAGCAGTTTACGACAGGCCATTCTCCTCCAGCGGAGCTGTTAACCGCCGTTTTGTCCAAATTCCGCCGTTTTGTCCAAATTTTCTATTATGATTTGGACAAAACGGCGGTTCAACAATCAACAAAACGGCGCCCGATTTTGAACCGCCGTTTTGTCCAAATGAAAGTTGGAGTTATGAAAACTCATTTGGACAAGTTCTCATTTAAAAAAAAAATCTTTGTTAAATAAAATTAATAACAAGCTGACCACTGACACTGGTCACTTTGGCCTAATTTCACCGTTTGAATGCTAATTAGTGCATTAGGAGATCATATGAACAATTGTTGATGTGGTTGACCAGTGGTCAGCGTCACTGACCAGTGGTCACTTTGGCCTATTTTCACTGTTTGACTGCAAATTAGTGTATTAGGAGTTCAAATGAACAATTGTTGATGTGGTTGACCAGTGGTCAGTGTCACTGACCAGTGGTCACTTTGGCCTATTTTCACTGTTTGACTGCAAATTAGTGTATTAGGAGTTCAAATGAACAAGGTTTGATGTGGTTGACCAGTGGTCAGTGTCACTGACCAGTGGTCACTTTGGCCTAATTTTACCGTTTGAATGCTAATTAGTGTATTAGGAGATCATATGAACAATTGTTGACGTGGTTGACCAGTGGTCAGTGTCACTGACCAGTGGTCACTTTGGCCTATTTTCACTGTTTGACTGCAAATTAGTGTATTAGGAGTTCAAATGAACAAATTTTGATGTCGTTGACCAGTGGTCAGTGTTACTGACCAGTGGCCATTTTGGCCTATTTTCACTGTTTGACTGCAAATTAGTGTATTAGGAGTTCAAATGAACAAGTTTGATGTGGTTGACCAGTGGTCAGTGACACTGACCAATGGTCAACCACATTATAAAAAATAGGCCAAAGTGACCACTGGTCAGTGACACTGACCACTGGTCAACGACATCAAAATTTGTTCATTTGAACTCCTAATACACTAATCTGCAGTCAAACAGTGAAAATAGGCCAACGTGACCACTGGTCAGTGACACTGACCACTGGTCAACCACATCAAAATTTGTTCATTTGAACTCCTAATGCACTAATTTGCAGTCAAACAGTGAAAATAGGCCAAAGTGACCACTGGTCAGTGACACTGACCACTGGTCAACCACATCAAAATTTGTTCATTTGAACTCCTAATGCACTAATTTGCAGTCAAACAGTGAAAATAAGCCAAAATGACCACTGGTTGTGACATTATCCTGATGGTCTGAATGTGTGGGATTAATTGTAGTCACAGACATTTGGACCAATTGGATGATTCAGTGATTGGTTTTTGATCTGTGTTACCAGGGCCTTTCTTTTGCTCTTTGTTGATGCATGTAATTTAGCTTCATTCTTTGGTTAGTCATTGTAAGGTGCATTTTTGTGTAAAAGTTGCATGTGCGCGCATGCAAATATATATATATATGTGTGTGTGTGTGTGTGTGTGTGTGTGTGTGTGTGTGTGTGTGTGTGTGTGTGTGTGTGTGTGCGTGTGCGCGTGCGTGTGCGTGCGTGCGTGCGCGCGCGCGCGTGTACGTGTGTCTGTATGTCTGTACAGTCCTTCTTTTCTATACCAGGAACTTCAGTGATGATTGAGATCCCTTCCAAGAGGTTTTCTGGTTCCTCAAAATCGGGTAGCATCTCCATTTCGGCAGAGGAGACAGGTAGTAGGTCTTCATTTCTGCGGTGAAGACTTTTGGAGAGGTGGTTGAAGCTGGTTCGTTTCAGCCTGTTCTTGGTTGGCTTTTGTATCTCAGAGTGCAAAGGGTGGGAAGGCATTCTCAGTAGCTTTTCACTGTGAATGTGCACCTTTTCCTGTCTCCTGTCTTCCAGAGGGCGCAAACTGGTGTGCGTTTCCGTGGCTTGGATGGGGGTCGTTTTCATCCCGCCTGTGATGAGCCGTAGCCCCGCATTCTGCACTTTGTTCAAACGATTTGCATTTGTTTTGGATGCTGTGGCCCAAGCAGAACTGCCATATTCCAAGACCGGTCTTACAGTGCCCTTGTACACCATCTGTAAGATGTTACTGTTTGCGCCCCAAGATGTTCCGGGCAGCTTCTTCATGATGGCAAGCTTCCTGGTGGCTTTCTTCTCAGCTTCTTTAAGATGAGGGGTCCATGTCAAGCATTTGTCAAGCATTTGTCCAGCTTCACGCCCAGATATGTTGGGGTGTTTTCTTGTCTCAGCTCTCTTTCATTCAGCTTTAGTTTTGCAGTTTCTGGCAGGGATGACAGTGAGAATACTGTAGTGACTGTCTTGGTGGTGCTGATTTCTACATCCCAGTCAGATGCCCATCTTCCGACATGATCCAGTGCTGCCTGCATCCTGTGGTGTGCAGTTGACAGATGTTCTGCAGCATTCCAGGCAGCAAAGTCATCAGCGTGGAGGGCTCTGGAGACATGCTTGGTCAGTTTCTCCGCAATGTCATCTATGAAGATGAGGAAAAGCGTCGGGGAGATGACTTCTCCTTGGGGCACGCCCTGCTGAAGAGTGACTCCGTGACTGATCTTCCCGTCCAGTTTCACTCTCGCTGTGTGGTACTGGAGGAAGTCTTTGATCCAGTTGTACATCTTCCCTTCAACTTTCTTGTTGAGCAGCTTCAGAAGAAGGCCTTCTCTCCATACCTTGTCAAAGGCTTTCGGCAGGTCTACGAAGACAGCAAGTACCTTCTTCTTTTCTTGGAAGGCATTTTCGATCTCCTGGACAAGGTAAGCCAGCTGGTCTTCTGTGCTGCGGTTCTTTATGTAGGCTGACTGAGTGTTGCTGAGCAGGTGGTTCTCTTCCAGGTGTTTCAGCAGCCTGGCATTCACCATTCTTTCCATCACCTTGCCCAGACAACTTAGTAAGCTGATTGGGCGATAGCTAGACTTCTTTATTTTGTCTTTTTGTTCCTTTCGGATGGGGATGATGACTGCTTCTTTCCATCTATCTGGGAATTTTCCAGAGTTCCAGGATTGGTTCAGAATAAGGAGGAGTTTTTCTCTAGCTACGGGTCCAAGGTGTCTTATCATGTTGTTGAGAATACCGTCTTTTCCAGGGGCTTTCTTTGATTTCAGTTTCTTGATAGTTCTGCCACGGAGAAGGCTGCCATCATGGAAGATGCTGAGTTCTGGTATTTTAGACTTTCTTTGCTCTCTTTGCGGACTTCTTGTATTCTGGCGTTGGAAAGCGTTGTGCTTTCCTCCTTATAGAAGTCTGCCAGGATGTTTGCTGCTCTCTTGCCAGAGTAGTGCTTGCCATCTTCCTCAATGACAGTTTTGCTGGATCTGTTTCCTGTGTCTTCATTCAGGGTTTTGGTCAGGTGTCCCGCTCCATGTTCAGACAGCTAGTCTTCTCACTCCAGCTCTTCTGGATCTCAATGTTTTTGCTGGCTAAAAGTTTCTTTGATGCTGTTGTGTTTCTGGGTGTTCTCTGGCGTGGGATTTTGCTCCATGGCTTCTCTGGCGGAGTCCAGTTGTCCATGCAGCTCCTCCAGGGTGTCACTCCAGAATGGCCTGTACTCTCTACGTTTTCCTCTTGGGATGGACTGCTTTGCTGACTGTTGCACTGCCTCTGTGAAGAGCTGGATGTTTTTGTTTAAGTGTTTGGAATCGTCCACTTCCTTGCATGCACTGTCAGCCATTTCTCTGAAGAGGGCCCAGTTGGCTCGTTTGAAGTTCCAGCTTGGAGCCATACTGTGGTCGGTGCATCCTATGCTGGAGATGGTGAGGATGATTGGCAAGTGGTCGCTTCCTCCTAGCTGAGTGCTGACTGATTTTGAAGCGAGTCGATGGATATCTTCTGTTGCCATAGCTACAGCTGGGGTTGACGTGGTTTCCCATGCTCTGGAGTAACATGTTGGGGTGTCTGTGGCTGGTTGATAAGGATTAGCTTGTTATCCATCATCCTTCTTCTACTTCTTCACCACGTGAGTCCATTTCCGCGTAGCCCCAGCTTGGTGAATAACTGTTGATATCTCCAATCACAAGGTGCCTGGATTCCTCAAGCTTCACTCTGTGTAATGCAAGAACTGAGGCAGGAGGGCTGTAGCAGTTGGTGATCAGTAGATCCCCACTGGACAAAAGAAGCTTGACTGCAATGTTATCCAGTTCTTCTTTTTAATATCTGCACATCTCAACTGCAGGAATTGAGGTTTTGACGAGGGTGATAATTCCTCCTTTGTGTCTGTCTTCTCTGTCTTGGTGGAAGGCTTCATAGCCTCTTATGAAGAATCGTTGAGGATCTTTCAGGTGTGTTTCTTGAATGCAGATAACATCAATTTGTTTTTGCTGAGAAATTCTTGAAGCTCTGGCTTCTTGTTCCTCAGCCCTTCTGCATTCCACTGAGCCACGTTGAGATTGAAGGATGGCTGGGTTGACTGGTCAGTAGCTCTACTCTGCTTTCCCCTGACCGTCAGGTCCACAGAGGCACCGGTCGCTTGGGTGGGCCTCTTTGAGGCAGAGGGCCCGACTCCGCTCCCCCCGGTTGTCGCTGTGAGGAACGACGCCATGACGATAATTTTGTCTGACGCATTACCATAATCGTTGATGCGTGTGTCCTGATGTATCTCCAGTCTGCGCCGTAGCTGACACACTCCGTCTTCGGCAGGCTGGATCAAGTTTTCTGTAGGGGGGCTTCTCCCTTAGCTCAAGACTGAAGAGTCCAACCCTGTGAGCACAGGGGGGATTGTTTACTGAGGATCCCACCACGTAGCTAGAGCTTTTGACGCAGCTCTTACCCGCGTTTGATGTACCCGTCGTAGAACATTATGGGGAATTTCACTGGTATTTTCAGTGGAAGCAACAGTGCCGCCTGTTGCCCCGCCCCGTCCTGCAAGGCAAGGGAGCCTAGGTACACCAGCCAGTTGGTCCGGAGCAGCTTATTCGTCCTGTCGAGCATGGCTTATGTCGCTGCTAGCCTCCATATCTGAAAGCCGTGTCGCTATCCGCCACCTGCTACCCGCTGGGTTGGGGATGGTCGCCCCACTACCTATCTGGAGGTAGTCTGGTCCCAGCATCATATCAATTTTGTGCCTACCGATGGTTCTACTAATGTTCTTAATGTTCCAGTTAGTTCTCAGTTTTCTTCTTTATAGCTTATTTTATTAAATGTTTGTGGTTTGCGAAATAGATTAAAATGTTCTGAATTTAAAGACTACATTACTAGTTTTCATATTCTTGTGTTTACTGAAACAAACATATATACACTGACCAACAGAACAATGCTTTCCTCTCAGATACCCTTCAAGAACTTGGTTTTCAGATTAACGTTTGGAGCAGGAAACAACTTTCTTACCAACGTTGTGGCGGAATTTTTGTTGCCTATAGACAGGAATTTTGTAATGATATAGTTCTTCTCAGGGAAACAGGACATTGTGCTTTTGGTTTTGGGTGAAGTCTTGTATTACAGGATATGATAAAGATTTGATCCATTGGTGCCGTGTACGTGCCTCCTGGGGGGTTTGTATACAGTAGTATTAATTTGTTTGATAAAATTGACATGGCCTTTTATGATTTAAAAAGTAAACATGATTGCTATGTAATGTTAATGGGAGATTTAAACGCTCACACAAAATGCTTACCTGATTTTATTGCCACTGAACCTGATTTTCTGTGTGATTTCATCTGCCAATTGTTTAATGATCCAATATCTTTTCATCATCCAGTCCCCCATAATTCACAAGATTTTCAATATGTGAACAATTATTGGTATATAATGCTTGATCTGCGCAAATCTCAATCTTTATTGATATATAATGGATGTGTAGGTAAGGACAAGCATTGCGGTAATAGCACAAGTACAGGTAATGGTGTGATAGACTACGTGATTGGTTCAGAAGATTTAATGTGGTGTAGTGGTTAGCGTCGCGGACTACTGGCTCAGGTCTTGGGTTCGAGTCCCATCAGAGGCGAGGGTTTTTTCGGTCCTGGACCGACTCCTACCCAGAGTGAGTGGCTATGGGCTCAATCTGAAACCACACAGTCGAGTTTCATCCGCTTAACGGATGCGATTCTGAGAGTGTTGCTCTAATTGCAAGACCAACACTGCAGGTGTCTGTAGTTCTCGGGCCTGGTTAACTCCGGGATATCATTATGAAAGGAAGCGTAGAATACAGCCCTGCCATGCAGTCTCAGACCGATACGGAACTCCATAGCATCATCATCGTTATCATTGGCCTCATTTTCCATCAATCATAATGTTTTTTTAAATGTCTCAAATTCTGTGGCCCTGCTCTCATGGTGACCTCAGTTTCGGTTTCCAATCCAGTCTATGCCTTTGGTGCGTTCGGGTCAAAGTCATGGGGATCAGTGTGTTCTGGGGAGCTGTCGGTGGACGGTCGTGGTGGCGCCCTCGGAGGAGGACCTCACTCACGCTGGCTCCGCGACTAAGAGAATACTGTCGTCAGTAGGGGGCTTAGTAGGTGGTGTCCTGAACAGGCTCTACTGAACTCCACCGAAGTGACTCAGCAGAAGTGCAGTGTCTCCTCGGTTGGTTGCCTCCTGACGGCCTAACATAGATTCGCTCCCCTTGAACTGCTGGTCTCGGTTTCTGCGACTTGAACAAACCCGGGTGTAGCTGCGAATTGGGATTCGGAACGAGCGGCGTGGGAGCAACGCCACTGTACAGCCCAGAAGATGGGACAGCAACAAAACAAAAAAGAGATGGGATAGTTAGAAAGCCAATGTGTTCATTGAACAGTTAAATGAAAATAGTGTTCAAACACTTCGTGAAATGGTTAATTGTAATAATGTATCTACTAATTATATATCTGAATATCTCACAAATGTGATGATTGAAGCTGCAAAAACATCAATAGCTGTCCTTCATTTTAACAGTAACACATGCTAGAAATATTCCAAAGAAAAAGAAACATAAACCATGGTTTAATTTTCAACGTAAACTTCAACGTTCTAATTATTTCAAGATTAAACATAAATGTAAAGCACGATGTGATGATATTAATAAAGATGAATTTACGACATGTAGTAAAAATAATACAAAAGAACATTAAGATCTGCATAAAGAAAGAAGATTAAACAATGGAAGAAATCAATCAAAAGACTTAAGTATTCAAATCCAAGAGGATGCTGGAAGAAAATAAATTGGAAGCAACAAAACAGTTATACAATAAATTTGAATGAGTTATTTGAACACTTTAAAGGTCTTAATGCTTCAAATACTAATGATGAAAATATTGATAGTGAGCATGGACAAGAATTTTCGGGATATGCGTATGTGGCAGACTATATGATTTGAAATATATGAATGCGCCAATAAGTGAAAATGAAATTGAAAAGACTCTTAAAAAGCTTAAAAGTGCAAAAGCATCTGGAAATGATCTAATATGCAATGACTATTTGAAAAAATCGTTTGCTTTAATGGCAGATGTGTTTTGTAAACTTTTCAATAGAGTGCTTGAATTTGGTTCAATACCTGATGAGTGGATGAGGGGACTCATTTTACCAATTTACAAAGGCAAAGGAGATAAAAATGAGTGGTGATAATTATTGAGGCATAACTTTATTAAGTTGTTTAGGTAAACGTTTATGTCTATCTTAAATAATAGGTTAACTGATTTTCTGGAAAGTAATAAATTGCTATCAGAAAAACAATCCGGTTTTCGGTGTGATCATTCTACTTTAGCTGATGTGCTTCGCTTGCTGAAACTAAAACTTTGTTGTGTTTTTGTTGATTACAAAAAAGCTTTTGACTCAGTTTGGAGGAAAGGTTTGTGGTATAAACTTATTAAACAGGGAGTCTTCTTCTTCTTCTTCTTCTTCTTCTTCTTCTTCTTCTTCTTCTTCTTCTTCTTCTCGTACGTATTAAACAGGAAGTGAATGGACAATTTATTAAAGTAATTTTTAATATGTAAAAAAACATCAAATCGTGCGTTTTCGTCAACAGGAAAAATCTGACTACTTTGGGAGTTTTCAAGGAGTAAGGCAAGGTGAAAATCTTTCACCTATTCTATTTTCATTATTTTTCAATGACCTGGAACAGTTTTTGTTGCAAACTGGTAATTCGTACTTAAACACTAAGTTGACTTACTCAGACAAGCAGTTAAAGGACTATATTACGTTACTGGTGTTACTGTATGCTGATGATACAATATTATTATCATCTATTGCTTAAGGTTTGCAAAGGGCATTAGATACTCTTTTTGATTATTGTTCTATATGGAAATTACAAGTGAATAGTTCCAAAACGAAAGTAATGATATTCAACAATCGTAGCAATCGCTTAAAATTTCATTTTGGAAATTGTGATCTAGAAATTGTAAGTTATATGAAATATCTTGGCGTTATGCTTCACAAAAATGGTTATTTTTTAAAGCAAAGAAAACGGTGTTTGATCAAGCACAGCAAGCAATGTTTCATGTTCTTCAAGTATTTCATTCTAAAAATGTAAGTATTAGTGTAGCACTTGATATGTTTGAGAAAATGGTACTGTCAGTATTGCTTTATGGTTCCGAAATATGGGGTTATGACAATTTTAATATTTTGGAAAAACTACAACTGCAGTTTCTTAAATATGTATTCCATCTACCCCGTAATATAATGAAAGACATTACTGTACGGTGAAGCTGGGTTTGTTCCTGTTTAAATTTTTGCTAAATCAAGAATGATACGATTTTGGTCTGGTCTAGTTCTTCCACAATATGCGAATAAGTTTTCTAGCAAAGTATATCAGTTAATGTATGATTTACACGAGAACAGTTCTATTGAATTTCCCTGGCTTGAAACTGTAAAGAACATACTGATTGAATGTGGATGTGATTGTGTCTGTGAATCACAATCCTTTTTGTCTAGAAACTCTATGTAATAATAGTTTACGGTCTTTAAAAGATAAATTCCAAGATTCCTGGTTACAGTCTCTTCTTCTTCTTCGTTTGATCTTCTACCTTCATCGTAATGAAGATTCTGAAGATTAACTTGGAAAAAGGTTTCTGCGCTTAGGTTAGGCTTCTGGTTTAAAGTCTTGGCTTGGTATGAGGGGTAGAGAGGGAGTCGTGGATGAGGGTGGGGGGGGTAAGGAGATGAGGAAGAAAGGAGATGAGGAGGGAGAGGGGGGAGGGAGAGGGGGAGAGGGGGGGGTTAGATCTGGCTTTTGAAGGCTCCCACCGTGGCTGATGACACTGCCACAAACGGGAACAGGTTCCACTCGGCAATGGTCCGAGAGAAGAAAGACTGCTGACGGTACAGAATCCTGCATGCTGGCAGTTGGTACGCCTCAGCATGCAGGAAACGAGTAGATCTTGTTGGATGGCTGGGGGCTGGCTTTCTGGAGGAGTTGATCACCAATTCTCCATGATGGAACTTGAAGAAGTTGGTGAGCCGTGCCTTTCTTCTTCGTTCTGATAGCGGGGACTAATTCAGCTGCTTATATATGGAGTCTACGCTGGACGTCTGGCAGTGACGGTTGACGACCCAGCGCGCCCCCCTCCTCTGCACAGCTTCTATTTTCTTGATGTTTTTGCTGGTATAGGGGTCCCGCACACTACTTGCATACTCTAGTGTTGGTCGTACTAGAGTACTAGAGTTATTCTAATAAAGCCCAGAGTTTTGTTGGCTCTATTAACGATGTTGGAGATGTGGAAGTCCCTTCGCAGATCATTGGAGATGGTGACTCCTAGGTACTTTATCTCCTCGGTGTTAGAGAGGGTGTGGCCATGAAGGTTGTACTGATTCACTGTGGGGTTGCGTTTTCTTGTGAACTGGATGGACTGGCACTTGTCAGGATGGAATTCCATGTGCCATTTTGTCTCCCACTCTGCCAGTCTGTCGAGGTCGTGCTGGAGAGCCTGTTGATCAGAGGGGGTGGCGACGTTCTTGTGGCACAGAGTATCGTTAGCAAACAGGCGGGTCGTTGCTGTGAGATCTTGGGGGAGATCGTTGATGTATAGCAGGAATAAGGTGGGGCTGAGGACGGAACCTTGGGGGACACCCGACTCAACTGCCACGAATTCCGACCTAGCACCCTCCACTGCAACAGCCTGTCTGCGGTCTGCCAGGAAGTTTTGGACCCATCTGTTGACCTGACCTGTGATGCCATAGTGGCTCAACTTGTGGACCAGCAGAGAATGGGACACCTTATCGAAGGCCTTGGAGAAGTCCATGACGAGTGCGTCAGATTGTTTACCCTTCTCCAAGTCGTCGGTGAGTTCGTCTACTAGTCCAAGGGGCTGGCTCTCACAGGACCGTCCTCTTCGGAAGCCGTGTCTCTTCAATCGAGTAACAAATGTTTTTATTATAGACATTATAAAACAAAATTTCGGAGAGAAAGATATATTATGACATTGCCTGATAAATATATTATAAGTTTAATGAAATTTAGATGTAGTTGTCATAAATTACCAATTAAAACAGGACGATGATTGGACTTGACCAACAGGACCGTTTGTGTGACAGATGTGATATGGGTGTTATTGGTGATGAATATTATTTTGTAATTGAATGTTCATATTTTGAAGAACATCAAGATATTTTGCCGAGGCATTATATAAATAAGAAATCATTTTTTTTTACTTTTGTCAGTCTATGTCCAAGCCAAAATATTCTAATTGAAAATTGCAAAATTTATAAGATCAGGAAAAGTTGTTTGACAAAAGACTGCAGCTTATATATATATAGTTTGTTTGATGAATGTTTCTTTTTTGCATGTGACCACTTGTTTTATATTCTGTTTATCCTCCTTACCCTCAAGAGGGGTCAAAGGATAATTATTAAATTAAAACTGAAATTGAGTATGTTGATAAAGGCGCATTCGCCGAAATATCCAGTAGTTGTTGTTTTTTGTCTCTTGTGAATAAAATAACGTCACTTTACACTTGTCGTGTAGTTGTTTGTTTGTTCATGTTGTACAATCTTTAAATCTTCCAGAATGAATTGGAAGGCATGGCCCACTAATATAACGAAATGTATTTCAGGTCGTTTCAGTTCGCAAAGTCTTTGTCAGCAAAGTCGTTAGGACACACCATCAATCAGCTGCAATGAATAACAGCAGTCTGATCGCTGTGCCTGAAGACTGTGACCACACATTTTTTCACGTTTATTCCCTGGGACAGCAAGGAAAGTCTTGTCCCTAACGAAGTCGACAACATCGTCAATCTTGTTCTTAATGGTTTGTGATTGCCAGTGCTGTTCCTCACCTCCTTCAGCACCAACATCATCAACATGATAGTGTTCTACAGACATGGCCTCCAGGAAAGAATCAACACCTGTCTGTTCAGTCTTTCCATCTTGGATCTGTTGAGTGTAGCCTTTTCCTTTGCCTTCAGTGGTGATCTCATTTATACCTTTATCAATGGAAAAGAAAGCAATCTCGGAAATTCTCATCGATTTTTCCTCAATAATTATTACCTTGGGATGCATGGTGTTGTCCTTTCGTCCCAGTTGGTCTACAGTGTGATAGCTTTAGATAGGTGTCTGTGCGTTAGTTGACCTCTGCTGGTGACGAGTTTCCTGCCCACGAAGACCACTGTTGTGGGGCTGTGGACAATGGTGATGGTCATCACTGGAGTCTGTACGTTTGTAGTCGGGGTCAGATATGTACAGGTGTTGTGTGTGTGTTTGATCACAGAGACAACAGTATGACTTTCATAAGTTTTCCAAGAGAATTGTATTTTCGCTACAAACATTTCGGTCGTGGACATTTCGGCCCTAGACATTTCGGCCCCGGAAAATTCGGTCATTACCATTTCAGATTTGGATAATGTTAAACACTAAAGAGAGAGACAGAGAGACAGAGAGAGAGAGAGAGAGAGAGAGAGAGAGAGAGAGAGAGAGAGAGAGAGAGAGAGAGAGAGAGAGAGAGAAGTAATTTGAAAATAGTCTCCATAAATAATGCTAAACACTAAAATAAAAGCAGAAAATTGCAGCACATGACACATGACGCTAAATTTATTGTCATTTATTATCTTTTGTACATTAAAACGCGCTTTAAAAGTCTTTCGAACCATGATTGGTATAATACTCCCTAGATGTCTGGCTGCCCTGCCCTCAAGTTCCGACTAACACCATGTAAGAACTCCTGGATGGTCTTCCGTCCTGATACCCTGTCATCACACAGACTCTTCAGGCGTCTTTGAAGTTCTTGGTACACAGTCTTGCCTCTTTTTTTCGGCTTGACTCCACGAGCGTCCTGAAGAACCTGTGTGCTGACTTTGGATGCGTTGGCACGCAGACATTCAATTAGCTTCCAGACTGTTGGGTGGGCCTGCGCAACAAGTCCCGAAAACATGTTATTCCATCTCTCACAGACATTGTTTGTCCTTGGATTGCCATCCATGGTCGCCTGATGAGCATTCCAGGTATCGGGAGGAAAAATGGGTGGGACTTGACGGCGTCGTCTGAGAACTCCAGACAAATAGGTCGCATCAAAGTAGTCCACAAGGGGAACCGCATCCTCGGGAGCTGTTCTTCTCACGAGATCCATCCCCTCGGTAACTTGTTCCAGTGGAAGCAAAGCCAGTGCATCAGAGAAGAAACTGGCCGAATTGTCCAGGGCCGGACAGTCTGGGCCGTAAAGTCCGGGGCCGTAAAGTCTGGGGCCGAAACGTCCGCCATTCGTCCTTTTCCTGGTCTGTGTCAGTGTGTGCACGGTGATAACGGCCATCAAACTGAAGCAACTGACTCAGTGGAGGGAGAAAGTATCATCAGCTTCCAGTGCTGTCACCTCCAGAGATTTGGCCATAACTCGAGTCATCATCGGCACTTCACTGTTGTTCATTATCTGCATCATTCCAGCGATAGTCATGCGAACTGCTTTCTTCATATTTCATGGGTTTAAACCAGGGGGAAGCTATGATAATTTGGCATGGGTTATCCAAAGGTTTCATCAGATATCTTCGGCTGTTAGCAACACTTTTAACTTCTTTGTTTATCACAACTATGTCAGAAGATTAAGAGAAACAACCCACAGTTTGTTCCCTGCTTGTTGATTAACTCTTCCAGTGCTAAGTTATTTTCTGTTCTTTGTAACCTTAACTGGCAGGTTATGTTTCAAGAGAACTAAACACGATCACCTACTTTACTAAATGCGTTAAATTAACGGAAATGCACTGATATCAGCTCTAAAAATAGACAACCACGTGGGAGATGGTTCCCGGCGCCACCTGGAACGTTGGCAATAACGTCTAGGGAACGTCATGGCGCACATCTGCGCCGGGGACAGTAGAAGAGTTAAAATGACACAGAAAACAACAGAGGAGAAAGACCTACTGCTTACCCTGGGTTAAGACCATGAAACCCCCCAGTTCAGACGGAAGGACCCAGGCCCCACTATTTATTTCCTGCTTGCTGTCATGGCTGATTCACCCAAATAAGCCTAATTCAGGACACGATTTATATTCTAAAGTATCATGAATATGCTTTCAAATTTACATTCCATAGCATGAATTTTGTTGGCCTTAATGCAACAATTCCGCAAATACGTGTGTTTTTTTGTTGTTGTTTTTTTATAGCAAAAATACAAATGTGTTCATCACTATTCAATATTTTTTTAATGTTTTTCTGTCCTTGGTTTTACAGTCAAAAAATGATTTGTTTTCACTCAAACGCGAAAAGATTACGAAGAACACGACTGTTGCCCTGCGTCATTTCGACTGGACACAACCAAAAATCAGTGTTGGTTACAGCACAAAACTTGACTAAGGACATTAGCCTACATTCTGATTGTGATGCATTGTCCAACTGTTCTGGTACTTCTCGCCATTTTTGTACACCTAGATTCTACCTGGCGTGTGACCCATGCGCAGAATCATGGTTTGAATATAATCATCCATTCAAATCTGTTCTCTGACAACTCTTTCCCCAACTCCCTCTGGTCCTCTCAGGCTGTCTCATTTGGTCGAGAGAAACATGTTGAATGTTTCTCATCACTGAACACAATGACTGTTCAGTGACCCAGCAGCTCGACTAAACTGGACAGTCAGAGTTGTTCTGTACTTTTTCTTAACAACGTTCTGGTCTATGACATTCAGTGTATATATGTATGTATGTACATATGTATGTATGTGCTTGTATGTATGTATGTAGGCCTATGTATGTATGTAATTTGCTTTGATAAATCTTTTCTGTGTCAAATGTTTGTATTTATGAACCTCAGAAACAAACTCAGTTAACGTTAACTGTATTAATTGTTCTGTGTTCTGAAAAAAATAAAATAATAAAAATGTGCTGATTTACTTTTTCTCCCAATGGGGGAGGGACAGTGCTTTATGCAAGGACAGCTGTTTCGATCTGTGACGATCTCATCAATTTGGATGTCGACTTCAGCAAGAAGACATTCTACAAGAGAGTTGTGTCCTCTTTGCACCAAATCGAAAATCCACAATAAAAACAAACCAGCACTAAGTTAAACCAGAAATAGTAACATTCGTATGTAAAATGACGAAACTAATAATGTTCAGAAATGTTTAGTTAAAAAACTAATAGACATGACTATAGAGAGGGCCAACTACTGAGATGATATCCAAATTAAGGATAACAATAGTATGAAAGATAAATCTCAGTTATTAGCTGAGGGACAGAAAAGTTGGTGCATTTGAAATGCAGAATAATTTGCTTTGATAAATCTGTTCTGTGTCCAGTGTATGCATTTGTGAACCTCGGAGACAAACTTAGTTAACATTAACTTTATGAATTGTTCTGTGTTCTGAAAAGAAGAAAAGAAGAAAATAATAAAATGTGCTGATTTGCTTTTTCTCCCAATGGGAAAGTGCCTTATGCAAAGACAGCTGTTTCGAGCTGTGAAGATCTCATCAGTTTCATGTATGTATGTATGTATGTATGTACTTTCACAACCGCATTGTTCCCTTTGGCGACAACGCAAATCAGTATAAACCTTACCTTTGTCTCATTGATCATGGAACCTCAAAGGCTTTCATTGTGGAAGTATCCAACCCCTTTGTTTATGCAAATATATTATGAGGCAAAATTTCAAAAGTACATGCCACTTTGCTTTTCATTGACAGAAGCAGGTTCTGATACAAAAGTGGTTGTCATCATTGTGGGGTCACTAGGCATTGAGCACAGGCATGTTGTTCCAGGCCTTTGCCTACTAGGTTTATCTAAATTCAAAAGCAACAAGCTGGCAAAGTACTCGAGTATGTCAGTCATGATTGGTTCGAGGCGTGTGTGGGTCAGACGTCAACGTCTTATGAACAGACAAGAGCCCTGAATCTGTCAAGTAAAAGACAGAAGAGAAAACAATGGACTCACTGAGAGTGAAAACTTGAAAACTTGAAAACTTCAACTTTATTTTCCAAGGATATAGATTTTAGGCAAAGCCTATTCTTCCAATCTGTCCTTGATACATATATACTTAACACGAAAGACAAACATGGCAAGGCATACTATTATACATACAGAGCTGAATACAAAGGTAGCAAAGCAGTTGATATTATGAAACATAGGCTGAATTATGGAATTATCAAAGTTGCATATTTTTAATACTTGCGCATGCATACAAGCATGCAACCATACGTACACACTTGCGTGCATGTATATAAACGAAACATACATTATAGAACAGGGCAATATATATACATTCATCATATGGTATGTAACAGGTAACAATTTGCATTAAATTGAGGACAATATTTCTAACATAATTAGGCACATTGTAGGTGAACAGTTAACAAATAGAATAAAATTCATAAAATGAAAGGAATACATACTAACATCGGCGTAAGCATCTAGCATATTATGAGATATGACCCTGGGGGGGAATGAGCTTAAGGAGGGTCGAATGTTAGTGTCTTTCGAAGACTCGTTTTGAAGGCTGAGATAGAGGAGCATAATTTAGTGTCACACGGAAGGGAGTTCCATATGAAAGAACCCGAGAAGGTAAAGCTCGACTTAAATTTATCAATTCTTGTTTGTGGTAAAATATAATTACTTGAACCATAACGTTGTGAGGCTTGTGTAACTAGATTTTTCAGATATTGTGGAGCTAAGAAGTAATGTACTTTGTACATGAGAATGGCTTTATTGTAGCTAAGCTGTGATTGCAGTGGACGTATGTTTAACTGAGCTTGTTTTTCAAATGTACTGAGTTCAGGATCAGGGAGAATTATTTTAGCTGCCCTTTTGTACATAGAATTGAGTTTCAATGGGTGACAATTAGCTGCAGAGTCCCAAACTACAGATGCATAGTTAATGTTCGAGAGACAGTGGGCATGAAAAAAACATTTTGCGTGCATCTATATCTATGAAAGGTGTAAGTTTCTTTAGTAGGAATAGGCTGCGTGCAAGTTTATGTGTCCTTTTTTCAATATGGGATTGCCATTTTAGTTCGTCGTCTATTATCACTCTTAGGACTCGGTGCTCGCGTACTTGGTCTATGGCATTGTCATTAATATAAACATTTAAAACTAGAGGTTCTTTCTGATGCTTGTGTCTTGAAGTAATTACCATGCTTTTGCTTTTGGTTGGATGGAGGACCATACGGTTTGGGCTACACCAATCAGAGACATCATGTAAAGCTGACTGCAGAGTTATTTGAATCGAAGGTAGGTTAGTTGCACTAGAATGGAGAGAAGTGTCATCAGCAAAGAGATCACATGAGACAGAGTCAGTTGATATTGATAGAGGTAGATCATTAATGAATAGGCAGAAGAGAAGAGGCCCTAAGACAGATCCTTGGGGCGCACCTGTCTTTATGACTTCAGTGCACGAATTTATGCCATTACTAAGGACAAACTGTGTTCTATGTGTAGTAAGATAGGATGCAAAGAAAGAGACTGTATTTTCGTCTCGTAGATATAGTGTCAGTTTCGTAAGTAGTATTTCATGATTCACAAGATCAAATGCTTTCTTAAAGTCCAGGAATACAGAACCCGTCAATTTGCCTTGATTAATTGCTGAAAGCCATGTGTCACATAGATGGACTAGGGCAGTTTGACAAGAATGGTGATGTCGAAAGCCGGATTGTAATCGGTGAAAGAGATTATTAACTTCAAGATAGTGCATTAAATGTTTATGAATGTGTTTTTCTAGCGGCTTAGATAGAACTGAAAGAAGAGAAATTGGCCTAACATTTTTCAAATCAGAAATATCTTTACTTTTAGGCAATGGTATAACTTTTGCTGATTTGAAACTAGGTGGAACTATGTTCTGGTCTACACACGCGTTGTATATGAAAGTAAGCAGTTCTACTATGTAGGGAAGTGAGAGTTTTAAGAGAGAGCTATTTATTTTATCAGGTGCCATTGATTTTGTATTCTTTAGACTTGAGATAAGGGAGCCAACTTCGTGAATAGCCAAAGAAGGTACTTTAAATGAATTGCCAGGTTTAACATTAGTATTACAAAAGGGTTGAAGATGAGGTGGAGGGTTATATTCTTTAGCAGGTTGTGATGTATCTGTTGGACTTAGAGACTTTGTTAAGTTTATAAAGTGTTTATTGAATGAGTCTGGTGACCAGTTATAGTTATACGTCTGCTGGCGATTGGACTTGTGTGTGATAGAGTTTATGGCTCGCCATAAAGTAGATGTGTCATTGTTTGTAGATACCATTTTGTTGAAGTGTTGCTTCCTGGAGTCACGAATAAGGTCATTGACTTTGTTTCTTAGTTTTTTAAATTCCGATTCAGCGTTTTCACGCTCCAGTCGCTTTTCTGCTTTGACGTCATCAGGTAGTGAATCAATGTTTTCTTTCTTCAACAATTTGTATTTGTATTCCAGTTGACCTCGTGTTCACATTGCTTCAGCTATTTGGGGAGTTAGCCAACCAGGAAGAGTAGAACTTTTCACTCGTTTGCTTCTAAGAGGTGCGTGCTTCTCAAGTACGGACAAAAATGTAGAATAAAATACATCAAGAGCTTGAACAGGAAATGAAAAGTGAAATACATTAGCAAAGTGTGTCATGCTTAAGTCATAGAAGAATGCAGGTTTATCAAAGTGTTTAAATGATCTGTAGTGAATAGTAGTGTGTCCTTTGGTTTGAGTCTTAGGGGGTCTGTACATCCATGTGCATGTAACAGGGGAGTGGTCACTAATACATATGGTATATAGAACATTGATATCAGTGACTAGGGAAGTGTTGTTGGTGTATACGTGGTCAAGTAGTGTTGCTGAAGTGGGAGTAACTCTGGTAGCCGTAGAGACAAGTTGCTGGAGGCCAAATAGGGTAGTAGTTGATCGCCATGAAATTTGAGGCTTAAATAAGTCATAATTGAAATCACCCAGTAGCAGTATATTACGATTGTTTACCTTGACATTATCCATCATAAACACGAAATCATCCAGCCAATCATATGTAGAGGCAGGGTTTCTGTATAAGTAACCAATTAATAAAGGTGATGATTTAGAATATCTTACTTCTAGCCAAATGCACTCTATATCTGTGGTTTCTAAGTCTAATCTCCTTTGTGCAAAGGGAGAAATACTGTCATGAATGTAGACAGCAAGGCCAGTTTCGCCTGGTTTAGAGGCGTCACGGCGGATAATGTTGTAGTTGGGGATTGTGAGCATATTGTCTGGTATATAGGTATTGAGGCGAGTCTCGCTGAGGCCTAAAATGTGGATAGGTGGGGTATCATTCAGAAGCATACCTATGTTTGCTAACTTATTATACAAATGATACACATTGACGTGTGCAATACGAGTTCCGTTAGTTTTAGAATACATTGTTAAAGAATACAGGACTATTAAAATAATAATTCAAAAATACAGGATCTTCTGTATTAATTAAGACACAAATACAAGAATTGTCTGTATAAAAACAAGAATTACAGAAAAATAAACCAATAACAACAAACTCCTATAGATATGCACGTAAAAAAAGCAACAACAACAACAATACAGGTTTGTCCTTGTATTAAGACAACGAATATAAAGAATATAAGAAAGCAAGACTATCCGTATTTGTGTTGCAGTAGTTCTACTACAGACTTTACACGCTTACGATATCCTTTCAACTGTTCATAAAATTTGAGCCAGAAATGGGAAGGGAAGCGTCTCCCAAATGTTCAAGTCTTGTCAAAACGTCAACAACGGCTCCTTGAGACAGACAGACAGACATACACACACTTACTAAGCCTTCGGTTCACGTAAAACGAAGGAAAGGAAACCAAAAGAACAGTTAAGAGAGCAAAACACGTTCTAATATAACAACAGTTAAAGCACAAAATGAAACACACTTCTCAGGAAGATTATCGCAAAGCAAACAAACTTATATAGAAAAACAACAACAACAAAACAAGATGATTAACCCCAAACCAAAGCACGAATAAAACAGTTTTCAGGAAGAGTTTCACAAGGAAAAACAACAACAAACAATTAAAAGAAGAAAACTCTTAAGTCAAAACGTAGCTAGTAGAATCCCCACTGGAAGTAGAATGATGTCACCTTTTTTCTTCTTACAAAGAAAATACCAAATTAGAAGTACAGTCGAAACAGTCAAAAACTATTAGGGATTCAGTAAATGTCACCAGCAGCTTATTTTGTGGTGCAGAAATCCAACACGCTGCTATAAGAATCCTCACAGAGTGCACAATAATGTCATCTGTTAATCTTTTAACGGGAAGAGAACTGTAAGGCCTACACTCCACAGAGTGAGGAAAACGATAAGCAGATCAGCAAATGTCACGACAGTCAATATTGTGAAGCAAACAGTCACAGGTTCGGTAAAAGTTTTTATAAATTCGCACATGCAAATAATTGGCGAGCGCAGCTTATACACCACATTAGAGAGAGAGAGAGAGAGAGAGAGAGAGAGAGAGAGAGAGAGAGAGAGAGAGAGAGAGAGAGAGAGAGAGAGAGAGAGAGAGAGAGAGAGAGAGAGAGAGAGAGAGAGAGAGAGAGCAACATTTTCACATCAGTGTCTATCCTCTCAGGTAGGGGTGCAGTAGTTCAGCCAATAGTCCCAGAGGCAGGGCAGTGGGGAATGGCTGTTGGACTGTCTGGTGCTGGGCGGTGGTGGAGTAGGGGTGTGGTAGGGGTGGTGGTGGATACCGGGGCTGATATCAGACCAGGAGGGTATTGATGGGCGAGGGGATAAGGGGCTGGTTGTGGGACTGGTTGGTGATGATGTTGGGGAGGGAAAGACAGTTGGGTTATGGATGATGGCAACACTGGCGGCTGTTGGGCATCAGAGTATTGTCGTTTGGGTATAAAAGGCGGGAACTTAGCAGCATACTCAGAGTCTTTGTAGACAGTATGTGCGGTGTTGTAGTCAGCCATGGTGGACTGGTCGGGTGTGGGGGTGAGGGATTTGGATTACTGTTCATTCTGCATGCCCTGACTGACAGCACCGGCGTTGTTGATTTGCTGTCGCTGCTGTGGTCGCTGCTGTTGTTCCATCCACATTTGTTGCTGCTGTCTGTTGTCTGGGGCGACGCTTTGGCGATGACCATGAAACCGGATATTCAGTGCTATGGCCCTGGAGCCGTGTGCACTGGGGTGAATCCGGTCCTGGTACATCACCTTTTTGGGTTTTCCAGACATGGCTAGGAAAGAGGGGAAGTGATCGATGTAAACCATCCCCGCTTGTTGGCAGGTGTGGCGAAGGTTGGTGGTGGACAGGAAAGCAGGCTGCCATAGAGGGTGGCGGTTGCCAAAGGGAGGGAGGTGGCCTGGAGCATGGCTTTGGGAAAGGCCCGTTTCAGCAGACGGATCAGAGTGGTCCATTCTGTTGAGGAAACAGGCCCTTTCCCGCAGCTGTTTATCCCCACATGAAAGGTGAAGTGGCGGATGTGGGTGGAGGGCGAGCATGATGTCAGCCACTGACACAGGTCTGTCACTGTCAGTCGAGGTACGGTGATGTTCTTCACTGTGGCACCATCAACAGACATCTTTCTGTCATCCACCCCCTTCAGCACGGAGTCCCCTAGCAGCAGTGCGTTGCAGTTTGGGGGGATTTGTGTTTGCGAGAGAATGCTCAGGGTGGTGGTGAGAGGCTGTGTGTTGCCTGTTGCTTTGAAAGGAGTGCTGTGCCTGGTTTCTGTGGTGCTGTTTGTGTTTGTCTGCTGTGGGTTAGTTTTGTCCTTGGGTGTAGGCCTACTTGTCCTACCTGTAGCCTTTTGCGTGTCGGTGGAGCTGGATGCATGCTGTTGAGATTTTGTTTCATCTATGATTTCATGTGTCTGAGAGAGCTGCAAACATGTTGCTTGTTGCTACGTTGATTTGTACTTGGTGACTGGAGACGGGAGGACTGTCAATAGACTGTTGGATTGTGTGTTTGGCTGTTTGTAGTGCGTTGATTTGTTTTTTCACGTCACCGTTGATGTTGAGTTGACTGTCTTTGAGTGATTGTAGCTTGCTTGTTGCGTCTTTGAGTTGGTGAGTCAGTGCTTTGTTTTCTTCTTTGATATCATCGATTTCTTGCGCAAATTCTTGGTTGACTACTTTGATTGCATTTTTCACTCTGGTTTCTGTGTCGTTGATGGAGTGCATGTTTTGCTGTGTGTGTTGCGTGGTGTGGGCTAGTTGTTGTGTCAGTGCTTGTACCTGTGCTGTCAGGTCAGCGATGTTTTTTTCCGCTGACATCAGTTCTTGGTATAGTAAAGGCACTGAGGGGAGCTCTGGCTGGGGGTTGAGGTCATCAGCAGGGTTAGCGGTGGGAGAGGGTGGGGAAGAGGATTGAGATGTCTCTCCTTCAGGCGATTTCGGTATGGTAGAGGAGGAAGGGGGGGTGTCAGGGGTGGTGGAAGATGGACTCACAGCAAGGTTCGAAGAATCAGTGTGGGCGCTGCTGTCATTGTTTGTATGGGGCGGGGGAGGAGGGGGCGTAGTGCTAAGTGCTTGAATAGGGTCAGCATTTTTTTTCACAGGCTGGGGAACGGGGTGGGGAAGGAGGGGGCGGGGGGTGAGAGGGTGGGATGGTAGGAGCCTGGACAGATTGGGCGTTATTGTCACTGACTGGAGAAGGGCTCGGGTAGGAGGGGGCGGGGGGTGAGAGGGTGGGATGGTAGGAGCCTGGACAGATTGGGCGTTATTGTCACTGACTGGAGAAGGGCTCGGTGTAGGAGGGGGCGGGGTGACGGGTGTCTCGACAGTTTGACCATTGTCTTCACTGGCTGGATCCGGGTGTGGAGGAGGGAGTGGGGGCGAGGGGCCAACAGCTAGAGCGTTGTTTTCAGCTGGAGAGGGAGGGGTGGAGGGGTGGAGGGCTTCCCAGACGACGTGTCATCGTCAGGGAGTGGCTGAGAGGGTGGTAGTGTAGATGGATGGGGGGTCCTCGTCAGTGTTGTCCACTTCAGACAGGGAAGGAGGGGGTGGAGGGGTTTCCCCGTTGTTCAGCGGGGAGTAGGGGAGAGCGATTGCAAGGTGGTGGGATGGTGGGGCAGAGCAATCATTTGGGGAGAGTTGGGGGGATGGGGGTGAAGGCTGCTCATCTGGGAGAGGGGGTGAAGAGGAGGATGAGGGTTCATTGTTGTTCGCAATGGTCAGTTGCCGTGGTGACGGATGGACGTCCTCAATGGCGGTTATCGGGCCTGGCGTGGTTATCGCAGACATTAGAGAGGCTGCTTTCACCAGCGCTTCAAACGCGGTCTCCGGAGTCACATTGTCTAGTCTCACATTGTTTTTGGCTAGATAATCAACTAGATGTTTCAGTTTTTCAAATTCATCAGCCTTCCACTGATAACACACTTGTCCCTGAATAAGAAATTTGCTTGTGTTGTAGTAAATATGAAACGTTAGAACATTGTCATCTTCAAGGTATGTGTGTATTTGTGTATGTCTCAGTTCGAGTGGTATTGGTTTAATGAGTGTTAGTGGAAGCTGGAGAGTGTCTTTATCTTGTTTGGTTCTCTCGATCAGGGAGGACTCAACGTTTTCTGCTTTCAAACGGTCACAATACCTTTGTATGACAACATACCTCCAATACGGAAGGCTGGCTGTCGAAAGTGACTTGCTGTGGGTCTCTTGTTAAACATATTCTTTCTCCACCAGTTGTCACGCTCTGCATAGAGCGAGTGGTCATCCTCTTGGCCATGGAAAAACAGACCTACATCATAGACTAGAAATTGAAATAAATCAGTACCGATAGAAGACTAATTATATGAAGAATGGGGGTTATGGTGCGTTGCTGCAGATGCCAAAAGTCAGTTTTGACTTGCCATGTCAAAAAGAAGAATTAGGCTCTAAGCGGCACGACTATACGTCACATTGTTAACACAGGTGGGACGTGGGGAGGGGGGTTGTAGTCAGACTTGTTAATAGGGCATTTGCCACGAGTGTTCGTTCTCTATGCCAGACTACTAATTTGCCCGAGCTCGTTCTGCCCGAGTTGCGCTGACCTCTCTAATTCAACTCTCTAAATTCAACTCAGTGAAATTCAAGGTCACCGGCGCGTGGCAAATGCTCTATTACACCACACTTCTCAACTGCCTAGAGCTGGTCCACCACATTCTGGCTTGATGGTCAGCTGGTTTGGGTGTCGCCAGTTAATAGCCTACAGGCGCCACACTGACGCAGGGTGGAGGTCCTTCAAGAGCACAGGGATAGGCTGTCCCTTGTGTGAAAGGGACGGTTCTCTCTCGTAGCACTAACCACTTAACCACTTGAGACCTCTTGAGACGGATGCCTTAGGCGACCATTCTTCATCCTTGTAGCACACCACACAGCACAACACTAGTAAAGTTTTACTGACTTTGAGAATTTTCACACATTGAAAATTAAAATTAAATTAATAACTCAAACACCACAACGAGATATAATCCACAATTTCGGCAGCACATTCACATGGCCTACAGGCACCTATATGCTACTTTGCACATGTCTACGTGCTGAAGAAACTAGTAAAAACAATATAACCTGTAGAGAGCAGAGGGACACGTCTGTTGCGGATGGAGCCCTACACGAAAGTGAGGGAGAGAGAGAGAGAGAGAGAGAGAGAGAGAGAGAGAGAGAGAGAGAGAGAGAGAGAGAGAGAGAGAGAGAGAGAGAGAGAGAGAATTGAATTGAATTGAATTGAACTGAACCTTTATTTTACAACGGTAAAAGTATTGGCATACAGTAGCCATTTTTCATACTTGCCGTTAACATACACAAACAAATAGATGAAACGCTAATGCGAACTGATACTAATATAATTTTAAAATAATATAGTCTTAAAACACATAATCATATGAAGGTACGTTAATAAACAGATAAACACACACAAAATGAAGCATAATCATCCATAGTAAACAAGAAGAAGATAATTCAGCAATAGAGCATATGACAACAATATTAAAATCATTGCATGCATAGCAAACATGAGAGAGAGAGAGAGAGAGAGAGAGAGAGAGAGAGAGAGAGAGAGAGAGAGAGAGAGAGAGAGATTGAGAGGGATTGAGAGGGATAGAGAGGTGGATGGGAGAGAACCCGAAACATAAAACAATAATAACACTGTTTTAAGTGTTTGAGCATTTCTGGACTACGGCTGTGTATTATTGTAAATTAAAAACACACTCACGCACACAAGCACGCACGCACGCACCCCCTCCACACACACACTTGTCAAACAAAAGAATAAAGCACGAGCCAGTGAGGTTTGGTGCAAGTGTTAAGTGAGAATGAGAGATAAAGGAGAGAGGAGGGATGGAGAGAGAGAGAGAGAGAGAGAGAGGAGAGAGAGAGAGAGAGAGAAGAGACACAGAGAGAGAGAGAGAGAGAGAGAGAGAGAGAGAGAGAGAGAAGAGACAGAGAGAGAGAGAGAGAGAGAGAGTGAGAGAGAGAGAGAGAGTCAGGAGACGGAGAGAGAGAGAGAGACACACAGACAGAGAGCGAGAGAGAGACAGAGAGAGAGAGAGAGAGAGAGAGAGAGAGAGAGAGAGAGAGAGAGAGAGAGAGAGAGAGAGAGGAGAGAGAGAGAGAGAGAGAGAGAGACACAGAGAGAGAGAGAGAGAGAGAGAGAGAGAGAGAGAGAGAGAGACAGACAGACAGACAGACAGACAGACAGACAGAGACAGAGAGAGAGAGAGAGAGAGAGAGAGAGAGATATATTTTTGGCGTGGATACTGTCACTTTCAGGTTATTAAAAGATCCTGCCTGCTTGAATGAATTTCAGTTGCATTAGAGAGAAAGAGAGAGAGAGAGAGAGAGAGAGAGAGAGAGAGAGAGAGAGAGAGAGAGAGAGAGAGAGAGAGAGAGAGAGAGAGAGAGAGAGAGAGAGAGAGAGAGAGAGAGAGAGAGAGAGAGAGAGAGAGAGAGAGAGAGAGAGAGAGAGAGAGAGAGAGAGAGAGAGAGAGAGAGAGAGAGAAGAGAGAGAGAGAGAGAGAGAGAGAGAGAGAGAGAGAGAGAGAGAGAGAGAGAGAGAGAGAGAGAGAGGGGGGGGGGGTGGATAAAAAAGTACGAGGTTGTTGTTATTATTAGTGTAACATTTTGTTTGACATTTTCTGGACAATAATACATATTTGTTGATTTCACAAAATTGGCAATAAAACAATTGATATGTGATTGAGTTCTATGAAACTTTTGTATCCAAACACCATGTATTGAACATCTTTATCAAAAACCAGTTACTGCGAAATTTGAATGTTGATAAATGTGCTCTGAAAAGAATAATATTGTGCTACTTTTAGTTTTTCCTCCCAATGGTGGAGGTGGTAGATCCCCGCTTGGGACAGCTGTCCTACAATATTGGCATAATGAGGTTAACACCAACAGTGTTTGCTATAACTACCGTTTATATAAAGAAAATCATTTATTGGAAAATTACCTATTACTGCTTCCTAAAAATTTAAGACAATCTATGTTGAAGTTTAGAACAACCAACAATAAACTACCGGTTCAAAAGCAGCGGTTTTTTAATGTTGCTAGAAATGAGCGGAATTGTTTATTTTGTAATAGAGACGAAATTGGCGACGAATTCCATTACGTATTGCAATGCCCATACGGACCAGTAAAAGAAAAAAGAAAAGAATTGTTTTCAAAGTATTATAATCACCACCCAAATGTCCACAAATTTAAATCGTTACTGAGTAATGCAAACCCAAGAGTATTGAGAAAGCTGGCAAGGTTTTTTAATTTTATTTTACATCTTTTCTAGTGGTGATGCATTTGTTGTTAGCACTGGTCATTTATTTTTTGTATATGTTAATATCATATCAATTGCCTTATGTTCTGCACGTTTGTTTCATTGAATGTTTATGGGGACAAATTTGTTGTGAGTGTTTGTGTTTATGGCTTTGAAGCCCTCTGGGCTGGAAGTTGAAATAAAAAACTTGAAAAACTTGAAACTTGTTTCGGACCTTAGTGTCCATCATCGGCTAAACCCGGTGCTGCCGCCAATCTGCTCTGTGGTCTCCCACTCATGCAAGATGACATCTCATAATCAAGAGGTGTCCTCTTTGCATTGAAGTAAAAGCCTCTCAAAAACCAAAACATTACTTGAATAAAATAGAAATATTAAACATCTTTTGTAAAACGTTGAACGTGGTAATAGTTTGACATTTATAGATTTTAAAGAATAAGACACACGACTAGAGAGCACCGGTAATTGAGATATTATCCAACAATTACATAAACACAGTGCTGGACAACCGTACCACTGGCCTCAAGGATAAATAGTTGATGCATTAGAAATGCAGAATAATTGAGTTTGATGAAACTTTTGCGTCCAAATGCCATGCATTGAACGTCTTTATCAAAACCAGTTACTGTGAACTTTTGAATTTTGAGGTGTGTTCTGAAAAGAATAATATTGCACTGCTTTAAATGTTTCCTCCCAATGTGGGAGAGGGCAGATCCCTGCTGGCATATATGAGCCAGGGGAGGCAGCCCCCCCCCCCCCCCCCCCCTCCCCCTGCCCCTACACACACACACACACACACACACACACACACACACAACACACACACACACACACTACACACTCATATTCTCTCTCTCTCTCTCTCTCTCTCTCTCTCTCTCTCTCTCTCTCTCTCTCTCTCTCTCTCTCTCTCTCTCTCTCTCTCTCTCTCTCTCTCTCTCTGTCTCTCTCTCTCTCCCTCTCTCTTTCTCTTGATCGTTCTTCTCTCTCTCAAACACACACAGGTAAACAGTTGTAGCGCGCACAAATGCGAAGCTGCATGCGCGTACAAATAATTGAAGCGAAACCACACTTCATTTACAACACACACACACACACACACACACACACACACACACACACACACACACACACATACACACACACGCATACACACACGCACAGACACACACGATACGCGTGCATGCACACACGCGCCCGCGCACGCACGCACGCACGCACACATTTTCAGTAAACTCAAACTTTATCGATGAAAAATATAGCACAAGTCTTTGCACTGTGAAACATAATTAAAACAAAACAAGACAAAACAAAACTAAAAGAACGATTCAAGCAATTGAACAGAAAACAAAAAAACGTTCAACGCACAAACATCAATACCAGAATTAGGCCCCTAATTATTTCATTGATATAACACCTGTCGTTTCCATTGTCTGTAGCCCCCTGCAATTTTGCATCAATAAATGGATCGGCCTGCTTCAAAACAGACAACATGACAAGAAAGGAACGGTCGCATTAACGTCAGAGAACACGCATGCATGCGTGCGGACACGGATAAGCACACGCAAAGTAAGACATACAAACACGCGCGCGCGCATACCCCCCCCCCCCCCCCCCCCCCCCACGCAGCAACACACAAGTACAAACACTTTAGCGAACACATACATACATACATGCGCACGCACATATGCACACACACTTGTCTGAATCACTTTTAGTGGAAGGAAGTTAAACTGAGGAACAACACACACACACACACACACACACACACACACACACACACACACACTCACTCACACACTCACACGCACACACGCACGCACGCACACGCACACACACACACACACACACACACACACACACACACACACACACACACACACACACACACACACACACACACACACACACACACACACACACACACACACACACACACACACACCACACACTCACTCACTCACTCATTCACAGAGAGCACTTAAGCCAAGGAAAAGAAACAACCAGAAAAAAACGTGTGGCAATATCTGTGCAAGGGTTCATATGTAAATAAACGAACATTAATTGCGCGGGCGTGTGTGAGTGAGTGCGTATGTGTGTGTGTGTGCGTGTGCGTGCGCGCGCGCGTGCGTGTGTGTGCGTGCGTGTGTGTGTGTGTGTGTGTGTGTGTGTGTGTGTGTGTGTGTGTGTGAGAGAGAGAGAGAGAGAGAGAGAGAGAGAGAGAAACGTGTGCGTATGTTTAATGAACGGAATGATCGATATATTCCTTTTCCGCTGCAATACAAAAGAGCAAAGGTTTTCAGGAACACTTAGTCGATACCATTACCAACCATTAATTAAAAAAGAAAAGAAAACCCCCATAGATTATTAAAAAAAACCATATGCTATATTAATATTCAATGATATTTTGAGACAAACAGAGAAACCGGCAACAAAACGAAAATAAACACTACAGCCTTTCAAAGATCTAAAATCGTTATTACGGTTTCAAAAATACCTCAAGCATAATTTGTAACACGGCAAAAGGAAGGAAACCTGTTTTCTTGAAAACAGCTCATTCGTTTTTGGTGGTTATATTACTGAGTATGTATGCTATGTTATATTTGCTTTATCTGATGTTCTTTTTCTTCGTGTCTGTCCCACACATACTAATCCCCAATTCATAATAATTCCTCGCAAACAGTAGGAATGGACGTAAGTCATCTTCTTCTTCTTCGGTCGCTCAGACAGATTCTTGTCAATTATGAGCGCAGATGCGTCATGCTGCCGTTATACATACGCCTAACTAAGAAATAGTTAGGCCCAGCAAGTCCGACTTGGGCTGGAGGAAATCTTTTTGAAAGTGTTTCGTGAAAGAACAGTCAATTTGAAGCGATTCGGTTAAGAAACGGCGGAGTTATAAGGCCCCGTTTCCCGTTGGCGCTGCTCTGAGAGTGACGCGCTCTCCCTAGTAACGGTAACGTCTAGTAACGGTAACGCCAAGTACTGGTAACGCTGAGTACAGTCAATTTGAAGCGATTCGGTTAAGAAACGGCGGAGTTATAAGGCCCCGTTTCCCGTTGGCGCTGCTCTGAGAGTGACACGCTCTCCTGATTCTCTTCAAATTTGCTGCCAGGCTTCGTCCCGGCCACAGCAAGCCTGACAGCAAATTGGAAGCGATTCGGCTAAGAAACGGGGGAGTTACTGTTGGCGCTGCTCTGAGAGTGACGTTCTCTCCCAATTCTCTTCAGTTTTGCTGGCAGGCATTGCCCCGGCCACAGCAAGCCTGACAGCAAATTTGAAGCGATTCGGTTAAGAAACGGCGGAGTTTTAAGGCCCCATTTCCCGTTGGCGCTGCTCTGAGAGTGACGCGCTCTCCCTAGTAACGGTAACGCCTAGTAACGGTAACGCCAAGAACTGGTAACGCTGAGTACAGTAAATTTGAAGCGATTCGGTTAAGAAACGGCGGAGTTATAAGGCCCCGTTTCCCGTTGGCGCTGCTCTGAGAGTGACACACTCTCCTGATTCTCTTCAAATTTACTGCCAGGCTTTGTTCCGGCCACAGCAAGCCTGACAGCAAATTGGAAGCGATTCGGCTAAGAAACGGGGGAGTTACTGTTGGCGCTGCTCTGAGAGTGACGTTCACTCCCGATTCTCTTGACATTTGCTGCCAGGCTTTGCCCCGGCCACAGCAAGCCTGACAGCAAATTTGAAGCGAATCGGTTAAGAAACGGCGGAGTTGTAAGGCCCCGTTTCCCGTTGGCGCTGCTCTGAGATTGACGTGCTCTCCCGATTCTCTTCAAATTTGCTGCCAGGCTTTGCCCCGACCACAGCAAGCGTGACAGCAAATTTGAAGCGATTCGGTCGAAAAACGGCGGAGTTATAAGGCCCGTTTTGTGTTTCAGACAGACAGACAGACAGACACACACACACACACACACACACACACACACACACACACACACACACACACTTGCCTTTTTGGCTCACGTCGTTTTTTAAAACAAAGTGAGTCTATAGTATCATACCTGTTCGGTTGTGTGTGTGTGTGTGTGTGTGTGTGTGTGTGTGTGTGTGTGTGTGTGTGTGTGTGTGTGTGTTGCGTGTGCGTGTGCGTGTGCGTTGCGTCCGTGGTCCGACCTTTAACCTTGCATTAAGTTGCAATCTCCAAACTTTAACGTTGTCGTTTTCTCTAAAAATATAAAGCGTTGGAGGGTTAAAGTTAGCAGGATACTTGATTTTGATATGAGTCTTCAACTCACAACGATCAAAGCAGTCAGATGCATCTATAAAGAGCATAAGAAAGACAATTATTTGTTGCAGAGATTACTGTTGTGCTGTACTGAGTAGATATACTAGAAATAACACTCCATTAGATATACAAAAACGCTGTTTAAAAAGAAACACAAGACTTCAGGTGTGTACAAATAGGTACATTTTAAAGTCGTTAACTTATATTTTCTGTAACAAATGAATGTACCGAGTGTGGGCGTTGACGGCCCGGTTGTTTCGTTTTATTTGCGTCTTTGACCACGGTTGTTCCTCGCGCATCATCTCTGCACTTGAAATACTTATCGCACTTCCGGCTATTGCACACACAACTAGAGATCACACCTACATCATAATCAAGACAACGTACCTAACATTTAGCCCACATTCATTTCAGTCTTGTAAAAAATATACGGAAAATCCAGTGTTCATCGATTTTATTGCTTTCATAGGATCCTTCGACGTACGAATCCAGATCAGAATCCTGATCGGCCTAGGCTAGGCTAGACGATGGGCGTGCAGGCTGGGACTTTGACCTTTGTGGCAGAGAGTGGTGAACGAAACGAAAATAAAATATTAGGCCTAGGACTAAAGTATCTTACAGAAATGTAGATGATGTGGAACAAGTTTTCATCGCATGAACAATCAGTTTAAAACAGTAACAGATCAGGAGTATGGCCTTAGGAATTCCGCAACCTCAATTATTAATTTGCTTAGCCTTAAATTTGCTTAGAGGCTAGGCCTAGGCCTAAACCTCAGATTTTTTTTTCTGCGTATGAACACAACTCGGGGGTCACTGCCAGCAAGTGGTTTCTATTCTATACTAAGCCTATATATTTCAACGTATACCAACCAGAACCAGAACTTAAAGTAAAATCATTTAAATTAGTCAAATTATTGATTTGGCCTCAGCTTACTGCTGCTAAATTTGCGTGTCTACATTTTCCGGTGGACTTATTTCTCGGGGCAAATAGTCCCATAACACGTTGTAGAACTTGTTGTTTGTGGAAGAAGGTAGGTAGGTAGGCCTAGGCCTAGACTAAGGGCTATTTGTAGGCCTAGGCCTCGCGGCCCTTTTATGCCCTGTTCTTCTTCCGATTGGGGATGGGTAAAGGTCAAGATGTGCCACCACCACCCCTGCATTTCTCGGTTAATTCCATTTTTCCGTTTTTGGGGTGGGCTTCTTACCCGCCCATGCGCTTTTTACACCGTCTTCCCCTAGGCATATCACTGAAGCTTTGCTTCCATTTTCCTCAGTTGCCCAATATAAGATGCTATAAAGTGCAATGACGTCATAGCTCTGATGACGTCATCTTCCAAAATGTGTACGTTATCATCCAAAGGGCAGTTGCGTATGTATGCCAAATGTTCTTGGTGTAACTTAAACCCTTCACAGTTAGGCTGAACACTTTTGGAACCACAATAACAATGTGTGTCCTTGACATTAAGTGCGGAAGCTAAAGGCACTGTTTATTGCGTCATTTCTGCATCTGCTCAATGGCACGACCAGAGAAAGAAAAAGAAAATAATGGAAGCGTAGGGGAAGACGGGGTAAAAAGCGCATGGGCGGGTAAGAAGCCCACCCCAATTATCTCATGAAATAAAGAAAATTTCAGTCAAATTTGCCCATGAGACGAATGCTAGACATTAACGCTCGTCTCATGGGCAAAATGATGACTGAAATTCGCTTCATTTCATGAGATAATTGGGGTGGGCTTCTTACCCGCCCATGCGCTTTTTACCCCGTCTTCCCCTACACAGGGGGAAAAAGTACACTATCTTTTTCTTTCTCTTTGTTTCTTCCTCCCACTCTTTCTCCCTCCACCCTCTTTCTTTCTCTGCATCTTAAAAAGGTACTTCTAATGCAAACCAGTTTCATGACTGTTTTTAAACGGTTCATTTGAGTAACATGCCGTTTGGCTCCAGAAGACGGGGTGACTGTCATACTAGTAACGCAGAAAGAGTAATGCAACATATTCGTGATGTTCATTTTATGACAAACTAAAGATATTTATCACACAAAAGACAAACAAGCAGATAACAAAACAAAAACAAAAAGACCCCCGAAAAAACAAAAAATATTTTAAAAAAAGATACTAGTTACTACACTAACCCACATTCGATGGCTTGGGGTCAAAACGGACTATCTTTAGATAGTCCATTGATGTATTATTGAAGCTATTTCGAAAACTGATAATTTTTACCAAAACAAGACTGCAGAAATATAAAAAGCTTAATCCCCATTTTATATTATTTGTAGTCTTTCTTAATACAAATTATTATTTTTTGCAATAACATCAATAAAATGTCAACGAACTATCTAAAGATAGTCTGTTTTGACTCTAAGCCATCGATATAACAACATCAAAGACACACCAATAGCAGCAGGAACAACAACAGCAGCAGCACCACCACCATCACCACCACCACCAAAACTCAAACGGTGAAACTGGAACAAAAAAGTTTTTGGTATGTCATTCTTAAAGAAGTCACTGTTTCTGCATAACGGTACACACCATACTATTTCTGACGGTACTACGTCTTCAACGAACACCAGCAGCGTGGTGCCTGTGCCTGAAGGCTGTGTGACCACAGATGTCTTCCCCTACCTCCCCTGGGACAACGAGCACAACATTGTGTCCAAGCAATTCGACAACATCGTCAACGCTGTATTCATGGGGATATGTTTCCCAGTGCTGTTCCTCGTCTCCTTCAGCACCAACGTCATCAACATGATAGTGTTCTACAGACACGGCCTCCAGGAAAGGATCAACGCCTGTCTCTTCACCCTGTCATTACTGGATCTGCTGAGCATTTCTATAGCCTTCTCCTTCGGAAGCGATGTGTTGTACATGTTCGTGATTGGAAAAGTGGGAGAGTTAGGACCTTCAGCTCAGTTTTTCATTCGGCATTATGTGGTTGGTCTGCACGGTTTGCAGATGTCCTCGCAGATGGTGTACTTTGTGGTCGCTCTGGAGAGGTGTCTGTGCGTCACTCGGCCACTGCTGGTGAAAAGTTTCATGTCCACTAAATCCACTGTAATTATGCTGTGGACAGTGGTGCTGGTCGTCGCTGGATACCACATCTTCATAGGCGGGGTTCAGTACAGCGTGTTGTGCGTGTTTGACCCTGACCACAACAGCGTGTATTACACGAGCTACCCTAGTGAGTTATATTTCCGACACAAGTACATTCTGGATATTTTCTACGGCATTGTGGGCCCTTTATTCTTCTCCGGGGTGCCTTTTCTGGGGGTATTGATATGTACGGTTATTACCGCCGTCAAATTAAGGAAACTGACTCAGTGGCGACAAACAGTGTCGTCTGCTTCCGATGTTGTCAGTTCGCGAGACTTGGCGATAACTCGTGTGATTATTGGCACCTCCGTTTTGTTCCTCGTATGCATTTTGCCGGTCATTCTCATGTCCGTGTCTTTCATTCTAGTCCCCGAGCTGGCCTTGGGGGGTCGCTATGATAACCTGGCTTGGGTTATTCGAAGGTTTTTCCAGTTGTCCACAGCCATTAACAACACGTTCAACTTTTTCGTTTATTACAGTTTTGGAAGTAGGTTCAGGAAAACCACGCGTCAGTTGTTTTCCAACTCTATGTGTTGTGCCTCGAACGTCAAAGCAAGAACATGAAGCTACCAGAATCAAAAACATAATGAGGATCTGCATTTGAAAGTAACCACATACTGATATTTCTGGGAGAAAGAGAGAGAGAGAGAGAGAGAGAGAGAGAGAGAGAGAGAGAGAGAGAGAGAGAGAGAGAGTGTGTGTGTGTTTGTGTGTGTGTATGTGTGTGTGTGTGTGTGTGTGTGTGTGTGTGTGTGTGTGTGTGTGTGTGCGTGTGCGTGTGTGTGCGTGCGTGCGTGTGTGTCAATGTGTGTGTGTGTGTGTGTGTGTGTGTGTGTGTGTGTGTGCGTGTGCTAAACCATGTTTAGCTACTCTGTCTGTTTTCATTGTAATAAAAATGTATGTGTGTCAATGTGTGTGTGTGTGTGTGTGTGTGTGTGTGTATGTGCGCGCATGCGCACGCACGTATGTGTATGTGCGTGCGTGCGCGTGCATGTTTTCAACGATTGCTATTCGCTACTTCTATATTATGCAAGTTCTGTAGATCTTCAAGTACAGTGACACAAAACTAGAATATCTAACAGTGACTGTGGTCACTATGGTATAAAGTAAGTACAAAGATGGTCTGTGTCATTCGGCCTATGGTATAAAGTAAGTACAAAGATGGTCTGTGTCATTCGGCCTATAGTATAAAGTAAGTACAAAGATGGTCTGTGTCATTCGGCCTATTGTATAAAGTAAGTACAAAGATGATCTGTGCCATTCGGCCTATTGTATAAAGTAAGTACAAAGATGGTCTGTGTCATTCGGCCTATTGTATAAAGTAAGTACAAAGATGGTCTGTGTCATTCGGCCTATGGTATAAAGTAAGTACAAAGATGGTCTGTGTCATTCGGCCTTTGGTATAAAGTAAGTACAAAGATGGTCTGTGTCATTCGGCCTATTGCATAAAGTAAGTACAAAGATGGTCTGTGTCATTCGGCCTTTGGTATAAAGTAAGTACAAAGATGGTCTGTGTCATTCGGCCTATTGTATAAAGTAAGTACAAAGATGGTCTGTGTCATTCGGCCTATAGTATAAAGTAAGTACAAAGATGGTCTGTGTCATTCGGCCTATTGTATAAAGTAAGTACAAAGATGGTCTGTGTCATTCGGCCTATGGTATAAAGTAAGTACAAAGATGGTCTGTGCCATTCGGCCTATAGTATAAAGTAAGTACAAAGATGGTCTGTGCCATTCGGCCTATAGTATAAAGTAAGTACAAAGATGGTCTGTGTCATTCGGCCTATAGTATAAAGTAAGTACAAAGATGGTCTGTGTCATTCGGCCTATTGTATAAAGTAAGTACAAAGATGGTCTGTGTCATTCGGCCTTTGGTATAAAGTAAGTACAAAGATGGTCTGTGTCATTCGGCCTATTGTATAAAGTAAGTACAAAGATGGTCTGTGTCATTCGGCCTTTGGTATAAAGTAAGTACAAAGATGGTCTGTGTCATTCGGCCTATTGTATAAAGTAAGTACAAAGATGGTCTGTGTCATTCGGCCTATAGTATAAAGTAAGTACAAAGATGGTCTGTGTCATTCGGCCTATTGTATAAAGTAAGTACAAAGATGGTCTGTGTCATTCGGCCTATGGTATAAAGTAAGTACAAAGATGGTCTGTGCCATTCGGCCTATAGTATAAAGTAAGTACAAAGATGGTCTGTGCCATTCGGCCTATAGTATAAAGTAAGTACAAAGATGGTCTGTGTCATTCGGCCTATAGTATAAAGTAAGTACAAAGATGGTCTGTGTCATTCGGCCTATTGTATAAAGTAAGTACAAAGATGGTCTGTGTCATTCGGCCTATGGTATAAAGTAAGTACAAAGATGGTCTGTGTCATTCGGCCCTTGCTGCTGGACATTGCCTTTGGCGACCTTTTACTCAAACGGCTTTTACCATTGGTGGACACTAGCCTGGTGTAAGGATCGCCAATAGTACAACCAGAGCTTCGCAACGAATGGTTTTATAGGGGAAGACGGGGTAAAAAGCGCATGGGCGGGTAAGAAGCCCACCCCAATTATCTCATGAAATAAAGAAAATTTCAGTCAAATTTGCCCATGAGACAAATGCTAGACATTAACGCTCGTCTCATGGGCAAAATGAGACTGAAATGTGCTTCATTTCATGAGATAATTGGGGTGGGCTTCTTACCCGCCCATGCGCTTTTTACCCCGTCTTCCCCTATGGCCAATGAGTAAGCCTACACTACAGTAACGAACATTTGGAGGCATTTTCTCCAGAAGAAAAAAAATCGAAAGAGTGATGGAGTGATTGTAGAAAGTATTGTTTTGTGCTTGCAATGTGGCAGTGCGATCAATCGGGGTGGTGGAACAACAAACATGACTAATCACCAGAGAACTGTGAATGGAACAACAATAAAACAATGTCTTTTTAAGTTTATTTAATTTCATTTCTATAAATTCTCATGCTAAGAAGATGTGCAAATGTGTTCCCAAAAAATTGATCTGCACACACACACACACACACACACACACACGCGCGCGCGCGCGCACGCACGCACACGCACACGCGCACACACGCGCACACGCGCACACACACACACACACACACACACACACTTATAGGCATCTAAAGTAAATCCCCAATGCCCCACATGGCCGAAAGGCCGGAGAGGACGTAAAAACTCTATTATCACACATATCACGCTTCATAAACTACTTATTAATGTACATTCAGTAGTTATTGTTCGATTAAAATGAATGCGCTTACTGAAGATATTGTCTAAAAGTAGAACACGTCATTACTGTTGTAAGAATGAGAGAGTAGTCGAGAGAGTGTATCCTGGGCAAGGCATCTCCACTCTAAAATAAAATTGTAGCCCAGTCATCCAAAATATTAGAGGGTTGGTTGGCCTTTGGGGACCTTCCCTGTCACCAACAGTCCTCAAATCCTTCAGTCGAGAGAGTGTATCCTGGGCAAGGCATATCCACTATAAAATAAAATTGTAGCCCAGTCATCCAAAATATTAGCTGCTGCCTCTGCTATGTGGCAGTCACAGTCGGAAGCTACAGACTGACATAAACATGCGTACATTGCTTTTGGCCTCTACGGAGACCATGATGTTTCAAAGCAGGCTCTCTGGAGATACCGAAAGCAGAACATGATACTAAAGCGAAGCTAGAATGCAGCTTTATATTACTCCTTGCGGACGCGAAAGGGCGATAATTTTAGGCCCGAACTGCCGATGCCCCCTGGTGACGAGTCAGGAGCAGATAGTTTTCTTCTTCTTTTGCCAATAATGTCCACCTGCCGTAGCCGTGACATGTACTGGGGTTCAAAGAATTATGCAGCGCAGGAAAAACAAAAACAAAAATAATAAGTCTAGACAGATAAGAGGACGTGCACGACCGAGCACCCCTGGCTAGTCCGAGAACACCCAGCCGCACACGGGCGGGGGGGGGGGGGGGGGGGGGTAGTAGTGCTTTTAGTCAGGGAGCTTCAGCACCTTCGAGTCAATCTTGTACTTTAGACAACCCCCCTTCAATCTTTGTTTGTTGTTGTCCCACATGTGCCTGTTCGAGTGAGCCTTGAAGGCTTTGCCTCTTGTTGTAATTAAAAACAAAAGAACTTGAAAGTTAAATAATGTACATGTAAACAAGACGAGGTACCAGTCATTTCAGTTACATAGTTAAGACCTGCGCCGCACTGTCCAGTTTATGACCTCATGTGGACTGAGACCATAAAAGTTGTTGGTTTCTGCAAATACTGCTTGGCACAGTTTCTGTGATACTTTGCTTCACAAGCAAATAAATCAAAGCCTCTGATCCTGCGGAAAAGGTTTTCATCTTTCTTTTGTTCTGCAGTTTCAAGTATAGATTTCCACCCATCTCTCTTAAAACGTGTTGTGGATTATGTGGTCCAAAGACTTTCTGTTTTATTTTCTTGCAACCTGTCTTATTACAGAAAACACAATCAGGCTTGAATAAGACATTTTCAGATGTTGCAGAACGGGAAGGTCTAGGCTGGGAAGTGTCACTTGTGGTACTAGTACATTGTAAGCGTCCAAGGTTACCTGTGAATCTCTGATAGCAGTCTCTGTGATAGCCATGCTCTTGTTTCAGTTCTTCAGGCACTAATCTGCAGGAATATCCCATGCGATATGCAGAATCAGGAGGTTCCAAAAGTCTACGTTCACATATGCCCTTGAGATTTGTAGTCTGTTTTTATGTTCTTTTAATTCAGATATACTTTTCCTGTTCAGATGAGGTGGTGGCACAAACTGTGTTTTCGCTTTCGTTACGCCATTACTTCTTAGATCTGCACCCCTCAGTCATCTGCAATCACAAAAAATCCATTGGTTTTTTAGTTAGAATTTGTATGTTATAGAAGTTTTTAATACAACACATGATTTCAGTCACACACAAAATCGCATGCAAATTTTAAAAAAAAATGGCTGGCTGCGACGCCCTCTCCAGGTGGGAGCAGCCCGAATTTCACAGAGGTGCCTCTGTGACTACAAAGTACCTAATACCTAATACAAATAATAACAACAACAAAACAAGCACACGTCCATACAGTGAGTGAATATATTTCAATGTGAACTTTCTACCATTTAGCCAGTCTGCTACAGATTGTGTCGGTACAAATCAGGTGGCAATTTCTAATGTGGATTTTTGAAATGCCTTGCATGCTTGATGCTTGGTTGTACGTCCAATTAGGCGTTGCCTCTGTTTGTTCCTGAAGACTGAATCTTCCCGGTGACGAATGTCACGATGATGATGGGAGATTAGTGTCCTATTAGGCGTAGCCTCTTCAGGACAGTATTCCTGAAGACGAAATCTTCTCGGTGAATTGGTGATGATGATGCTGGAGTTGATGATGGGACAGGAATTCGTGACGTGGCAGACGTCGTCGTTGATGACTTCGGCACTACGTTGCACACCCCTTACAAACGAGGGTGGACCTCCGGTTATTGGAACATTTCGGACGAGATCCGAGTCGAATAATATCTTGTCCTGATGCTGTCAGCATCCATGTATGTTGTTGGTCTTGATGCAGATGTTGGCATCTATTAAGCGGTAGGAGACTTGAGCCTTGTGAGACAAGCCGAAGGTTGTCCAGGTGCTCCTGTAGTCCATTGATCTTGTTTCGTTGGTGTAGTCTGAGCAGTCTTCTCCCCCAAAGGCCGTTTTCAGGGCCACCGGGCGACCTACTCCGTACCGGGAGCTGGTGTCGTCGCAAACTGTCAGGAGACATACAGGCGAAGTCGGGCCATCTCTGTAGGCGGGCGTGGTCCTTAAAGAGGGGTCCCCTTCCCAACAATGAGTGGCGCTGCGCTGAAGGACCCACCAAAGGAGGATGAGCTGCGAGTCCCACCCCCTGGGCAATCAACACAGCCAAAGCCCACTGCGGGTGCCGGCGGATCACTGACGAAGTCAAATCAGCAGAGATGATCCAAGTTCCAAGAAAACTCGCTTATAATCTAACAAAAATATTTTCCCTGCCGAACTTTTTCTTTCTTATCTATATACTACTGGCAAAAAGTTAAGGTCCAGCTCTCATTTTGACGTCCCTTCTTGTTATTGTAATTAATAGACCTAAAACAAATTAACAATTACCCAAACCCTGTTACAAACATTGACCAGACACACCTCAATGGATGCACAACAACAAACAACCCAATGCTTTACAAGATGGGGTTCAGCTGCACGTGCCAAAAGCATGAAAAATCTGCAATCTGTGTGGCTGTGGTAGCAAATGTGTTTGAAAAAAGGGCGAAGTGTCCATGTTGGTTCATGATGCACGTGCAAGGCACGTCTAAGATGAACACATTTCAGCCGTCTTTGGCTAAAAATCAGTAGACTGAATAGCCTTTCAAGCCAGTTCAAAAAGCATGGCTCATAGGCAAAGACTGGACACTGCAGATCGTGGACACGCCTTAGCGTTAATTGACAAGGGTATTTCTGGCCGCGAGGTTGCCAGGCGTCTCAACGTGTCTCACTCCGTTATCCAACGTCTCTTAGAGAGGTTCCAGGCAACTGGAAGTGTACAGGATCGGTCACGACCAGGTCATCCTCGGTGTACCAACAGACAGGATGACCGATTCCTCATGCTGTCCGCCCTACGCAATCGGACCGTCACCTCATCCACCCTGAGGCGTGAGCTCATGCAGGCTTCGAACGTCAATGTCAGCAGAAGGACACTTTGTGCCCCCTGATCCAGCCCGCTCTTCAGGCCATGGGTAACGCTGCTGTTCTGCAAGACGACAATGCCCGTCCACACCGAGCCCGTGTCGTGGATGATTATCTACATCAACAGGGGATCATCAGGATGCAGTGGCCATCTCGTTCTCCCGATCTGGCTCCAATTGAGCACCTTTGGGATGTCCTTGGCCGGAGGGTATCCAGCAACCACCCCCCTCCTGTTGACGTGGCCCAGCTCATTCTTTTCCTTCAGCAGGAGTGGCAGGCCATACTGCAGGACACTCTACGGACCCTGGTGGGCTCCATGCGTCGACGCTGCGCTGAATGCCTGGCAGCAAACGGTGGCCTCACGTGGTACTGAGTGGTGCAGTTTTCACCAGTGGCTTTTGTGACTTTGCTGAAGGAGGGTGACTGGACATTAAAGCTCACTGTTCGCATCCGAATTGTTGATTTCGTTCAATGTTGAAATGAATTTGTTGATGAATACATTTTGATCATTCTGAAACAGGTTTTTTTTAAATTTGCTGTGGTGTTGTGGTCTGGGAGACGTCACTGGAAGTGGCCCTTAACTTTTTGCCAGTAGTATATTATCAAAACTCGGATATAAGAAACTCGCTTTTAAGAAAACTCAGTTATAAGCAAGCAATTAAATTCCTTCTCCCATCCGAGATGGAAACTTGGATATAAGAAAATTATGTCAAACAAGAGAGTTGGCTTGCAGTTCATTTTCTTGTATGCGAGTTCTGTTTTCTTATAAGCGATTTACCATTGTCTACATTTTCTTAAAGACCCACCAGATCACTCATCAAAATCACGGGTTTCACATGTTTTCCCTCTCATAGCTGGTAAGAAATCTTGTTTTGACCAGGTTTGACTCCCATCCAAATGCCCCCAAATTGAAAACGAAATATAATTTTAAAGAGCAGCCTCAATTTGAAGGTGGGGAATTTGTATGTGGGTCACAGCTACCCAGAAAAAACAAGGGACTTAATCATGTTGGGTCAGTGTGTCTTTAAAAGTAAGTTGGACCTGAACTGAAAGGATGTTCCGAGAAAATTGAAGTAGTTCCAAAAAGGGAAAGTTTACCTCATACCAGTTGCGTCACAGACAGTCTAAACAGTACAAGCACTTGATTGCAAGACTAATTGAGTTGTTTGTGTTCCTTTATTTCATACTTTCCTTCAGTATTCTGTGCAAAATAAATGTTGAGCAGAAGAAAAAATATGAGTACCTGTACTTTTATTTTTAGCAGCAATGGAAGAGAGGAAAAGGCAATTCATTTCTTTAAGAAAATAAAAACAAATAATTGAATATGTGGACAAAAATCCACATAGACAAAAGCAAACGATTGCATTGATGAAAAGCTGCATGGGTGGACAGTAAATTGTAATAGTTCAATATAAGAAAGGTGAAGGGGTACGCATTTGATAACAGTCAAAAAAAGAAAAAAAGATTGCTAGTTGAGTGGTTGTAGGCACCTTTAAATCTTATTCTTAGTAGACTATTTTGATTTTATGATGTAAGACATGCACCAAATTAAGAAAAAGTATTTTCTCTTCGTTTTGTTTTTCTGTCTTTCTTTTCTTTTTTTCTTTTCTCTTTTCCATTTTGCCCCATTCAATTTGGTTATAAGGAAAAAAAATTCAAAATGTTTTCTTATATCCGAGTTTCGGATATAAGAAAACTCGGATATAGTAATAAGCAAAACATCATCTCCCTTCGATTTTCTTATAACCGAGTTTTGCTGTATTTTGATTTTATGATGTAAAACATGAGTCATAAGACATAAGTCACAAGTTTCTTTATTGTCCATTGGCATTGTACAAACGCAATGGAAAATTGTCTTCCACCGTGCAAAAAATAAGTTAAATACATCCAAATTAAAATATTAATTAAAAACATGAAACAGAAATTTACATTTAAACAAATATGTTACTCTTACACCACACCGAATCATTCATCTGCTCTTCGCTATCTTGCTCGCTCATCATGCAACTCACACCACGTCTGCCTTCATTTTTGTTTTTTGTTTTCTGTTCTGTTCTTTCTTTTTTTCCTCCTTTGTTTTGCATTTTCCCCCTTTTTTTCATGCACCAAATTAGGTAAAAGCATTTTCTCTTCGTTTTTATGTTTCTGTTTGTCTTTTAATTTATTTTTTTTCTCTTTTTCTCTTTTATTTTTCCCCCTTTTTCCCCATTCAACTCGGTTATAAGAAAACAACTTCCAAATGTTTTCAATTTCTTATATCCGAGTTTCGGATATAAGAAGACTCGGATATAAGAAAACAACAAATTATCTCCCTTCGATTTTCTTATAACCGAGTGTTGCTGTAAGAGACTGGTGATTCGCTTAGGCTTCCTTCCGTTAATGGATTGCTGTTCCTGGAAAGTGTTCTATAAGACAGATATATATATATATAAATTATATAAAATCTATCTCTCTCTCTCTCTCTCTCTCTCTCTCTCTCTCTCTCTCTCTCTCTCTCTCCTCTCTCTCTCTCTCTCTCTCTCTCTCTCTCTCTCTCTCTGTGCGTGTGTTTGTGTGTGCGCGTGAGCATGTGCGTGCATGCTTGCACGCCATAACTCATAATCAGGGGAAGCTAAACAAAATAGAAAGAAGAAAATAAAGTAAGTAAGAATGAAAATCCAGGCCTGAACCAATTGTGTCATGAATGGGTTGAAGAAGAACTTCATACATTTTAGCTACCACTCATTTTTCATCAATGTTAATGACAGAAAATGAAACAATGTCTAATAGTTTTCTTGGCAGTATACCTTCTAGCAGCCATATTGATATGCTTGGTCACCTTTCGCTTTACAAAATATAAAAACCGCATCAACATCGACCCAAAGCTTGCTGAGAAATGGCTTCGGATACTACATGAGTCCTTTCAACTGCTTCAAAGGGAAGTAACATAGTCTGTTGCCATCTAGGCTATTGGGTGGGTCGCGTCCCCTAAGCCGCGTTGAAACTCGCGGCTAGGAAAGAAAAGCTTTCAAAAGACAAAAGTCTGAACGTCTGTCGCCTGATATCTCAACCTTCCCCTACGACTATTAAAACTGTTCATATTTGTTGACTGAGGGTTGTACAGACACCCATGCTTTCCCTATAGCATTTGTGTTACACTAGCGGTGTAAGTACCCGTTTCGTAAGCACCAAAATTATCAAATACTTGTAGCGGTGCCATAGCTGATGAGGTTTAACCGAGGCGTGGTTACCGCTACACCTATCTGTATTAATATAAAAAAATCGGGACTTTACTGGTTTCGTACTGCCTCCGGGCATTGCCTCCAGTATTGTTCCCACCATATTTGTATTTACAAATGTCCCATATGTGTCTGATTCAGACCAAGAGGACGTAAAACACCATTTTCGTCGTCGTTTCGTAAGCACCCATTTAAGGGGAGAGGGGGTGGGGGGATTGGGCTGCAGATAAGGAAAAAGAAGAAGAAGAAGAAGAAGTCATTATGGTCAAAGGGGGGTAATCTATATGTATTGCTGACCGTTTATATTGTTTTTTCCCTATTCGTCTGTATCTGTTTATCTCAAACCATCTCTACAATTATCTTGATTATTTGGACTTGTACGCTCCTGGAACTTCACGTGTGCCTAAAGGAAGCCTTCTTGAGCACGCATGGCATAATATCGCTTTGCTATACCACGTAGTCGCAAAGCCCATTCGGTTCTAAGTTTATGCACGTCACAAAGAGAGTGACTGTTGCAAAGGCAATATATGATCAGATCTGCGGTTTATTTCGTATCACTTCTCCCCTGAGCTCTTCCCATTCCCCGGATGTGGTAGTCAGCTCTTGGTGGTGAGGCATTACAACATGACAAGTTGTGTGTCTTGCATACCAGGGTAGACTATCACGATGTATGTGCAACTCACTAACTGATCCACACCTGCAGTCTGTTGTCCCCCCCCCCCCCCCCCCCCCCCCCCCGATGCGCACCCCCCCCTACCCCCCCACCCCCCCCCCCCCCCCCCCCCCCCCCCCCCCTCTCCCCTAGAAGAGGCCTTTTTATTTGAATGTGGCACTATCTAGACACAATGACACAGCCCAACACAAAAATTGAAATTATTTTGTCTACTGGTGTTATGCTTATAAGGCAAATGTGTTTTACAGAAAATTGAGTCTTCCTTGACGAAGATTTGTACTGGAGATTCACATTTTCTATAGGACCATATCTGCAGTATGATACACCATCACACAAAAGTTGAAGCGATTCTGTCAAATGATACGTGAGTTACAGGGCGAACATGTTTTACAGAAAGGTTATTCTCCCTTGGCGGAGGTTTGCACCAAAAATTCAAATTTTCCTGGGGACCATCTGTGTACCATAATGCATCCCCACACAAAATTAGAAGCGATTCTGTGCACTGGTTCATTGGTTACAGGGCGAACAATCAAACACACAGAAACACAGAAGCACAATTAATGTTATTATATATATAGTTTGCTTTGATAAAGCTTTTCTGTGTCCAATGTCTTTATTTGTGAACCTCAGAAACAAAACCAGTTAATGTTAACTTTGAGTAATGTTCGTGTTCAAAAAAAAATAAAAAAATAAAAAAAATAAAAAGTTATATAAATTGTGCTGATTTACTTTTTCTCCCAATGGGGGAGGGACAGTGCCTTATGCAAAGACAGCTGTTTCGATCTTGAGAAGATCTCATCAGTTTGCATGATTGGCCTGCAAATTGACTGTCCAGTGGATGGCCAACCTGAGCAAAAAAGACATTCTACAAGAGAATGGTGTCCTCTCTGCATCAAATCGAAAATCCACAATAAAAATATATATATATATATATCTGTATTGATTTTGCTCCTTGTTATTGTGCTATTTCATTCTGAAAATGTTGATATCTAACAAAAATGTTGTCCTGCTTCTTCTTTTGTATCTATTAATGATGATGATGATGATGATGATGATGATGATGATGATGACGACGACGACGACGATGACGATGACGATGACGATGACGACGACGACCACAACGACGATGATGATGATGATGATGATGCTGATGCTGATGCTGCTGTTGTTGCTGCTGCTGCTGCTGCTGCTGCTGCTGCTGATGATGATGATGGATGCTAAAGTTAACCCCAGAACAGTAGGAAACCTTTCGATTACTAAACAAAATAAGTGGCCACGACTCTACGACAGTGGAACTATACTGTGCCACAGCCAGCGCAATGTGCAGCTACACAAGATAAAATAAGGATCTCGAGTACTTCTTGCAGAAGTTCAGGAACGTTGGCATCACTGAAACACTAATAAGTGACATTCTATCGTAGAAAAAGCTGTCACTGACCTACAATACCCTGCGGGACTATGTTCCATTGTCACAGAATTTCGGTACAATGCGAAAATGATGTACTTTTACTATTATTAACTTCCAACTAGGGTACAATAATGAGAACTTGACGTTTTAAAAACGAACTATTTCGTCCCCGAAAAGGGAGATAAAAAAACGTTCTCAGATGCAGATCTATTCATTAAATTCCCAGTAGATGTTCCCAGCTCCTTTCAGTTCATGCCTTTTGTTAACACTCGTAACTAGCATAAACCAATTTAAAGTGTTTTATCCATCAGGCTTACATTGTTTTATGGTGGCATACCACTTGTAATGTCTTTTCCTACCCTACCCACAACCAATGATAAGAATATTTGCCTCTGTTAAAAGAAATAACTTGAAACAAATAGCTCTCTGTGGAAAAACTGAAAGGAGCTAGAATGAGGGGAAATCGTGTACTGTGTAGAATGTGTGGTATTATCGAGTAGTTTGGTATCGATTGGTTTAGTCTGCCCAAGAGAAACCAAGGGACGCTACTCTCGAGTGATCTATGCGCATGTTGCACGCCATAATAATCATCACGTACCTTTGTCTTCAGTTAGAACAAGAAAATTCAGTTGATAAATATCAACTAAAAGGAGGCTAAACAGTGTTGACATTATGTAGAAGAGTGTATTGCACTTCAAATGTGTATGAACATGTATGTCTTTTCAAAATATCTTCAAGGTGATGTAGTTGGCTATTTTAGAGAAGAAGAAGAAAAAAAAAGTTATATAAAATATGAACGTGTCATGAAATACGTTCGTCATCGACCGCTCAGACAAGAACAAAAAAGAAGTTCAACACAGTAAAGTGCTGAACATGACGGTTTAGTTCTGTAAGCAGATGAGATTCGTCTTCCAAAGTATTTGTGATCCTAATGTTGTCATGAAACTGAAAGAAACCAGACTTCGACTTTTGAGATAGAGAGTCATAAACACAAAGAGAGTAGGGTAGGCTCAGCCTACGGTTGTGTGAATAAAACTGAAAAGAACCAACTTGGCTCATATTCAATTTTCACTGTCAACTGATTGTGTCCGTCTGCTAACCTTTGCACTAGGCCTAGGCCTACAGGGACTGATCCTGCTTCCATAGCTCAACACCACAGCACAAAGAGAGTAACATCATTAAGCCTACCTAACGGTTTTGGTCAGTTGCTAGGCTAACGCATATTCATGAGTCTCTCAATGGTAGTGTGTGTATCAATGAAAAAGAAAGGGGGGGGGGGGGGGGGGGGGTCAAGGCATAGTCAACTGATAAATGAACGTGAGGATAGAAGAATGTAAAATCCATCCGTAAGTATTTCTTCAAAATAAAGGGTTTGGTGAATATACAATTGGCATGCGATTATTGTCACTGATGAGGGAGGAGGGGGGGGGGGGGGAATTTTGACAAAATTACAACTTTTTCGTCGCCATTGGATTTAACATATGCTAAGTGCATGGGCACATGGGACCTCGGTTTAGTGCAGGATGAGAGGAAAAAATCCCTTGTACCCAGGTTCGAACTCGGGTTTACTTGACACGAAGTGAACGCAATACCACTGTGCCACTCTACACCACCTCAGTCATTGTGGTTGAAGCGTTTTCTTTTTTTTTGTAGTGCAGTACAAACAAACAAAAAGCTGGTTCTTTTGTTGTGAGTAAAACTCCTCAGCGTGTTTCTTACAATAACTCATCCGTCAGGGTGCCCCTTTAACGGTGTGCCATTTGAGACCCTGTACAGGTTTTTCCCGCCTAAAAGGCGAGGACGAAAAATGTTATGTGTGCAGTCCTTTTATTTTTTGTTGTCATTTTTATGATGAATGCAGTATTTATTTTTTTAACGATGCAATTGCTGTTGTTTTGTAAAAGTTTAGCAATGCACTTCTGTGATTTTGCAAAGGTTTAGTAATGGTGGTTGTACACTTTTAAAAAAAGAAGCCAAAATAACGATGAAGCCCTGTCAAGTGTTTTATCATCATACAATTCACGCCTGTTTTTTTCTTAGTATAAGACAACACAAAATTTGTTTTCTTCACAATACTCTTTGCAGAAGCGTAATACACAACTTTAATGTAAAATACAACTTTAATGTAAAATCGTTTGGCTTTCAAAATTCTCCAAATCTTCTGCATGCTATTCGTATGCTAAACATCATAAAATAAAAAAATTAGCAGTGCACACCCAGGATGGGGGGGGGGGGGGGGGGGGGAGAGAAAGAAATATAGTTTTGTTTCTGTGCAATGAAACAAAAGAACCTGAGAGACAGATGGAGCTGATAGAGACAGAGAGAGACTGAAAGCAGAGACTGAGACAGAAAGCGACAGAAAGAAAGAAACAGATAAAAAGAGATAGTATGTGAGAGAGAAGGACAATGAAAGTGTGCGTAAAGCACAGAGAGAGAGAGAGAGAGAGAGAGAGAGAGAGAGAGAGAGAGAGAGAGAGAGAGAGAGAGAGAGAATAATGAGGTTTAGCAGACGACACGAACTCCAGTGGAGAAAGTGTGGTAGAACCAAGAGGTTTAGCAGACGACACGAACTCCAGTGGAGAAAGTGTGGTAGAACCAATAGGCCTACTGCTAGGCACACACACACAGTAGGCCTGTCGGGTGCAAATCTATCGGTCGTGCAAATCTGCAACTCGCTACTATGAGAGTCTGTATTTGGGACAACCACAAATTTCACTTTTTCTGTACTTGAACTATTTACCTAACCCTCTAGCCTACACCAGATTGAGGCATTCAAAAACCATGAATCAAGTCTGCTGACACATGCACACACCAAGGGGGAAGGGCGGGGGGAGAGTTCTGTTTCTGTGTAATGAAATAAATAAAAAGAAGCTGAGAGAGAGACAGGTGGAGACATTGTTAAGAGAGAGAGAGAGAGAGAGAGAGAGAGAGAGAGAGAGAGACAATCAGACAGACAGAGACAGACAGACATACAGACAGAGACAAAGAGCAGGGAGAGAGGCAGGAAAAGACAGGGCGAAAGACAGAGACAAAAAGAGAGTATGTGGAAACAAAATCGGAAGCCGTGCAAGGCAGAGAGAGAGAGAGAGAGAGAGACACGCAGTCACAGCCTAACTCTGTAGGCTAACATGTCAGGTCACCAGTCTGTTAGGCTGATGCATATTCATGAGGTTCTCAATGATCGCACCAGTCGCACGCTCAATTAAAAAGGGCAGACAACTTCCATGACAAAGGGAAGACAACTCTGATGCGCTCAGCAGGTCACGTGCTCCTCCACCTACTATAGAACTGGCCAAAAAAGCACGTGACCATCCAGGGTAAAAAGTCATGTGATGCCCTGCCCGATACTAAAGGGGAGGCTGCCTCTTGGCAGCCTCCAATAAACCTTGTACTCCCGTACATCCTGACTGTCTCATTGAACGAGTGTGGCCAGCTCTCTACTATCGCCAGTTAACCCTAGATGGTGGCAGCGACATAACGACCTCACGTCACGATGGAAAACGACCAACAACCGCAGTAAGCAGACGAAACACTCGTTCGTCGCCAACCTGCCTCTTCCGAAATCCTTCGATGGCGAGCCCAACAACTGGAAAAAATGGCTCGCTCGTTTCGAGCGATACCGCATCGCGTCGGGACTCTCCACCAGGGATAACAAAGAACAGGTTAGCATTTTCCTTTATGCAATGGGGGATTGCGCAGATGACATCCTAGCTACGACAAACATAGACGAAAGCAAGGCCACATATGAAGAGACGAAGAAAGAGATCGACGAATTATTTTGCATCAGGAAAAACGTGATTGTCGAACGGGCCAAGTTCAATACAAGAGTCCAGAAGTCTGAATCGGTAGACTTTTTCATCCAGGACCTGTTAAAACTGGCGTAAAGCTGCAACTACGGCCAGCTAAAAGAAGACCTCATCCGGGAAAGGGTTGTTGTGGGAGTGGCCGATGACGACCTGTCAGAGCAGCTTCAGGCGAAGGCCAATCTCACACTGCAAGAAGCAATGCAGTTGAATAGGCAAGCCGAAGCCAGAAAGGAAAGCCAGCCCCTCATCAGGCTGAGTCCCAGCACCACAAAATTTAATGTAGACTTCGTCAAGCAGAGTCACCGCTCAAGGCAACAGGCAGCTGGCAACCACCGGGACACCCCAATGCACCCAATGCAGAACTGCGGCTACTGTGGGCGAGAACCACATTCATGAGAACGTTGCCCAGCCAGATCAGCAACATGCAGACTGTGCACAAAGAGGGGACACTATGCTACAGTCTGCCACTCCTCCACGCAGAAAAGGACTGCTGGCAAGCCAGTAAATGAAGTGGACGACGACGAAGAGGATGCATACTTTCTAGGCTCCATTGAGCAAGACGCGGAGGACTATTGGACTGCAACTCTGGCCGTTGACGGGCACCCAGCGGTGTTCAAATTGGACACAGGGGCTTCAGTCACCGTCGTCAACAGCGCCGAACCATGGCTCCAGGGACAGCTACTGCACCCCACGAAGAAGACCCTGCGAGGACCAGGAGGCTCCAGCCTGTCCCCACGAGGAACCTGCACTGCAGACCTGACCTATCATGGTAGGTCTACGCGTGAAACCATCTACGTCCTGGACAATCAGCCTTGCTCTCTTCTCGGCAAGCACGCCTGTGTCAAGCTGGGCATCGTCAAACGTGTTGACGCTGTGACCAGCACACCCAGCTTTGTGGAAGAATTCCCAGGACTCTTTTCAGGCCTAGGGAAAATAAACACCTCGTACAAGATATCCACAAAAACATACGCACACCCCTTGTGCATCTACACCCCAAGAAAAGTGGCACACCCTCTCATCCCCAAGGTGAAGGCAGAACTGGAGAACATGGTGAAGCAAGAAGTCATTTTCCCAGTTACGGAACCAACCAGCTGGTGCTCAGGGATCGTGGTAGTGCCCAAACCCAGTGGCGCCGTCCGCATCTGCGTGGACCTCACCCAGCTCAACAAGGCGGTGCAGAGGGAATTCCACCCCATGTCATCTGTCGACGAGAGCCTCGCCAAATTGGGTCAGAGTAAGTTCTTCACCAAGCTGGACGCCAAGAGTGGGTTCTGGCAGATCCCACTCTCTCGAGAGTCCCGGCTTCTCACCACCTTCATCACACCCTTTGGACGCTACTGTTTCAACAGGCTACCCTTTGGCATCAACTCCGCCAGCGAAATTTTCCAGCGGACGATGTCCCAGATCTTGATCGGCATTGACGGAGTCATCTGCCACATGGACGATATCCTCATTCACGCGCCGGATCAGGCCACTCACGACCAACGCATCCGAGCAGTGCTTCAGCGCCTGAAGGAAACCGGGGTCACGCAGAAAATGTGTAAAAGCTATCAAAATAACCCCTGTCAAACGCACGCACGGGGGAGGGGGGGGGGGGGGGTGTGTGACTGTGTATGTGTGTGCGCGCATGTGTGTGTGTGTGTGTGCGTGCGTGCGTGTGCGCGTGTGTCTGCCTGTCTGTCTCTCTTTTCTCTTTCAGTTCTCTCTCTCTTTCTCTCACATGCGCACACTCAAGCCCTCTCTCTCTCTCTCTCTCTCTTTCTCAGCACATTATTTTATGTTCTTCTTTTCAGAACACAGAACAAATCGTAAAGTTAAAGTTATAGTAATTGAGTTTGTTTCTTAGGTTCACAAACACAAGCTTTGGACACACAAAAAGTTTTATTAAAGCAAACTATCTATATATATATATATATATATATATATATATATATATATATCAGAACAAAAAAAGAATGAAAACTAACAAGAAAGAATGTAGACTATTCCCAATATTTCGGCTTTTGGCCTTGGACGCGGGACAGACAGTAGAACAAACTTGACGTAACAAATACAACACGTAACTTTTCTTGACGTCATTGTTGTGACCCACATTCTGTGTGTATAATTAGATTGTGTTGCAGTGTGTGTGTGTGTGTGTGTGTGTGTGTTTGATAATTCGTTTGGACTATTGAGTCCACATAATAAAAAAAATGAAATAAAAAAAAGGAATCCCCCAGTACAGTCTCCTCTCTCTCTCTCTCTCTCTCTCTCTCTCTCTCTCTCTCTCTCTCTCTCTCTCTCTCTTTTCTGTATATATATATACACAAGTGGAAAGTTTAATGGTGTGTTTGTTTTTTCTTCTTCAATTTTTGATCGTTTATATTCTCTCTTTCTCTGTCTGTCCCCCCCCCCCCCCCCCCCCTCACTGTATCTATCTCTATCTTACATACACACACACGCACACACACACATACACAGTCACACACACCCTCCCCCATGCGTGCGTCTGACATATAAGTTATTCTCACTTTATGGTATCCTGTAACATATACACAAAGAAGAAAGTTAAGCACCCCACCACTTTTTTGCTGTAGATGAGATTAAATCGAGTTATTGCAAATAATCAATAAAGAATGAAACAACATTGATTGGTAAATGAAAGTTTGATTATCTGACTATAAGAAAACGCATAATTTAATGTATGGTTTTACAAATGCATTCCGAAATTCTAAAACAAAAAGGGTGGTTA
>CM065695.1:43396973-43409473 GCA_017654935.2 Phymorhynchus buccinoides | reverse complement strand
GAAACCCCCCCTCCCCCCCCCCCCACCCCCCCAAGGGAAACAATTACAAGCATGTGAAAATTCCTTTCAAAACGACCAGCTGAAAAGTACATCAAATCCCAGGTCATAAACGAAAACTGTGTATTATGTAGGGGAAGACGGGGTAAAAAGCGCATGGGCGGGTAAGAAGCCCACCCCAATTATCTCATGAAATAAAGAAAATTTGAGTCAAATTTTGCCCATGAGACGAATGCTAGACATTAACACTCGTCTCATGGGCAAAATGAGACTGAAATTTGCTTCATTTCATGAGATAATTGGGGTGGGCTTCTTACCCGCCCATGCGCTTTTTACCCCGTCTTCCCCTAATTTGGTTTAAAATATCCATTATCACATTTAAATTACTTGATAAAAAAGGCACAATTTTTTTAAATATTTTTTGTTAGAGCAATGAGGCTTTTGATGTTATTAAACAAAGGTTACAATACAGGCTTGGTAATGGAAAATACATAAAACTTACATCAATTACGCTGTAAGATACTTAAAACAATATAATCCATCAATGCCAGTTTTGAGGCATTACTTTATAATTAAGCATAACATGATTGTTATCTAGAGATACTACGAGACAAATTCCTTGCAAAATAAATCTCAAAACATAATTATTGCAAACCTATCGGGAATCCACCATGCATGATCCAAGGAAGAAATTCGTTGTTTAACACTCTCTGTGTGTGTGTGTGTGTGTGTGTTTGTGTGTCTGTGTGTGTGTTTGTGTGCCTGTGTGTGTGTCTGTGTGCTGGTGAGTGTAAGTATTCTACATTTGTCAGCTGTCAAGAATTTGTTTTATTAAAGACCCCCCACGTCACGTGTCACATTCCCTCTTATGCTAGGAAGATTTCTTAAGATTTCTTACCAGCTATAAGAGGGAAAACACGTGCAAACCGTGATTTTGACATGTGACGTGCGGGGTCTTTAACCACACATAAACGAAATGATGAGTAAAGATGTCAGCTTTGCACAGATCTTTTTGTCAGCTGTTGAGACTTAGCGCACATATACAATAGATGCGGAAATCACATACGTAAAGGGCAAGCCACACATCAGCTAAAATCGCATGACTGTACGATACGATTCGATTACATGATCTCGAAGCGCGAATCACATTTGTTTTTGGAGACCACGTGATCAAATAGCATTGTACAGTCGTACGATTTTAGTGGGCGTGTGGCTGGCCCTTAAACCCATGAATAACTAAAAGAAAGAAGGAAAAAATATACGGACGAGTCCAAATATCCCTGCATCCGAATACTTTTTTCCGTCTTACTTATTTACGGATTACGCATGAGGTTTCCGCGTGTAGTTTGTACTTGCGCTTACCGTAAATCAGGCATGAAAGTGGATGGAGATCAAAAAAGAGGAAAAAATTTCGTCAGAGAAATCCTTCCACCCGGATTTTCACCTCATGTCGGTAGTTTTTTTTCCCCCAAAAAAAATTTCAACGCAAACAACTTTCAAGCTTCAAACAATGAAATTCTTTTCAGCCGAGCACAAATCCTTCCACCCGGATTTTCACATATCGTCCGACGTTTTGTTGACGGGGGGGGGGGGGGGGGGGGGGGGAATATGCGACGTTCCCAAAAAATATTTTCAGACCACCTACCTCACGTCAAAAATTTTATTCAGCGAGGAGGGGGTCCGAACATTTCGTCGGCTCAACTAGCCTTCCACACACATTTTCAACTAACATCGCTGCTTTTCGTGAGCGAGAGATCCTCATCTCGCCTTCCTTCGCACAACTTTGAAGCGAGTGAGCTAAAGCGACTTCCGGTTAACCAGTTTGAGAATCGCCAAATACAGACTTGTACATATACGAATAAGGCAAGATCGGTCATTTACGCGGAATTTTTTTTTTTTCCACGGAAGTTTTCAAAAAATTTACGCGGATTTTCCGTGAAAAGCGGAACTCTTTCATGCCTGGTAAATGAAAGCTTCCTAATTTGTCATGTTATAGAAAGTTACCAGAGACACGCCAAACAGAGAACAGTTTACACTGCCAGCAGTTCTCTCAGTTTCATGATGAATACATTAATATTGATTTCAAAAAAAGAAAAACACTAGTACTGTTCCAACAGAACGAAAATCAATTTTGGATATTAAAACTGTTCTAAACAAAATGAATGTCAAACAAAAATCTAATGCAATTGAATGACTTTATTGTCAATAAGGATGCTAAAAACAAAAATGGAATGTGCAAACATGGAATAAACACACACACATTGTCAAAAGCTAAACTTAAATTTGCACACACACACACACACTGTTACGCTTCCAGTCACTCATTATTATCAATTTGTGTTGCTCCCATTTCCATAACTGAGCAAACCTTCACACGTGCACAATGACAACACTCACCGGTTTTCATGTCAAAACAGAATTTATCACAAGTTCTTATCTTAGAATTCCACACACGCATAAAAACCACTTTCAATATTCCATTATATTGCCCGAATACAATAAAATGGCAATGCTTTGGCCAAACAGAGAAAAACGTTGTCTACACTACTGCATCATAACCCTTTTGCATTGATAAAATCCAAGCCCATCGATAAAAAAAAAAGGACTTAAAAGGCGTATTCCTTCTATTCTCCAATGCTCCAAAACCCATTATCTGCCAGCATAATTCAGGCATCAGAATACTTTGGAGTCCAATCCTCTGAAAACGGCGGTAAAAAGGCCACAAGGCCCCAGACTGTGAAGGGACAACACTGAAATCAGTTCCCAACATGACCAAAAAGGCTCAGTGAGAACTCATTTTAAAACCACATTTAACCAAAAATAAAACTGAATTTTAAAAAAAAGAAGCCAATCCTCTGTCAGAAATTCTTAACTCATTCGCATCGCAACATAATTTTTTGACATATTCCGGACATATATGGCCGGAACGACTTGAATGAGTTCGTTCCGGCCATATATGTCCGGAATTAATAGATAGCTGTCAATTTGATGCATTTGCTTCAAGGGAAGTAAATCTGTGTGCACACCATACCTTGGTCACTTCTAAACTCGCTTCGCTCCCTTAGACCACAATTTTGCCTCTGACTTTGCTTTTTTGTTGTGGGGAAACCAATCGGTGTAGTTTTTCTATATAAAGTCTATATATATAAAAAAAAGTCTGATCTACCACTTCCCTATGTCTAAACCTGAAGCATAAACTCGTAATCTTCTTTCATTTCTCCTTTTGTTTATGTACGTTTTGTTTGTGTGTATGGCTGGAGTGATTTGTGAGTTTTTTTTAATAATTCAAAATCGTTGCGATACGAATGAGTTAATCCTCTGATCTGACAATTCTGATGCCTGATAATTCCACCCCACTGGCCACGCCAGACTGCACATGTGATGCCACATTTCACCTCAGACACGCACTGCGCATTCCAATTCCGGAAACTAATGTCACTGCAGTAGGAGAGAACGAACGCTTGGCTTTTCCTATCCCAAAGGAAATAATATATTTGCGAGTAAAAGTAAAACAATCAAACGAATGTGAACGCTAGTGCATGTTTCTTTGCTGGTTAAGCAGATACAAAAAAAGCGTGAGTGATTGGGGGTTCGAATCCGAACCCCACCCTTTCTCTCAAGTTCAACATTAAACTGAACACTGATTCCTTCAGATGTATACTTACAGAGAGTCTGACCCATAAACTTCAAGCTTGTACAACAAACCCACGGCGGTGAAAAGTAGATAAGAGCAAGGTGATTCCCACTGCCTGGTATGAAACAAATTGATAGCTGGGTTCCCATGTCCACCCCCTCCCTCTCCCCTACCCCTTAGGAAAAGGGTGGTGCTGCGTCATAACCAGTGATGCGCTCTCCATGTGGAAGTAGCCCCAATTTCAAGACGAGTCTCTGGGGCTAAAAATATAAAGTCGGTGAAATTTAAAAAACTCGTATCTCGATTTTTGAGGGGTTTGAGTTAGATACACAGTCAGCTTTCTAATTTTCCCCACCACCTTCCACCAAAAACTCATATCGCTAACGACTTTCTATCTGGGGTGAATAGGTTGTGAAAATAGACGAAAAACTCGTAAGTCCGAAATTCAGATCTAGTAAAGGACAAAAATTATCGCATCTTCGCTCTTTTCAAGTCTAAACAAAAAAAGTTTTATGTAATTTTTAAAAAATGCAGGACTAAACTCGCAATGTCTTGAACAACATATTCATCATAGTTAATCAATTGTGGTTAACGCGGTTAATTTTTTAAACAGTTTTTTTTTTTTTTCTTCTCAAAACTACCAAAATTGAGATACGATTTTTGTTAATGTCACCGACGATATGCCAATTCCAAAAGAAGACAAAGCTATTTTGTGACTACAATATCTAAGTACGTCCTATAGCCCGAATGTCAAAGAGACGAGTCTCCGGGACTAGAAATATATACCAATACCAAAAGAAGACCAAGCTATTTTGTGACCAGTCTCTGTGACAAGAAAATAATACCAATACCAATCGACGATTTTCAGAGAAAAAAAACTAGAGGAGAGCACTTTGTGAAAATAAGAGTTCATTACCTCGACTTACTCAGTCAAAACCATAGCAACCATGGCAGCATGGCGTCGAAGCTTGAAACCGCAGGATGCGAGTAGGCGACTTGCAAACATTTTTTTTTTAGAAAAATGAGGGGTGGCCAGTACCCATAAACTGATAGAACTTGCAAAATGTGACGCAAAAATATAAATGACATCAATTTCAGAATTACGCATGGTGTTCTAAGAGCTGTATGTCTACTCAAACACACGAAGCGAGAGCTGGGGATCTACCTGATGGTAGAGTAACTTCCCCTGTTTGACTGATTGAATTAGGCAAGATCACTCCCACACACCATGAAATTACTCCCCTTAATTCTTTCCGAACAATTCCAATTAAGACAACGCTATTTTTAGACTACACTATCCAATGACGTTCTACAGAAACCCTTGTTTCACGGACTACTCCCTACGTTCACAGGGGGAGGGGCTATAAGAGTCCACGACGGAGTGATGCGACGCTAACCAGTCGGCTACACTCCGATGGGGTCGCCGTAGTGACAGTGGTTCTCGATGCCCAGGTTGTAGAATCGACCCGAAAAGTCGCCTCCTTCGTAGAGACTGGTCACGATGCGCGCCCAGCCATTCTCCCCCTGAAAACCGACCAACCAAAAACAACGACACAGAATTAGTACAAAATAATGTCCGATTCATTTCACAGGGGTCTTCAGTGTAGATACTGAATTCAGTATAGCAAGTCTGTCCGACTGGAACATTTAAAGATATCCTTGCTTTCTTTTTCAGTATAGCTGAGACAGCATGCCATAAATGAGAGCCTTTCTGGTTTTTCTTTTTTTTAACACCTCAGTATGTGAGGGTAGGTTAGTATGCGACCAGCTCACAAAATCAATTTTTTTAAAATCATGGCTGTCCCCAACTGTTGCGCACGATCCAGTACTCCGTTCCATTCTCCACCCCCCGCTCTCTCTCCCCTGCCCCACCCTTACACATTCCTCTCCCCCCCCACACACTCTCCCACCCCCCTTTCAACTCAATAGACAGAAGACCAGCTCACAAAATCAATTATAAATTTATTTTTTTGTTAAAGTTACCCAGGGCTGTCCCCAACTGTTGCACACGATCCAGTACTCCGTTCCATTCTCCACCCCCCAGCCAGCCCCACCTTACACACAATGTGGTTCACACTCTCCCACCCCCCTTTCAAAATATACACACAGACAAAATCAATTAAAACAGGATTAACAAGGGGCAAAGCACGATTACTCCTTCATTCTCCTCACTCGAACAGGCACATGTGGAACAATATACACACAAGAAAAAGATTGAGGGGGGGGGTCTAAAGCTCACTCGAAAGGCACATGTGGGACAACAACAAACAAAGATTGAGGGGGGGGGGGTCTAAAGTACAAGATTGCCAATACAATTTAAAGTACAAATGAAACTATCGTTAATGGATACAACAACAACAAAAAAAAAAAAAAAAAAGTGCCCTTGCCGAGAATCGAACCCGGAACCATTGGCATAACAGACAGACACTCTACCAATGAGCTATCGAGGCTTTCAGTGTTGATGAGTTTCTTAACTCATGTTGCCTGTTGAATACTCTCTAACCCACTAATCTAAAACGTTATCTGTTATCTGTGTACAGTGTTGTTTTAAGCATTTAATCATTCAAATCATTATTGTTTGAAAGCTTGCATAGACATCTATATGTGTGCAAAGTTTGAACAATGTACGCCTTCTATTTCCCGAGAAAATGCCAACGTTAAGGTTTGGAGATTAGACCACGGACGCAACACACACACACACACACAGACACACACAACCGAACAACTATCATACTATAGTCTCACTTCAAAAAGGATTTCAGCCACCAAAAACAAGGTAGAAAGCACATCAACTCAATATGGTTGTGAAAAGTGTCTCCGTGCAATAAAAATAGCTGTCTTCATTTTGAACAGGTAAGCATTGAAAACATGCTGGGAAAACATGCACACGCGCACACACGCACACACACATACATGGCACAACATGACACGGCACGACATGACACGACACGACATCACACACACACACACACACACACACAGGCCTTCATCCTATTTGAAATGCAAAGCACTGGGCCTGTATTCACGTTGAGATAGCATGAGACTTAGCATGATGCTAACTTAGAAGCTCTTCCAATGTCCTGTAGGATTTAATAGGACTTTTGGAAGAGCTTCTAAGTTAGCATGATGCTAAGTCTCATGCTATCTCAGCGTGAATACAGGCCCTGGACAATTACTTAGCGTCTACTCTTACTCAAGCCAAGCTCTAAAAGTTGTTCTTGCAAAGCAAAACCGAAACCACTGTTGCTGCTGCTGTTCACGAGAGAAAGAGAAAGATTGTAACTGAAATCTCAAATTAAAAAATAATGTGTAGATTGAATGGAAAATATTCAACAAAACCCATACAAACAACCTTGAAAGGAGACATATACTTCAGCCTAAAATTTGTTTGAACAATTCAAAGGACAAAGCAGACACACTTATCAATGTTTTAATTTTCAAAATGGAGCCCATCAATTCCTCTGCTTAACCCTTTCACTGCGAGTGCCCCATGTATACTACGGGGTGTGTGATGTCACTGACGATCGATGCCGTAACTTGTAATGTCCTAGTCCTGGAATGCTGGTTTTTGGCTTAGGCAAGTCAGGAAAGATATATCTCAAGACTCAATGTTCTCAGATTGAGTCTAACAAGTCTTTAAATTGTATAAGGAAATCAACAATTTCCCCTTTTTTTGTTTCTCTGGCAATGAAGGGGTTAAAGTTAAACTTTCAGAAACAAGCAGATGGACACTATCCACAAAGTTCGCTTGCAAACAATCATACGTAAAATTCCATCGCTATTTCATCAGGAAGAGAAACTGTCAAATAACCCTGACACTGAGATGTCTACCCTAATTTTTTATTATCAACAAACCTTTAAAAATCCGGGACTTACGATTTTTTTTAAACATGGCATGGAAATGTAGCTTGCAAGTTACTATCGGTGATGTGTTTCTCTCGCTATGCCGATTCATATTTATTATTATGAGCAAAGTTCACAACATGATAGAAAGTTGATCTGTGTTCTTCCCTAGCATAGTATGTGGTGTCCTGCTTTGTGCTAGCTCAGAACAGGCTCCACTGAACTCCACCAAAGTGATTCAACAGCAGTGCAGTGTCTCCTCGGTTGGTTGCCTCCCGACGGCCTAACATAGATTCGCTCCCCTTGGACTGCTGGTTTTTAATTTGGCGAACTGACGATCTGGGGTGTAGCTGCGAGTTGGAAATCGGAATGAGCGGCATGGGAGCAACGCCACTGTTCGGCCCAGAAGATGGGACAGCAAAAAAGAAAACATAAATAACGGGCTTTTTGCATACCTGGGATCATTTGACAGTTACCTTTTTCTTTTGGGTAAAAAAAATCGGTAAAGGTCAAGATGTGCCATGCCTTTCTCGGTTAATTGTATTTTCCGTTATTGCCTTTCTTACCATACATAAAGCTGTATTTTAGGAACATTTTTAGCTAATAACCTTTTTGGAATACTAACCCTAACCCTAACCCTAGCCCTAACCCTACCCCCCACCGTATAAGACGGAAAAACGCAACGAACCACAACTGTGACAAATCGCGGTGTACTGCAGTACATAGTGGGGGGTAGGGTTACCTAGGGATAGGGTTAGGGTTAGGGTTAGTATTCCAAAAAGGTAATTAGCTAAAAATGTTCCTAAAATACAGCTTTATGTATGGTAAGAAAGGCAAAAAAAAACGGAAAAATACAATTAACCGAGAAATGCATGGGGGGTGGCACATCTTTACCAAAAAATCTGCGATACCCAGTCAAAATTGCCCTTCGCTTCACTACTATTAGCATATGCCGCCATATTTGATAGACAGGAACTTACGAAGGAAGAGACATCAGCCACTCTAAAACCAGGAGTGAGAATGGTTCTGTCGTGTGTGTCGTGAGTTTGAATGAAAGAAAGGGCGCAGCCGCGCTATATAAATGCTGTAAATTATCATCATTACTATAACAGGTATTAGGTGTTAGGTACTTTACAGTCACAGAGGCGTCTCTGTGAAATTCGGGTTGCTCCCACCTGGAGAGCGCGTCGCAGCCAGAGGCGCGCCACCCCATTTTTTTTTATTTTTTTTTTTTGCATGCGATTTTTGTCACTGATGATGGGCAGGGGGGGGGGGGGTAATTTTTACCAAATGACAACTTTTATGCCGTTGCCACGGGGGGTTTAGGTAAACTACCAAATGAAAACTTTTTCGTTGCCACTGGGTTTAACGTATGCTAAGTGCATGGGCACACGGGACCTCGGTTTATCGTCTCATCCGAAAGACTCCACGTTCAGACCGTTAAGGCCTAGTGCAGAATGAGAGGAAAAAATCCCCTCTACCCAGGTTCGAACTCGGGTTTACTTGACACGAAGCGAACGCGATACCACTGTGCCACTCTACACTGTGTTGACAGGCATTGTTGGGATCCTACCAGAACTGCATCAGACAGATGACACTGTATGGACCTACTAACATGGCTCCCATCATTCACCACGTGGCTTGGTTCACTCAGCAGCAGGAGATGAACGGCAAAGGAGCTGCTGTGAGTTCTTAAATGCATGCACAGCAAACATGTGCACACACATACTTACCTAAGCGGGTGCGCAGAACGATTGCACCAAAAGGGGTCTAAGAAACGACTTTACAAAAACTTTTGCAGAAAAAAATGTTAACAAGATCTTGTCTGATTGTACAAAAAAGAAATATATTATCTTAACCAAATCTTAAAGGATCAGTCCCTGTATAACGGTTGCACCCTACAATTTCGGAACTTCCAAATTCTCTACTTCGCAAAATTTGTTCTTCCGGAACAGCGCAAAAATCGTATTTTCAGGGACTTGCCGCGACCAATAGACGATATTCGGAAAAAATAAAAACTAGGGGAGAGCACTACAACGTGAAAACTTATGTGAGTTAAATTACCTCAACTTACACGGTCAAAAACCATAGCAACTAATGGCACTGTGAAGCTTGAAACCGCAGGATGCCAGTCAAGCGGACATTTTTATTTGGGGAAAAAATAAGGGGCGGCCAGTTTCTACAACTTGACGTGATTAGAAATTGCAACGGCTGTGACTGTAAAAAATATGAAATTACATCAAATTTAGACAATTCCAAACACAACTGGCGTTACCACATGATTGCGTGTTCCTCAAACACAAGAAAGCGATTTTCGGCTGGGGATTACGCCCTACCTGAAGGTTAGTCGAGTAACTCTTCCCCTTGTTTTGACCGATTGGAAATTAGGCGAGATACTTTCCACACATTAAACATGAAATTACTCCCCTTCAATTATTTCCGTATTTGAAACAGCTTTTTTCCTACTCAAATTTTCACACCATGAAATTACTACCCTTAATTATTTCCGAAACTTGCTCAATTCGCTATTTTCATTTTCTCTGGGAGCGCCCCCCACACAAATTACAGCCCTATCATTAGGGTAGGCACCTCTGCTCTGTCTTAGCAACTTTACTTACCCAAGAAACCAGGTGAAACTCGTGAAAGATTCCTCCAGTGTAGGCCTCCAGACCATTTGTGGCCTCCAGAGAACAACTGAAATAGATAATAATCATTGAAACTACTGTACAGACCTGTTTACCCCTATTTTGCAAATTTGTAATTTCTGGAAACAAACAAAAAGTAATTTTGAAAAATAAACTGTAATCGAACGCGCTGACGATTCTTTTTCTTCACAAAACCCCGATTAACAAGAAATCTATTTGTAATTAAACAATTATATGCAAACAATAGTGCACTGATTCGAGACCGTTATTTTTTTTTAAAAAAAAAACATTTTTAACCACCATGGATTTGCCTTTTCTTTTGTATCTTTCCATCAGATTTTGGATCATTGGGGACCTAGAACTCTCACCACGCGATCGCTGGGTGACGCCATCTTGAAACAGATTTAAAAAAAAAATTGACACGCGTTGTATGCTGGGAACCAGAATGACTTTTCACCTGCATTGCTTTCAAAAGACATCGCTCGCCGACCGCAACTGTAGTGTCTCGGTGGGGGTTTTTTAAATCCGTCCCCCCGAGCTCCTTGTTGTCTTTTATGTGTTTTTTTTATCGTCGCCCGTAATTATCGTAATTTGACTTTTGTTTGGTAAAAAAAAATTACAGCAAAATCGTAAAGGTAAACAGGTCTGACTGTAGACACTCTCGTGTTGGTCGAGCAAGGGAGGCCAGTGCCCCTCTGCATCCCACTGGCACCTTGGGGTATTTCTGTTTTATTCAGTGGTTATCTTACAAATGCAGAATACCGACAACTGAAAATAAAGACACCTACAGAAATGATTAATAGCGACAGTCATCCTGCTTTGGCAGAAGGTTTGTAATAAAATGACTGCCAATACAATTTAACTTTTTTCTTTAGAGGCCGTGTATTTTGCTGACGTTCTTGGTTTGTGCTGTGTATGTATCTAATCTGTATGCCCCAGAACATCAACCTGCTTCTTCTGTCTTCATTCTTCTTATTTAGATCTTTTCGTATGTCAGACAGTTTCATGTCAATTGTGATGAGCAGATGAGTTGCGTCATGCTGCCGTTTTTTTTATGCGCCTAACTAAGAAATAGTTAGGCCCAGCAAAAAATCAGACTTTGGCTGGAGGGAGGAAATCTTTCTGAAAGTTGCTTTGTGTTGAGAGAAAAAAGGCAGGAGGAATGGACCAGGGCCTGTATTCACGTTTGAGATAGCATGAGACTTAGCATCATGCTAACCCCCTCCATCCCCCCTTACAGAAGCTTTCCAAAAGTCCTATTAAATCCTAATTATGGGATCATTGGGAAGAGCCTTCTAAGTTAGCCACCCCCATGCTAAGTCTCATGCTATATCAACGTGAATACATGCCCTGGTTAGGCAGATAGAAAGATAGTAGATGACAGTAAGCAAAAGAGGAAAGACAGAGAGATAGTAGATGACAGCAAGCGAAGGGGGAAGTTTTCACAAGCAAGAAATTCCGAGGGGGGGAACTTATTTATACAAAAGAACCCCACCCCCCCCCCCCCGGGTATCCCCACGGGGGGCGGGACCAGACCTCACCTGATTGGTCAGTTCTTGTGGATTTTCTGCCAATCAGGTTAAACGCAGGGCACTGTACGGCAAGCCGTAGTCGCACGACCTTTCCACTTATTTTCTTTTTACACGTGTAGCCCTTGCTGAACACCCCCCCGTGACACAACTGACTTTGAACCAGGTGGCAGGTGTGTCCGCTTCTCTTTGTCTTCATCTAATTCGGAGATCAACAGGAGGGCACGCACTAATCTGACCTACACGAACACACAAGACATCGCATGTATAGTACACGTAGGAAACTCCCTTAAGTAAGACCTTATCCATTACAAAAGACTCCCCCCTCATATAAGAACCTATATCGTCTCGTCGTACTCCGGGATCACCCCCTGCCTTTCTTTGTAACCCGTATTAAAATTACTCCCTTATTAAGAACTCATTTTGGATACATATGAAGTGGAGATCTTATTTTTCTTTTTGAAGGTCTGATAAGGGAGGTATATATATACTGTATATTAAAATTACCTAATTTATAAGATAACATCCATCAACTTATCACCAGACTAACTTTTAGGAATATGACATATTTTGAAAGGTTCTTATAAGGGGGTAAAATAGCCAACCACGGTTGCAACTATGTTTAATGTGCATAAATTTAACATTCCCTTCAACAAATAACTTCAAAAAAATTAAAAAAATTGCTGTGGCCCCCCCACTTAGTTTTAAAAAACAACAAACCTAAGCGCATAGAGCTTTAAAGGTTTGCAACTATATAAATCTTCTTTACAGAAATAAATAAAATTTAGAACAGACCCAAAAGGAACAAACCACACCACTGATTATATTTTAGGTTTGTGAATAAACCAATAA
>CM065695.1:43392697-43396473 GCA_017654935.2 Phymorhynchus buccinoides | reverse complement strand
AGTAATCGCCGACCGGACGAACCTACATGGCAATGGAGGCAGTGAGACAATTTCGACCAGATTGTTTGGCGGCACACAAATCTCACGATGCGAAAGCGAGCGTTTCTTGACGATAAACTCAGCGGACATAGGGGAAGACGGGGTAAAAAGCCCATGGGCGGGTAAGAAGCCCATGCCCAATTATCTCATGAAATGAAGCAAATTTCAGTCTCATTTTGCCCATGAGACGAGCGTTAATGTCTAGCATTCGTCTCATGGGCAAATTTTACTGAAATTTTCTTTATTTCATGAGATAATTGGGGTGGGCTTCTTACCCGCCCATGCGCTTTTTACCCCGTCTTCCCCTCAGCACAAGAAGGAGGCCGAGAAATTGGTGAAACTCAAAAACAGGTTGGAGTGTGTGTGCACTCCGTGTTGAAATGATATCGATACAAACAGGCAGAATTCAAAGCATTCCGCATAATGGAATTCTAAGTGCGATCTTCGTGTGCTGGGTGACGAATTTCATTTCTTTTTTTAATGTCCTGCTTTTCAGGATGTAAGGAAAAATAGATTATGTCAAATTATTACCAGAAAAACCCCCGAAACACATAATCCTAAAATCTCGCGAAGTTTTGCATATATTTCAATGCGGGGTTTTTTCACAACATTTCTTGATCAATGGTCTATAACACAGTTGTCATGAATTTTTCTGTGCGCGCGTGTGCGCATGATCGCGCGCGCTCAAATCACGGGTCCGAACCCCAAGGCTATATACAAAAACAACTATTCAGTTACGTGCTGTTTTCATGCGTTTTTATGTAGTTACGTGCTGTTTTGATGCGTTTTTATGTATGTGTACAGCCGACACATTCCGATTTCGGAGTAGCTCGGCGATGCTGCGAAGGGACTTTGCAGCCGCTCGGCGTTGCACTTGTTAATATTGTGTATGTCAGCGTGTCCATCTGTTAATCGATCCATTCGTCTAACTGTCTGTTTATTTGTCTGTCTGTCTGTCTGTGTGTCTGTCTCTTAACCCCCTATAGATTGGTTTGTCCTATACATGTATTTGCACTTTTTGAATGTTTATCAAAATTAATGTTACGGTTCTTTCTTAATTTTGATAGTTTTATAGACCCACCAGATCACGTGTCAAAATCACGGGTTTCACGTGTTTTCCCTCTTATAGCTGGTAAGAAATCTTTTTTTGACCAGGTTTGACTCCCATACAAATGCCCCCAAATTGAAAACGAAACATCATTGTTAAAGAGCAGCCTCAATTTCAAGTTGGGGGAATTTGTATGTGGGTCACAGCTACCCAGAAAAAAAACAAGGGACTTAATCGTGGTGGGTCAGTGTGTCTATATGATAATTATGTACGAATTTGCGCGTGCGCGCGCGCGTGTGTGTGTGTGTGTGTTTGTGTGTGCTGTGTGTGTGTGTGTGCATTTGTGTGTGTGTGCATTTGTGAAGTTAAATATTAAGCGGAATGAATCTCTAAGAGGCCTATTTTTTTCTATATTAGACTTTTGGAGATTAGCTTAATTGTCGTGAGCTTTGTTGGACTGGCAAAAACTAGTTTTCTACTACATGATTAATCAGAACCATGGATGCTATATTATTATTATGACCATGTCAGAACACAAAAGAAAGAAGACGAAGAAGAAGAAGAATACTGATTGATTGATTGATTGATTGATTGATTGAAGATGAGAAGGAAACTGAGGTTGTTTATAAGATTACAGTATTACAGCCAATTAGTATCTCAAGGGAGTGCCAATTTCTAAGGCATAAGAGAGAGAGAGAGACGAGAGAGAGAGAGAGAGAGAGAGAGAGAGAGAGAGAGAGAGAGAGAGAGAGAGAGAGAGAGAGAGAGAGAGAGAGAGAGAGAGAGAGAGAGAGAGAGAGAGAGAGAGAGAGAGAGAGATCGAGAGAGAGAGAGAGAGAGAGGGAGGCCTACCAAGGACAGCTCAAATGATTTGATCACCTCTGCTAGAAAATTGTATTTGGGGATTTAAGATTTTGTTGTTGTTGTCCGCTAAATGTGTTCTCTTCAGCAGGTATATGTTTACTTTATGTCACGTGGTTCCAATATAATGCTTATACTGTACTTAGGCTTATATTTTATTAAGTTCCCTGCAGTTGATCTGCTTCCGTTAAGATTAAATAGTCGATTGCTCAGCCGTAACCGTACGTTTGACAAATTAAGATTCTACTAAACGTGTTTTTCTATACGAGAAACCTAAATTTCTCTTTTCTGTTAACTCATCTCTTACTCAGTGAAGAGGAAGAGCGTGGGAGAGGGGAGAGAGAGAGAGAGAGAGAGAGAGAGAGAGAGAGAGAGAGAGAGAGAGAGAGAGAGAGAGAGAGAGAGAGAGAGAGAGAGAGAGAGAGAGAGAGAGAGAGAGAGAGAGAGAGAGAGGGGGGTAGAGATTTAACGCCTGAAGGGCCATTTGGGGCACTTTGAAATTATAAAGATCCTGGGGACTACTCATTTCCAAAGAAGCAATTTTCTTTTAAGCCCTACCAAATGGTTAGACATAAGGCTTAAAGACCCACCAGATCACGTGTCAAAATCTGGGGTTTCACGTGTTTTCCGTCTTATAGCTGGAAATAAATCTTGTTTTGATCTGGTTTGACTCCCATGCAAATGTCCCCAAATTGAAAACGAAATCATCATTTTAAAGAGCAGCCTCAGTTTGAGGTTGGGGGTATTTGTAAGTTGGTCACAACTACCCAGAAAAAAACCAAGGGACTTAACCGTGGTGCGTCAGTGTGTCTTTAAACTAAGACAAAAACCACTCGCGTCCCCCGTGACTGCAGTTCATGTGGTGGTACCATAGCCGATGAGGTTTAACCGAGGCGTGGTTACCGCTACACCTATCTATATTGTTAAAAACTCGGGACTTTACTGGTGCTGCACTGCCTCCGGGCATTGCAGCCAGTATTGTTCCCACCATCTTTGTATTTACAAATGTCCCATATGTGTCTATGACCGAGAGGACGTAAAACATCATTTTGACCATGACTGCTTCAGTAAGCGGAGTGTACTGTACGTGTGTAGGAGTTGGCGTGACCCAAAGTGCAGACGGCTATTTCTCTGCGGTTTGCATCTACGGACCACCTCCCGCCGACAGTAAGTAAAAGAATGCAGAGGAATGGTCAACCTATGGCGATATTTTTCACGCCAGAGGGCAGTCAATGCACTAGGGGCTTACCACGCGATTTTCTTACTTGGGCGTAGTGAGAGAGAGAGTGATGGTAGGACCACTCACTATCTCTCTCTCTTTCTTTATCCACAACTAATAATATAGAGAGGATTAGCCCCACACGAGCGTCATGCCCTCTGGCGTGAGAAAAATCGCACTAAGTCTCTCATTGTCCACCAGCCCAGATGGGAAACGTGAACACTTTACCCCGTCTTGTATGGTCATCCCTCTCAGGGAGCCTGCCAACGCTTACGAACAGATGTGTAGCCTACAATAATCCTGTTGGAAGTAGCAATTGAGCTCTCTCTCTCTCTTTGAATCATATTTTTTGTGGGTAAATGTAAAGATGTGCCACCCGCCCGCCCCCCCCCCCCCCCCCCCCCCCTGCATTTCTCGGTTAATTGTATTTTTCCGTTTTGGCCTTTCTTACCATACATAAAGCTGTATTTTAGGAACATTTTCAGCTAATTCTCTTTTTGGAATACTAACCCTAACCCTAGCCCTAAACCTAACCCTACCCCCCACTATGTACTGCAGTGCGTTTTTCCGTCTTATAGGGTGGGGGGTAGGGTTAGGGTTAGGGCTAGG
>CM065695.1:43275197-43387697 GCA_017654935.2 Phymorhynchus buccinoides | reverse complement strand
CCGTCGAGTACATAGCCTTCATAGGCTCCTTCGATGTATAGTACCAGAACCGGAACCAGAACCAGAAACTCATCCGCATTCCTATCCAGTTTGTTTCTTAAATAAGTGAATGGGGTTTTCGTACAGAACTTGATGATTGCAGATCTAGAGCTCAGGCGCTTAGGAATGGATCTCAGTAAAGCAACAACGATATAGCCTAAATCGGTGACAAAGCTGCCAACTTGTTTTGCTGAAACATCATAGAAATCATAATAAACTTCTACATCATGTGCAGTCAGCAGCAGACATGTCCTATTGAGAACCATTGCTATTTCTCTTTGGGGGGTCATTTTGTTTACCAACTAATACAATAGAACACCCCCCTCCCCATACACTTGTATATTCATGACATGAATACATGTGCACACATGAGCACTCGCGCATACACACACACATGCATGTGCATTCACACACAAAAACATGCATTACATATTACATCAGACATACATACTCATGATAATAATGTTAGGGCATGTATACGTAACATATTGTCCTAAAAGGCTAAAGCTTTGTTTATAGCTAGAATGGTGTAATATCAATTTGACCACACACAAAAATGAACAATTGAAGCCAATGCAACCCATTCAAACACTTTTGAGTTTGACACACATGCATGTGCATTCACACACAAAAACATGCATTTATAGATATTACATCAGACATACATACTCATAATAATGTTAGGGCATGCATACATATTGTCCTAAAAGGCTAAAGCTTTGTTTAAAGCTAGAATTGTGTAATATCAATTTGACCACACACAAAAATGAACAATTGAAGCCAATGCAACCCATTCAAACACTTTTGAGTTTGACACACCCTTCAATGCACTAACACTACACTACACACACACACACACACACACACACACACACACACACACACCTACACACACACGCTCAAAACCTTTTGACATCAGTTCAGCCTGTCGCGCACATCAACTTTATTTGTATAAATTCTACTTTCACTGCAGATGTGGCGCAACAGACAGAGAAGCGTAGCATAACCGATAACGTAGCATAAATCAACATGGCACGTCAAACTGAACATCAGTCCATGACGCTACAGTCTTCGCCATGGCCGTCGTTCGAAACTGGCGAACAATAAACTCGACGAACAGCCTCTTGAATCAGACGCTGTTCTCGAAGCAGTTGTTTGAGATTCAAACAATCAGCGTTTTCCTTCTCAATCTCGTCTTGACGATCTTTCAAAGGCGAAGTTTTCAAACAGTCAGCGTTCATTTTAGGTTCTTCTTTGCATACACGAGAAGTCGACTCATTGAATTTTCCTTTTGCACAGTTTGCAGGAGCAAATTTCGCAAAGTTCTCAGCGAACGAATTCTTTTTGGTAGCACAAGCGAATGAACTTGAAGCGGGAACAGGATACGGTTTTGAACGTTCTGTTTTTGTCCGGCTTTTCAAGCACAGCTGCTCTCGTAGTTTATCAATTACACTGTCAATGTCGTCTGACTTGGGAACAGGCATTTTCAGTTTAATTTACTTTTCTACAAAGCTCCGCAACAAGTTGTTTAGGTCCGTGTTTTCCATCTTCTCTGCAAACAAGAGCACGTTGCTTTGTTATGTTTATGGTTCAGCTTCAGCTTTGGACAAAGGGAGTTATGCTAATGTCCGTTCGCGTTAAAAATAAGTTCTTAAAGACTAACGGTAAAATAAGCACGCATTTAGTTAATATGCTATCACACTTTTTTCTGATTAAACACAAGCATATATTTAATTAAATTATAGCTAATAAAGTTCGCAGCAATAGATTTTGTAACGTTATTGTAAAAACATGTAAACAAAATATAGCATATCCCTCCGCGCAAGCATGCCCCGAGATAAACAAAAAACTTTATGGCCACACGCCTACATTAGAATGACGCTTGGTATCACACCTGCAATTTATAAAGCAACATTGATCAAGAAAGCAGGTATTAATAGACACGCAGTGAGATTATTTTCAATATCGAATTTTCTAAAGCGGGAATGGATAGACGCAGTGAGATTATTTTCAATATCAACTTTTCTCTTCCTTTAAAAACAACAACAACACTTCCCATTCATTTCTATTAAAATTTCCAAAGCGGGAATGGATAAACACAGTGAGATTAGGGGAAGACGGGGTAAAAAGCCCATGGGTGGGTAAGAAGCCCATGCCAATTATCTCATGAAATTAAGCACATTTCAGTCACATTTTGCCCATGAGACGAGTGTTAATGCTTAGCATTCGTCTCATGGGCAAATTTGACTGACATTTTCTTTATTTCATGATATAATTGGCATGGGCTTCCTACCCGCCCATGGGCTTTTTACCTCGTCTTACCCTATTTTTAATATCACATAAACTTTTCTTGTCCATTAGAAACAAACAAACAAACAAAAAACCTTACCGTTCAATTCTTACTTTGCTAGGTAGGGGTAAGACGGGGTAAAAAGCCCATGGGTGGGTAAGAAGCCCATACCAATTATCTCATGAAATGAAGCAAATTTCAGTCACATTTTGCCCATGAGACGAGTGTTAATGTTTAGCATTCTCCTCATGGGTAAATTTGACTGAAATTTGCTTCATTTCATGAGATAATTGGCATGGGCTTCTTACCCGCCCATGGGCTTTTTACCCCGTCTTCCCCTACATGCCCTGTAAGGTCCAAAACAAAATAAACCTGAAGGAATGATGATGTGGGACCGAATTTCTTCGACACATTTAATTGTCCCGCGTCCTAAATCTCAGTAAAATCATCCCATTGTTTGTCTCTGTTGACGTCACCATATGAAGGGGATAACGCTGCAATGCTGGGATTTTTTCCTTTGCTTTCAAACTTCTTCTTCTTCTTAATTCTTCCCGGCCATGTCAGATGCTCAGTCCCGTTCGGTGGATGTAGGTCGCAGTTTGCTGCCGCGCTGCCGCAGCAGGATCCCCACAGCTTGTCCCGGAGAGCCACAGGCCTGGGCCAGATTTCAAGTCTCAGGGTGTCGAAAGTCAGGCAGTTCTGCAAGATGTGGCCTGGACTCTGCAAACCCGTGCCACAAGGACATTCATTTGTGTGTGAGATTTTTAGACGATGGCTTTCAAACAATCCAGATTATTTTGTCCATTTTTTCCCCAGCAGTTGTTTCATGTGTATACACATACGTCTGTGTATCGCTATGTAACACTCATAGTACACATGTACTATGAGTGCATGTGCATATGCATGTGCATTCATGTACAAATACATGTGTGTGTGTTTGTACTGTGAATAAGACTTTCTTTCCAGTATTTTACTATGGATCAAAAGTAGCGTGTGCGCGCGCATGTGTGTGTGTATGTGTGTGTGAGTGTGTGTGTGTGAACTATGTGTATGTCTGTGTGTGTTTGTGTCTGTGTGTGTGCTGTGTGCGTGTATGTGTGTGTGCTGTGTGTGTGTGTGTGTGTGTGTGTGTGTGTGTGTGTGTGTGTGTGTGTGTGTGTGTGTGCATGCTAGAGTGCAAGGGAGTGAACGTCAGCATGTTCAGTATTTTATTATGACTAAAGGCCGAATTGCCGACAACTTGCATGATGTACTATGGATCAAAAGTTGTGTGTGTGCGTGCGTGTGCGTGCGTGCGCGCGCGTGCATGTGTGTGTGTCTTTGACTGACCTCTTCGAATCTCAACCGAAAGCACTATCAAACAAATCAACCCATTGATTGCGAGCACCAAAGGAAAAAGAGAAAACAAGAAGATACTTAATTGATAGTAAGTTACTCTGAAAATCTTTCTCCCTACGTTCAGCAAAACTCAGGTAGATTATAAAACTGATAGACCATTGAAGGTAGGCTATGTGAGGTCAGACCCGTACCTGCCAAACTTGGTAAAGATCATCATGGGTTAGTTAATATCAGTTTATCTCCAACTTAAAGAGTCGGGGTTCTTTTTCCAGTCAAGGTTAGGCTAACACAGATTAATTTTGTGGGCAGTGGCTAGAGGTGAGACCTTTTCTGTCCAATCAACAAACGAATGTGTGTGTGTGTGCGTGTGTGCGCGTGTGCGTGCGTGCGTGTGCGTGCGTGCGTGTGTGTGTGTGTGTGTGTGTGTGTGTGTGAATGTGTACCTGTGTGTGTGTGTGTGTGTGTGTGTGTGTGTGTGTGTGTGTGTGTACGTGCGTGCGTGTGTGTGTGTGTGTGTGTGAGAGAGACAGAGAGAGAGAGAGAGAGAGAGAGAGAGAGAGAGAGAGAGAGAGAGAGAGAGAGAGAGAGAGAGAGACAGTCACACAGAGAGACAGTCACACAGAGAGTGAGAGACAAGAGATTTGGATATCACTGAGAGGTCAGTTGTATAATCTTACATGGTAGATTAATAAAGGTGAAAGTGAACAGTTGATATGTTGTACTTTCACATTTCTAGGCTTTCTGACCAGCACACACTCGCATGTACATACATGCACACACACACATACATCAACAAGCATGGATATCAACATACATACACATACTCTAAATCCATATGCATGCATATCATTATGTACATGCGCACAAGTGTGCACGCTCGACACACACACACACACACACACACACACATACGCAGTCTTGTTTATAGCACCAGGTTGAAGACTTTATAAGTAGAAAATTTGTGCTTTCAAATAAAGGGTCTTTGCGAGTCTTTGATCAAGACACATACACACGAACACACACTTGTGCGCACACGCACACACACACAAATAATTGGAAGATCTGGTTCTTTTTCAGACAACAGAACAGACATTATAATCCCAAAACACTGAAGTGTTTATTCTTTACTGTATTCTGTATGACAATTGTGCAAAATAATCATGATCACTCAACATTATTATGTATGCTAAACAAAATAATTAATCAAAACCCTGCTGTAAACATATTATGACTGTATTCTTCGTTTCATTCATAAAATGAAATACGTTTGCGCAAATCATGTCCATGGTAATGACAAAAAAATTACTTTCAGTTTCCTGCTATTGAGATAAAGTTAAAATGTGTGTGTGTGTGTGTGTGTGTGTGTTGGTCGGCGCTCTTTTGCTGTCTCAGGACCAACCTCCTGGAACAAACTTCCTCTTTCCCTCCGTCAGCGACCGACCCTCTCTGCTTTCAAAGCTAACAACCCCCCCCCCCCCCCCCCATGTCATTAAAGCTCCGCTCTCTTTCTCTTCCCTCCCTTGCCTTCATGTCCGTTTCTGCTGTATTCCATTTATGTCATATGTGTGTGTTCGCTTTGTATTGCGTTTTTGTTTGAATACGTGATGAATGCTAACGCGTGTGTGCGCTTTGATTTGATTTTTTATCAAGATTCAGCGCTGTATAAATACTGTATGTTGTTGTTGTTGTGCTAGGGTGCAAGGGAGTGAACATCAGCATGTCTGTGTGATGAAACAGCTGCTTAAGATAAACTTCTTTTTTTTAAAAATCTCCCATACATTTCATTATCAGCTTGATCAGAATGAATAACAAAGTTCAAATTTTCGAATAGCACATCATCATCAAAACACAAAATAATATACTGCATGTGAGTATGTGACTACATCAATATTGTAATGACACGCAGTAACTGAGGCACGCCATAATAATAAGAGTATGCATAGGATATTGCTTGGCTTTTCAAACACATGAACAATGCTATTAACAATACCTGATATATGAATAAAACTTTTTTTTTAATATAATCTATTATGTTTTTCAATTTAAAGAGCTAGACATACTTGGACGTAGTTTTAGTATATTCGATTAAACTTTTGAGACGACTTAGTTTTAGTATATTCGATTAAACTTTTGAGACTGGACTTAGTTTTAGGATACTCGATTAAACTTTTGAGACTGGACTTAGTCTTAGGATACTCGATTAAACTTTTGAGACTGGACTTAGTTTTAGGATACTCGATTAAACTTTTGAGACTGGACTTAGTTTTAGGATACTCGATTAAACTTTTGAGACTGGACTTAGTTTTAGTATACTCGATTAAACGTTTGAGACTGGACTTAGTTTTAGTATATTCGATTAAACTTTTGAGACAGACATGTTTGACTGTTGTTTACGGGCTGAAGTTATAGTAATAACAAAATTTGTTAATCTATTATAACGATACTGACCAACACTCTACCATTTTATATTGCTCGTAAAAAAAATATATATAAAAAGCATGCATATTTTTTCTATGACCTCTTTAGAAAGAAAAAAAAAAACATCAAAGAGGGATCACCTTGTCTGACTTAAGTTAATTAAATTAGAAAAATGTCCTCTCTATTATTTCCTGTTGGCTTTTGCTTTCAAACCAATATTTTTTAACATTATAATAATAACTAGAACATGAACACGCCATATCACGCAGGTGCTCAGCAGCATTTTGGGCTCCAGTGACCTCAATCTTAGACCAATGACCTTCACCTTCGAAACTGGTCTAGATATCGTAACTACTTATCCGCATGCAACATTTCAGGGTCCTAGGTCCCCCCGTTCAAACGCTATCATGTTCACATAGATAGTCAGTCAGCCAGGAACAGACAGCGGTGAAAACATTAAGCCGCATTTGCTTCACAGCTGCTTAATAATATAATATAATACATACAAACATTATAATAATAAGATGCATAAATTCTTTACCCAGAAATCTCTAGACATAATATAAAACTACCTATTATGCGCATTAATTACTTTGATCTGTTGTTTTTGAAAATCAAAACTGTGGGTATATAGTTGTACAAAACCACTTTGAATTCATTGTACATAAGAGGCAATGCCTAATTGGACGCTAAACCAACCATCACCCCACCTTGAATAATCAAATATTGGTTTGACTAAAATGGTACAAAGATTACAGGTAGACAGAAAATTCATGTACCATATTTTTCGGATTATAAGGCGCACCCCCCAAATTTTACACAAAATTCAGATTCTCTTATTATATTTTCTTACTGTTTTATTAGTCACATTATAAGACACAGGGGTCTCGGTCTGGGGGAAAAAGTATTGCCTTATAGTCCATAACACACAGTAACTTTTACGTGGCTTCTTTTTTTATAGTTATTTCAACCCAAAAAAAACTACTTTATTTTAACCACATCTGTTCATCATGACAAACAACATTTGTTTTTTGTTTTTTTGTTTTTTCTTTTTTTGGGGGGGAGGCAAATCCTGTTAAATATTACACCAAATTTGGTATCTGCATTACTGCAACCACAGCCAATATACTGTTAAATATTACACCAAATTTGGTATCTGCATTACTGCAACCACAGCCAATATACTGTTAAATATTACACCAAATTTGGTATCTGCATTACTGCAACCACAGCCAATATACTGTTAAATATTACACCAAATTTGGTATCTGCATTACTGCAACCACAGCCAATATACTGTTAAATATTACACCAAATTTGGTATCTGGATTACTACAACCACAGCCAATATACTGTTAAATATTACACCAAATTTGGTATCTGCATTACTGCAACCACAGCCAATATACTGTTAAATATTACACCAAATTTGGTATCTGCATTACTGCAACCACAGCCAATATACTGTTAAATATTACACCAAATTTGGTATCTGGATTACTACAACCACAGCCAATATACTGTTAAATATTACACCAAATTTGGTATCTGCATTACTGCAACCACAGCCAATATACTGTTAAATATTACACCAAATTTGGTATCTGGATTACTACAACCACAGCCAATATACTGTTAAATATTACACCAAATTTGGTATCTGGATTACTACAACCACAGCCAATATACTGTTAAATATTACACCAAATTTGGTATCTGCATTACTGCAACCACAGCCAATATACTGTTAAATATTACACCAAATTTGGTATCTGGATTACTACAACCACAGCCAATATAAAAAAAAACAATGGGTGAAATGTTTTTTTGTTTTTTTTAAATGATATCAAAACATGTTGACGTTAGACTATATAAAATTAAGCAAAAATTTTATATGAAACACAACCCCTAATAAAGAATACTACAATCAAGAAAAAATATAATCAAGCCAAATATGGACTCTGTAAAACATCAAAAGACAAAATCACCAAACGCGAAAAAAGTCACCAATCAGACTGAAATTAAATTTGTCAAAAACGTTAATTGAAAAAAAAAAAAAAAAAAAAAATCAAATAAGTGGTGCAATACACTGAATTCAAATAATCAAACCCATTACAAAGGTGCTTCAGCCTCACATACTTTCCATAAGTCACTGACCAGATTGCAAAACCAAAATTAGGTATTAGGTACTTTATAGTCACAGAGGCATCTCTGTGAAATTCGGGTTGCTCCCACCTGGAGAGCGCGTCGCAGCCAGAGGCGCGCCACCAATTTTAAAAAAAAATTGACCACAAATTATTAACTATAAAAATAAATAGTTACAATGCTTTACTTAATAAGAAAGCTTCAAGTTGAAAAAATAAAACAAAAGTATATAAATAGAAATCAAACAGATTAATAAAATAACATAAATTGGGCATAATAACAACACAAGTTATACCAAGCAAAACTTTACAACAATTTTTTTAATTAAAAGCCCACAATAACACAAGCTATATCAAACACATATCTACACAAAGATGTGGTTAATTACAAAAAAACATCAGATAATGAAACAACAAAGCTTTCTTTGCCCCTGAAATTGAGAAAATAATGAAACACAAGACATTCAGGTAGTATTTGGTCCTGTGTTACACTATGTGATCGAAGTACTTGCAGCGGTGCCATAGCCGATGAGGTTTAGCCGAGGCGTGGTTACCTATCTGTATTAATAAAAAACATCGGGACTTTACTGGTTTCGTACTGCCTCCGGGCATTGCCTCCAGTACTGTTCCCACCATATTTGTATTTACAAATGTCCCATATGTGTCTGATTCAGACCAAGAGGACGTAAAACACCATTTTCGTCGCCTGGTCCTTGAAGCTCAACATAGACGTTTCGTATGGTACATACGTTATCAATGTAAAAAGAAAGACTGACAGACAGCAAGCAAATAGTAAGAGTTCAAAATAGAAAGAGAAGACTGAGTTGAAATTCAGATATAAAAGGAAGACTGAGTAGATATCATTTCTAGAAAAAAAACCAAAAAAAAACGTAGGGCAATATTCATGACTCAGTATCTCTCTCAACTTTGTCATGAATATTGCCCTACTTTTTTTTTCTTTTAGAAATGATATGTACTCAGTCTTCCATTTATATCTTAATTTCAACTGTGTTCTCTTTCTATTTTGAACTCTTACCATTTGCTTGCTGTCTGTCAGTCTTTCTTTTTACATTGATAACGTATGTACCATACGGAACGTCTCTATGTTGAGCTTCATTCAAGGACCAAATACTACCTGAAAGTCTTGCGTTTCATGTGTCTACGATTGGTCCTAGTGGTCATCTAATTATTTTCAAGAATTGAGAAAATAATGTTCTTACCTATTCCTTCCTTTGTAGCACCTGTTATTGTGGATATGTTACATCAAGTCTGACCCATAGCTGCTCACAAAACAGTGGAAATGGCACTTTAATATTTAAAAATGAATAAAGCGAAGAAATAAAATATGTGCATACAAAAATGTAAGTGACACACCCTGTAATAGTATTGATAACAAACGATCAATGTTAAACATATAGAAAAAAAATATAGAGTCCAAAAATAACATTAAGTAAACAACAACAAAAAATAATATGAAACTAAATTTCTCCAATGGATTCCTTCACACAGCAACGTGCAAGGAAACGAAACGGCTGATTCCCTAGCGAAGGAAGGCACCACACAAGAGCAGCTGGACAGGTCCTCCACCTTCCCAGAGGCCAAAACCGTCATCAAGGCCAAGCAGCAAAAGAAGTGGGCCAGACAACACCCAAAACACAACAGGGCAGACCCAAATTACCTGCTAACCCGCCCAGAACAGGTCTGTGTTTTCAGACTCAGGACACTGCTGAATTACCTAACTATTAGAGCAACATAATGATATTCAATACATTGAACAAACACGATCAGTTATATACATATAAATCTCTGAATCTTCCCAATTCTGAAGTGGTTAACACATTAACTCATTCAATACTGGCCGATTGCTTCCTTTCACAACCGTTCAACACGAGAGTACTCTATAGCGTTCAAAGTGTCTAAACATTCACACTTCACAACTCAGCGAAGCCATGCAAATCAAACTGGTATAAAAGTATTCCTCTACGGCCCCTTAATAGTTTTCAACCAATGAAATGACTTCTAGTTTATTTTAAGGATGGCAATGAATGAAAACAAGTCACTACCCCTCTCTTTGTCTTCTTTTTTGCAAAACGTCATTAATCGGCAAGTAATGGAAATTTTACTTTGGAACTTTAACAGATTTTAGCTTTTATTATTACAAATAATGTCACAAAATTTCAAAACTGTACCGTTAAGCATTCTTTAAAATATAATTTTAACGTAATGATGTAAACCTGCCTGGTGTTGAATGGTTGTGCAAGGCATGTATGCTATTGCATACTCTCGTGTACTTTCATATTATGTAACTCACATCTGTATTGTTAAAAATTCGGGACCCTCCTGGTGTTGCACTGCCTCCGGGCATTGTCCAGGATCATTCCCACCATCTTTATATCTATTAATGTCCCATATGTGTCTGTTCCAGACCGGAGGACGTTAAGCAGAATTTCATTCATCTTGTGTAGAGAGAGCTAAAGATAATGTCCAATGTGTGCGTGTCTCTGCATACAGGATGGGTGGGGATAGTGCTAGAATTGAATACCTGTCATATCTTGTTTTAACCTGTCATTAATTTTGAATGAGTTAGGCTTTACATCCACTCGGCTGCAAAACCACACATATGGGATGAATCATCAACCAACCATCACAAGTAGACTAATTCTGGCAGAAATGTTTGATTTTATAAGACCGTGGTTCCGGATGACAAGATGGCCAATCCTGAAGATTTATTTCCATCAGCTTTTTCAACCGTGATTTCAGGAGCATGTCTGAACTACTTTCACCCATGAGTAGACAGTGCGTGTCTGAGGTGAAACGTGTCACCACAATGTGCAGTCTGTAGAGTGTAGAGTGGCACAGTGTAGAGTGGCACAGTGGTAGCGCGTTCGCTTCGTGTCAAGTAAACCCGAGTTCGAACCTGGGTACAGGGGATTGTTCCTCTCACTTTGCACTAGGCCTTGCGGTCTGAACGTGGAGTCTTTCGGATGAGACGATAAACTGAGGTCCCGTGTGCTCATGCACTTAGCACACGTTAAACCCAGTGGCAACGAAAAAGTTGTCATTTGGTCAAAATTTACCCCCCTCCCTTCCTTCATCAGTCACACAAAAATCGCATTTAAAAAAAAAGGGTGGCGCGCCTCTGGCTGCGACGCGCTCTCCAGGTGGGAGCAACCCGAATTTCACAGAGACGCCTCTGTGACTATAATGTACCTAACCTAACATGGCCAGTGGGATAGAATGGTAACTGCATCAGCAAAGGTTGAATGGTCTGGAGCGTTGTGAATACAAGCATTAGCAGTTTAGGGCTACCAATATAAGAGGGTGAATAAAAATAAGTTTGATGCGATGCGATTAAACATGCACATTCAAGGAAACAGATTGCTATACATTACGACATATTTCAACAATCTGACAAGATTTCTACTTTACACTTGACCAGCAAGATTGTCAGAATAAAGCTATTTATTAATTTTATTGAAATATAAAGAGTACAACATTTTGTTTTACAGTTGGATGCATGTATTGGCACACACACACACATGCGCATACACACACACACACATGTGCATACACACACACACACATGCGCATGCATGTACATACACACACACACATGCGTGTGCATGCACACACACACACACACACAAATGACAGCACACACGGAAATTTGGAAAACGCTATCTTCTGAAAACGAATGCAGAAAACAGATAGGCAGGGATTCTTACATATATTACAAGTCTTAAGTGCACAGTGCTTTATTTGCAAATGAAAAAAGAAAGTCAATGTAGATGCCAGTAATGATTAAGGCAATGAGCTTAACTGAGACACTTTCCAGAGGTTGCAAACATTAAGGCACTTTTTAAAAAAAAACATCGATTGAACTGAAATCACACACTTTCAACAACTCACCTTTCTGAATCCTTGAATATAATAAACAAAACGAAAAGGCTTTGATGATAAACAACAATGCCTTCAGCATAAATGACTTTGTAAGTAATCAAAGAAATAAGCATCAAACTCTTCAAAATATCAGGCATCAAAAGAACAACCTTGTCTAAAAACATTGACATTTTAACCAGATAAGATTTCAAGAATAGGTGAAGATTTGACTTTCTGGCTTTTAATACACAACAATAAACGTTTCACCAAACTGTTCTTTCACCAGGCACGGTAGTGGGGGCAAAGTGGTTTTCAAGGAAAATGGCCGGGGGTCCAGGGGGCCGAAGAAAATTCAGTAAAATTCAATAAATGAGTGAAATTTTCACTTTTTCATGCCATTTCAATGCATTTTTTAATAATTTTGTTTCAAACAGTTTCGCAGATTTTCCGTGATTCGCGGAGGTCTACCATGCCTGTTTCATGAACATTATGTTAACCCTTTTGCCGCTGACATCACATTTTTGCACCACAAATGATTTAACACCCATGTTATTAAAAACCTTGAATTCAGGGTCTGTTATCCAATGATATTTGTGTTCTTGATTTTGGGAGTTAAGGATAGGCCTTTTTTTTAAAATGTAGTAAAGGAATCCCCAATATTTCAGACAAAATCTTTTCTTTACCTGTGTAAGTTTATTGGATAATTTTGGCTAAGAAATGGCTGGCGGTGAAAGTGTTAATAAGCATCACAATCTCGCTACATTTTACCATGTTATAGTAGATCCAGTCAATAATTAGAAACATAACAACCATTTCTACTTTCATAGTACATGTGTCCCTTTGGGGCGCAACGCAACTCAATACAAACATTCGTTACGCAACACAACTCAATACAAACATTAGTTACGCAACACAACTCAATACAAACATTAGTTACGCAACACAACTCAATACAAACATTCGTTACGCAACACAACTCAATACAAACATTCGCTATGCAACGCAACTCAATACAAACATTAGTTACGCAACACAACTCAATACAAACATTCGTTACGCAACACAACTCAATATAAACATTAATTATGCAACACAACTCAATACAAACATTCGCTATGCAACGCAACTCAATACAAACATTAGTTACGCAACACAACTCAATACAAACATTCGTTACGCAACACAACTCAATATAAACATTAATTATGCAACACAACTCAATACAAACATTCGCTATGCAACGCAACTCAATACAAACATTAGTTATGCAACACAACTCAATACAAACATTCGTTATGCAACACAACTCAATACAAACATTCGCTATGCAACGTAATTCAATATAAACATTAGTTATGCAACACAACTCAATACAAACATTCGTTATGCAACACAACTCAATACAAACATTCGTTATGCAACACAACTCAATACAAACATTCGTTATGCAACACAACTCAATACAAACATTCGTTATGCAACACAACTCAATACAAACATTCGTTATGCAACACAACTCAATAGAAACATTCGTTATGCAACACAACTCAATACAAACATTCGTTATGCAACACAACTCAATACAAACATTCGTTATGCAACGCAACTCAATACAAACATTCATTTGTTTAACCCCTTGACTGCCACCAACGTATTAAGTACTGACCTGATGACATCACTGATGATGTCATCAGATGAAGAGGAGTAACCCTGATATGCTGGCTTTTGCTCAAGAGAGTAATATCCCCAGACCATTTTGCCAGATTGGCTCTATCAGTTCGTTTTTATCCCCAATGATTTTTTCTTTAATTTTCTCTGGCAGTCAAGGGGTTAATTGAACTGTGGTGACAAAAAAACTAAAACAAAAAAACCCCTAGACAACACTATCATAGCCCTCAAATACTGTAGATTAAAGCAAGAACATAAACAACACCCAAATAAACAAAACATCAAAACAATACTGTGAAATTATCATTTAGCACAACCCGCCGTTGCTGCAGAAATTGATTTATTCATTTCATTTTCCTGACAATACATAGTAATAATGACCGGGACTTTATTATGATTGTTAAAACCCAAAAGACGGGACGGAAAAAAAAAAAAAAAAAAAGTATATAGGCACATACTCTGGCATTGTTTTCCAGTAAAGCAATGACCCCCCCCCCCCCCCCCCCCCCCCCCCCTCCATGAAAGCTACAAAGTTCCCATGTTCAAAGCCACAAGGTTGAAAGGTTACAAGGTCGGATGGTGAAGGTCGCAAGGCTTGCGCGCTGTCATGGTGATGATCCTTGACCTACGTCTCCACGGTGACGGTCAGTCCCTTGGTGTCTATGGTGGCTTCGTAGACCTGAGCTTCTTCCAGACCCTGGCCACACATAGACAATGTCTGGTTATTGAAATAAAAACTCATCAAAACCAGAGTACCGTATTTTTCAGACTATAAGGTAATACTTTCTGGGGCAAATGTTAAGAAAAGCCCCCTCCTCTGCACCCCTCCATTCATTTCAGGCTGCTCCGTCGACCGCTGCCGCATTCTCAGATTACTGTGTTCTGAATTTACGTGCACATGATCATAACGTACCATCAACTGTTATTGTTTTGTGTATGTGACACTAAACTGACCCTAAACCTATCCCTAACCCTATCCCAAACCCTATTTCTAACCCTAACCCTAAAGGAATGCGACAGCGGTTTCAGGTTAGGGTTAGGGTTAGGAATAGGGTGTGGGATAGGTTTAGGGTCAGTTTAGCGTCAGCGGTAATCGGAGAATGCGATAGCGCTCGATGGAACAACCTGAAATGAATGGAAGGATGCAGAGGAGGCTTTTCGTAACATTTGCCCTTTTTGTTCCAGATTGATACCCCTGTGCATTATATGATTGATAACATAGTAAGAAAATATAATAACAAAATCTTGAGTTTTGTGTCAAATTTGGGGTGTGGGCCTTGTAATAAAATGCGCCTTATAGTCCGATAAATATGGCACACATGAATGTTTTATAATAATAATAATAATAATAATAGTGAAGCCTTTATAAGCACACTCATCCACCCAATGTGGAGCTCTATGCGCTAAAAAAAATAAAAAAATAAAAATTCAACAAATAATAATAATAATATTAATACTGGATACTTATAAAGCGTTTTACTCCCGTGCAGGGAGCTCAAAGCGGTGTACAAAGAACTAACACTAGAATACAAATGAGTAAGCATATACATTAAACACAATCCAAGAATAAGTGAATAATAATCAACATAAAAACAAGCATCAGTCAACACAAGCGTTAGAAACAATCATTAATAAATGAGTTATCAACAGGCAAAGAACCACCTATCAATTCAAACATTAGAAACAATAATTATAATGAACACAAATAAATGAGCGTAATACGCCTTTCAATATATATAAGCACATGTCAGCCTTACACACACACACACACCCCTTACCCACCCACCCACAAACTCACAGTCTGCCTGTTGAGCACTTCAATAGCTTCCTTCCTCATCTGCCGACTCTTCAGAATGCCGTATATGAAGCCCCCTCCCTCCCCCATTTGCCAGACACATGTCAGCTTTACACACACACACACACACAAACTCACAGTCTGTCTGTTGAGCACTTCAATAGCTTCCTTCCTCATCTGCGCACTCTTCAGAATGCCGTAGATGAAGCCCCCTCCCCTATTTGCCAAACACACATCAACTTTACCCCCCCACCCACAAACTCACAGTCTGTCTGTTGAGCACTTCAACAGCTTCCTTCCTCATCTGCCCACTCTTCAGAATGCCGTAGATGAAGCCCCCTCCCCCAGCACCGGAGGAGCACATGCCCAGAACGTAGGGCTTCAGGGCGGTCATGATGGCCGCGATCGTCTGGCTCTCGCAGCCCGGCGACACCCGCTTCTTCATCTCCCAGTACCGCGCCACGCAGTGGCCCACTTTGTCAAAGTCACCTGTAATAGGACGTCAATATACACAAATTTATATAATGTGAATATCATAATCATTATCACCATTATGGCCCACTTTGTCAAAGTCACCTGTCATAGGACGTCAATATACACAAATTTACATAATGGGAATATCATAATCATTATGGCCCCAAAGTCACCTGTAATAGGACGTCAACATACACAAAGTTACATAATGTGAATATCATTATCATTATCATCATTATGGCCCACTTTGTCAAAGTCATAGGACGTCAATATACACACATTTACATAATGTGAATATCATAATCATTATGACCCACTTTGTCAGTCACCTGTCATAGGACGTCAATATACACAAATTTACATAATGTGAATATCATAATCATTGTCATCATTATGGCCCACTTTGTCAAAGTCACCTGTCATAGAACATCAATATACACAAATTTACATAATGTGAATATTATAATCATTATCATCATTATGAATTTCATGACTGACTGACTCTGAAAGCCTGGCAACTCTCGCTTCTTAATTAATTCCCCCAACCCTATCTCGGTGAAAGGGTGGGAGTAAAATAAAACGGCTTCAGTCAGCTGCAGAGTGCGAGCTCTTTGTATATTCAGGCTTTCTGATGACAGAAAGCAAAGGAAAAAGGCAGAGTCAAAGAGAGTTGCAGATTAGAGGAAGTTAAAAGCATAGAAGGTCCAGAAGGTGGGGTAACTATTTGTTTTTTACAAAAGACCCCCCCGGTATCCCCATGGAGGAGAGACACGTGGAGGAGGCGGGGTTGTCCAGCTCCCCATATGGAGGCATGAGGCATCCACCCACTGCCCCACAATTTAAAACAAATCAGTACACAAAGATGGAAAACTCTCCTTCCCCCCAAAAAAAGGCATCAGAGCAGCCTTTCAGTGTTTGTTTGAATTAGTTTAACCCTTTCACTGCCAATGTTGCATTTTTGCACCTCAATGATCTAACAACCATGTCATAAAAACTTTTAAAATCAAGGTTTGTTATTCAATGATATCGCGTTCCTAAATTTGGCCAGTAAGGATTGACCCTATTCTAAATGTGTCACAGAGAAACCCAACAATATTGCAGACAAAATCTTTTCTGTAGCCAAGAAGCTTTAATGGAAATTTTTGGCTCAAAGATGGCTGGCGGTGAAAGGGCTAAGGCACAGAAGCATCAGCACAGCATTTCGCCGTTGGCTTGGGGGAATGTAAAAGGGTTGACAGGGTTCGTACAGATCTGTGTCAAAAAAATCCCAGGACTATTCCAGGACCAGTTTACTCAATTTCAAGGACTCAATCTGGCATACCGGTCAATGTCGGTTTCGTTCCCGCCTGAGTTGCTTGTGCTTCTGGCCTTAACAATGGCTTTTTACAGCACTCTCGTCCATGCTGGTGATGTCAAAGTTCTTTTTGCACACTGTGCAGCTAGCTTTCAGTTTTGAACTATCTCTTGACGGAACTAGCCAGCTCTGATATTCTTTTTTTTTGCAGCCAAACATCGTTGAAAATGCAGTCTCCATTTTGTTGGAAAACGGAAGTACGGTAAAGGGAAGTAACTTCAGCGGCAGACAACTCGCACAAATGTCGTCTGCTATGATCGCGATATCGATACGACCTTAAATTTTTTTTTAGTTTTTTTATTTGAATTTAGTTTTAACCTTCAGGTTTTTTTTTGTGGAGGAGGATTTTGACTTTGATGGATTGAGATTAAGGACGTGGTCAGACGATTTTGAAAATTCCAGGACTTTTCCAGGAGTCTTGGGGCCTTTGCTGTTTTTCAAGCACTTTTCAAGCCCTGGAAAAGGCCATGTCAATTTTCCAGTACCTTTGAAGGTTTCAATGACCCTGTACGAACCCTGGGTTGAAGAGCCACGAGTTGTATCTCACCATCAATGAAGGCGTGGGAGCAGTCCTGGGCCAGCATAACCAGTGCGTCTTCAGTGGCCACGATGTGTGGGTTGCGCGCATACCAATTCCTCACCACATCCTGACACACAACACATAATTATCACACTTTTTCTTTTTTTTTCTAAAGAGGCTAACTTTCATCAGTATCAGACAAACATACTGAAACGTAACGCGGTCTAGAGCACAACTGAACCAAGCAGAACCAATGCATCTTCAGTGGTCACAATGTGGGGATTGCGCGCGTATACCAATTCCTAACCACATCCTGACAAATTACACTGTTTACACAACATGTATCAGTCATATACATTACAAACACACACACACACTATGGGAGTTTGATGGTCTTACCCAGTGCAAGCGTTCGGTCTTTTTCTTTCTACGTTTTATATAGGTACATGCGCCCTCTTAGTTCCGTCGCGACTATTGCCAGTATTGGAACCTGCGACGCATTGATCCTGATCCCCACACACACACACACACACACACACACACACACACAGAGAGAGAGCAGTGTATTATGTCTAGACACCTGCAAGTTCTCACCCCTGCCCCTTCATCCCTCTCCTCTACCCACCCCCACCCCGCCCCAAACATAAAGAACACAAGCTACCTGTCACAGATGAGGATCAGCCTGTCACTGGAGGATCTTGTTTCGTCCTCAGGCACTTGTAGATTCAAGTTTCAACCCTCCCTTCTCTCCCCACTCATTGCCTCATTACCCCCCTCAAAAAAATAAAACCCACCACCACCACACACATACCTGTAGCAAATTTCTGGCCAGCATGGTATTTTCAGTGTAAATGAGCATAAGGCCGGGTTCACATTAGACGCGTAAGTTCCGTACGGAAAACCCTAAATAAATGGAAGAAAGAAGGATAAAAGTTTATGGATATAGGGGAAATTCGGACACGTGCGCAAATTTTTCCCTTCTTTGTTTCACGTATTTATGGATTGTGCACGGGTTTCCGCATGGAATATCCGCTTATGTGTGTACACGGCCTAAGCCTGTTGTTGAAGGTCCAAATTATGTCCTCAGGCATTTACAGGTCCCCTGGCTCCCTCCTTCCTCTTTCTTTCCCTTCCCCATACCCCCCCCCCCCCCCAGCACACACACGCACACAACAACATACAGTATTTATACGGCGCTGAATCTTGATAGAAATCAAATCAAAGCGCACACGCACACACACACATGTTAGCATTCATAACACATTCAAACAAAAACGCAATACAAAGCAATACAACACACGGACGACATAAATGGAATACAGCAGAAACAGACCTAAAGGCAAGAGAGAGAGAAGAGAAAGAGAGCGGAGCTTTAATGATGGTTGGGGGGGGGGGGGGGGGGGGGGGACAGGTGAGCTTTGAGGTTAGCTTTGAAAGCAGAGAGGGTCAGTCGCTGACAGAGGGAAAGAGGAAGTTTGTTCCAGGAGGTCGGTCCTGAGACAGCAAAAGAGCGCCGACCAACAGTTGAAAGCTTATACCTAGGGATCTGGAGAGAAAGAGGGTCAGAAACTGAACGTAAAGTGCAAGCTGGCGTATAAATGGAAATATTGTCGCAGAGGTAAGATGGAGCAGCTTTATGGATAGATTTATAGCAAAGGGTGTTTAATTTATACTCAATTCTGTCTGCAACAGGAAGCCAGTGCAAAGAACGGAGAAGAGGGCTAACATGATCAAACTTTTTCTTCCTAAGGACAAGACGAGCAGCTGTGCTTTGAATACGCTGGAGACAAGATAGAGAAGAGTCTGATAGGCCAGAAAGAAGAGCATTACAGTAGTCAAGACGAGATAGGATGAGGGAAGTAACAAGTTTTGCTGTGGCTTCATCTGAGAGATATTTACGAATAGAGCCAATGCGACGAATTTGATAGTAGCAGGACTGACAGGTCTGAGTCAGGAAACTCTGCATGGAAAGAGTATTGTCCAAAGTGACACCTAAGTTTTTAACAGAGTCTGAGAGGGGAATGATATTGTTACACACACACACAATGAATCACCTGTAGAAGGTTTCTGGCCAGCCGTGTCTTCCCAGTGTAGATGAGCATCAGCCTGTTGTTGATGGTCCGAATTTTGTCCTCAGGCATTTATAGGTCCACTGGCTCCCTCCTTCCTATTTCTTCCCCTTTCCCATACCTCCCCAACACACACACACACAATGAATCACCTGCAGAAGGTTTCTGGCCAGCCGTGTCTTGCCGGTGTAGATGAGGATCAGCCGGTCGTTGAAGGCCCGTGTTTTGTCCGGGGAGACCTGCAGGTCCACTGGCTCCACGTACAGTGGCAGCTTGCCCTCAGACAGCCCCAGGTGCACCCCTCCCTTCAGCCCCCCGATCTGGTCCTGCCAACCCCCGCCTGTGGTCAGCAGCTGCTCCAGGTAGAGCACCTGGTGGAATGTAGAGATTCTGTTGCGATATAAACTAGAAATGCACTGCAGACCTGTCTACCTCTATTTTGCAAAGTTGTAATTTCTGAAACAAAAACGTAATTTTGAGAGAAAAAACCCTGTAATCCAACGCATGACCAATGAACGTTGATATCGTACTGACCTGAGTGTGCAATACTAATGTCCGTCGAGCAGTAGACAGAACACATGCTCGTCACCTAGTGCTGAACGACGTATTCCTGGAATTTTGAGGTCTTTCCCGGAATTTCTGTGCCACTTTTGATGTCTTTTCTTTTGATTTTCGACCAGAAGATACAGAAGCTTCGGAATGCACTCGCTTGGACGCAATTTTGAAACAGAAAAGGAAATGGCGCGAAATGACTTTTTACCGCATCGTTTCAAAAGCTTCGCTTACCGACGCAACTGTAGTGGGTTTTTTTTATATTTAGGATTTTGTTTTCCCGTATTTTTTTTCTCGTAGCAGTAATTTGACTTTTTCCCCGTAAAAATTACGGCAAAATCGGGATGGTAAACAGGTCTGGCACTGCGATAGTGAAAACCCAATCATTGCAGACTTTACATTCAGGTTTGGTTGTAGAGGGGGGTCAAAGATCGGAATGTGAAATTTTCCTGTTTTCTATGTGTTAGCTGTTTTCATCAATAGGAGACAAACGACGAAGGTATGGAATCTGATATTTTACGATTGTTTAGTGCATGGTGTTAGTAATCTTATCTGAAAATATCAGTCCATAACTTTTCATAACTTTTTTGTGGTGATGGGTTTTCGAACCTAGTCGAATGGCCCGTCCGAAACGGTTGTAAGGGGAAGCAACTGGCCAGTGCCGAGTGAGTTAAGCCCAGGACTAGATTATCAAAAAACACCCACAAATAAACAAACAAAGAGAAACGATGGAATTTAAAGAACAAACAGTCAAGGAAGACTATGTGGTAGGACCCATTCCACTCACAGCATGGATCAGCCCTTTGATGTCGTAGGTTTTCCCTGCCGTTCTCAGCAAAGCTGCCAACACTGCTCCAGCCAGAATACTGCTGGTGCCCATGCCTGTGACACAACATATCATAACTTTGATGAACAAAACACCACAAACACCCACATTGTTGCTGGTAATATATTTCGGGACCCAAGTTCCCTTTGTCAAACACAATCAGGGACTAAATTAAAATAGGTTGGGTGCCACACTCGAGGTTAAATCTTATGAAGACAGTTCACTGTTTAAACAATAGGAAAAAAAAAAGAAGAAAAAAAAGAACTCTAGCTCACACATAAGTTTCACGTTCAAGTTAAATCTCATAAAAAACAAAAAACAGTTCACTGTAAAAATAGAAAAATAGAAAGAATGAAGTCAAAGGAAAAAAGAAACAGAAGAGTTCCTCAGATCAGAAAGTAGAAGAGGACAAAATGGGTTATAAGCATATAATAAAGTTATTCCGCAGAGCAGAAAGGTGCTGGCTCTCCTCTGGTCTGACTGTTCACAAACGGATCTACAACTCAATCAAACGGACCATTGCAGACCTGACACAAAGGGCTAAGACTCAGTTTTTCTCCTCTAGAATCTCCGCTAGCAAGACTTGCAAAGAACTCTACCGAAACATGAATCAAATCCTAGGCAAAACACAAGCTGCTGTATTCCCTTCAAATATAGAACCTAAAAAACTCCCTGACGCCTTTCTTAACTTTTTCCGAGACAAAATAGTAGCCATTCGAAATGCTTTTCCTTCTTCTCAGCCTCTAGACGTGTCCTCAGCCTACTCTGGTCCAACTTAAACCAGTCACAACACAGTTCGTGAAAGAGATTCTCCAAAAACCGGCCAACAATGGACAAGAACATACAGTATTTATATCATAATAATAATATTAATAATGCGTATTTTTATAACGCCTACTCTCAGCAAGGGCTTTAAGCGCTTTAAAAAACATATTTACATTGATTAAAAAGAAAACATGAAACAATAAATATTAAACAACGAAACAAACGACCAAAGAGCTAACGCGAAGTAGCCTTGCACACCCACACCCACGACACACCACCACACACTGTCAGGACACACACGCGCACACGCGATTGCACACACGCGACAGACGCACAAACACATACCCGCACACACATGCACGCCCACCCACCCAGACGCATGACACACACACACACACTAGCACACACACATACGCGTGCGCACGGACAGACAAAAACAAACCTAGAGCGCACGCATCGCATCCACGTACAAAAAGCATATGGCGCTGAATCTTGATAGAAATCAAATCAAAGCGCGCACACACGTTAGCATTCATAACGCATTCAAACAAAAACGCAATACAAAGCGAACACACATGAATAACATAGCACACACACATACACGTCCACACAGAAATTCATAAACAACAGAGCAGAAAATAATACACTCTTTACCTGATCCGTGGGGCAGGTTGGACCATGACTGCATCTCAAAGCCCCCTCCATAGGCGCTGGTCAGCTGGTCAGTCAGAGAGACAGGGGAGGTGAGACTGACCAGGTCACAGCACACAAACGCTGCCTTCAACAGGGCTCCTGGACATTGATTTTAAATGATATATAGGATCATAGTAAGTGGGGCGTAGTAAGAGAAGAGAGGGAGAGAGACATACTGAAAGAGAATGACAGTGATTGTGGGGATAGTAGGAGTGGAGAGGGGTGGGGGTCAGAGAAAGAGAGTGAAAGATACACACAGAGGGACACCCCCCCCACACACACACACACAGACACATACATACACACACATACACAAACACATAATAATAATAATAATAATAATAAAAGTGAATCATTTATATAGCGCACTCCTCCACCAAACGTGGAGCTCTATGTGCTTAACAACAACAAAATTAAAAAGCAAGAAATTCAACAACAAAACAAATAATCGCTCACACACATGCTAATAGGCATACACATACACACACCACCCCCACCCACGCAGGTACGCACATATGCATATACACACACACACACACTCACTCGCGTGCGCGCGCGCACGCACGCACGCACGCACGCACACGCACACGCACGCACACACACCGTTACCATCACCACCACTCACCCCACCAAAGAACACAATACAAAATACAATCAGTTCAATAAAACATCAACACTCTCTCTCTCTCTCTCTCTCTGTCTGGCTCTCGCAACAAAGCTGACGTAGACATTGCAGTCATACACGCACGCACGCACATGCACACACACACGCACACTCCCCAGGTGGGCGCAGCCAGAATTTCAAGAGACAGGGTGTGTGCGTGCGCATGTGTGTGTAAATGTGTGCCTGCACGCCTGCGTGCATATATGCATAGTGTGTGTGTGTGCGTGCGATTAATCCTGCACCACCTGTTCTCAATGAATCTGATACTTCGACATCATATAGTAAAAAGCCAAGTGTCCGTCCGTGTGTCTGTGTGTGTGTCTGAAACACGAAACGGGCCTTATAACTCCGCCGTTTTTCGACCGAATCGCTTCAAATTTGCTGTGAGCCCTGACGGGGCGATGGCAACGGCAACCGAGGCGGCCGTGTCATTTGCGCGGTTCGGCAAATGCGCGAAACGCGCATCCGCCAGCCTCTCGGTGCCCGTATCTCCGGTGTTTCTGGACCGATTGCCTTCGAATTTGGCAGGAAGATCACCGGGGATGGTGACTATCCGTGTACCAACCCGGAAGCGAATCGGTTCAGAAACGCGCGCGCTATACGACTCCGCCGTTTCTTAACCGAATCGCTTCAAATTTGCTGTACTCGGCGTTACCAGTACTTGGCGTTACCGTTACTAGGCGTTACCGTTACTAGGCGTTACTGGGACTCGGCGTTGCGCTAGTGCACATAATTTAAAGCCGATTTTTCTTTTACCCTTAAGCACCACAATGGTTTGACACCCGTGCCACTAAAAAACATCAAATCAGGGCCTGTTATCCGAAGACCCTATTTTCTTAATTTTGGGAGGTAAGGATATAGGCCCCATGATATAACATGTCACAGAGGAATTCGTAATAATGCAGATCATTGTTTTTTTCTACCCAATTCAGTTTAACCCTTTCACCACAGTGATGTAACACCTACGTCACTAAAAGGCATCAAATCGGGGTCTATTATCCAAAGACCCTTAGTTTTGGGAAGTAAGGATAGACCTTATTTTATATATTTCACAGAAGAATCCCCAATACTGCAAATGGATTTTGTTCTCTACCCAGGTAAACTTAATGGCAATTCTTGGCCGAAAAATGGCTGACGGTGAAAGGGTTAATGGTACTGTTTGGCTGAAAATGGCTGGCAGCGAAAGGGTTAAACATACCTGGTGCATGTGGCTGGCAATAGTCCTCCATGTCTGAACATTCTCTGCAGACCACCACAGAGCTCACCTCACCATTGCCGACTAGTTCCAGACGAATCACCGGCCTGTAATCATCATCATCATAAGTTCTCTGCAGACCACCACTGAGCTCACCTCACCATTGCCAACTAGTTCCAGACGAATCACCGGCCTGCAATTATCATCATCATCATCATCATTAGTTCGCTACAAACCACCACTGAGCTCACCTCACCGTTGCCAACTAGTTCCAGACGAATCACCGGCCTGTAATTATCACCATCATCATCATCATTGTTGTCTTCATCATCATCATCATCATTGTCGTCTTCATCATCATCATCATCATTAGTTCTTCATCATCTTCTTCTTCATCATCATTAGTTCTCTACAAACCGCTAGTGAACAGACGTCTCCATTGCCGACTAGTTCCAGACGAATCACCAGCCTGTAATTATCATCATCATCATCATCACTATTGCCATAATTATCATCATCATCATTGTCATCTTCATCATCATCATCATCATCAATAACATCAATAATCAATATCATCATTATCACCATTATTATCATCATCATAATCCATATCGGTCAAACCACTAGCTCTACACGAATCAGAGATCTAACGCATGAAAAGAGTATTTTTAATTGTATGCATCACAACATGAACATGATTACAAATAATCATTAAAATGTTCCTTCGTCGTCAGCTATGTACAGACTGTCAGCACAGTGCTGACTTCACCACTGCCCAAATGTAGATGAACCACAAGCTTGAATCATTATCCTGACAATTTGGTAAAAACAATTATGCATCAAAACAGCAACACTACTGTTCATAGATCATCAACAGTCTGACTTTACTAGTTCCAGCCAAAATGAACGCATCAGTAGTAAATATGCAAAATTGCTTGTCGTACCCTTATCTTAAGTGTTTTATATACAAATGTAAATATATGTATATACTGATCATGCTTGTTCAATGCATTGAGTATCATTATGATGCTTTTTGATAATTGTTATGCTTTTAACTATGTGGCCCGGATACGGTTTTATACCAAGATTTTAACAGTTTTAAACATACACAATAAATATATACTATTTTTAACCAGCCTAAAGCCCCCACCCTCCCCCTTTTATGTAATCTCTATTATAAAATCTTTAATTGTTTATCGCTAGTCCCCAGATACGCGAAAGCGTGGTAGGGACCATAAACTCCCAGAAGAAGAGGAAGAAGAAGTTTGTTGTACTCAAAACAAATATTCAAAAGAACAAACACGCACACAGGTATATGATTTTGTTTTTACTTAAAACGCACACACACACGCACATGCACACACACACACACACACGCACGCACGCACGCACGCACACACACACACACACACACACACACACACGCGCACACACACACACACACGCACACGCACACGCACACGCACACGCACACACACACACGCGCACGCGCACACACACACACACACACACACACACACACACACGCACACACGCACACGCACACACACACACACGCACACACACGCACAGCATCATGTGTACTTACTCTTCAATTCTTCGAACTCTGCAGCCGATAGGCCTCTAGAACAAAACAGCAGAATAAAAACGTTTGAACACTCGTGTCAATAATATTAATGTTAATAAAGCTTTAACAACAACAAAAATGCTTCCACCAGAAAGACTACACAAATGCGTACTAAGCTTTAACTCATTTGCATCGCAACGATTTTGAATTATTAAAAAAACTCACAAATCACTCCAACCATACACAAAAACAAAACATACATAAACAAAAGGAGAAATGAAAGATTACGAGTTTTTACTTCAGGTTTAGACATAGGGAAGTGGTAGATCAGACTTTTTTAATATATAGACGTTACATAGAAAAAAAACTCTACACCGATTGGTCCCCCACAACAAACCACTACAAAAGCAAAGTCAGAGGCAAAATGATGGACTAAGGGAGCGAAGCGAGTTTAGAAGTGATCAGACCAAGGCATGGTGTGCACAAAGATTTACTTCCCTTGAAGCAAATGCATCAAATTGACAGCTATCTATTAATTCTGGACATACATGGCCGGAACGACTTGAATGAGCAGCTGACGTAACTTGACATGAAATGACCAAAATCTTTACCGTCATTTTCGGGTTATAAGGCGATATTTTTGTCTCCAATTTCGACCTATGCGCCTAATAAACAGGGCGCCCTATTAGTGAACAAAATCATGAGAAGAGAGGCAACGATTGCCGTGTTCAGTACAGTCTACTGTGAGTCAGACATCGAAAGTGGTCACGAGTCGCCGATACGACGAATACTCACGTTAAAATGCTTCAAAATCCCTATTATCGTGCGAGATACCGTCCAACAGATGCCACAACCCTTCAATGGATGTAAAAAGCATCGTTGTAGAGCTTAACATGCAATAATTCTATCCGTTTTCGCGAAGAATTGTCCAAACACAACAACAGGAAGCAGCACAAACGGAAGTTTGATTATTTGAAAGGGGAGCCAACTCTCGTTTATGACAGCAGTAATGGCGGTTGGTAAGTGGTTACAGGACGCGTACAGGCTTCAAAGTTTGACTTTCTTTTGCGAGGTGCCTTATAGACGAGGGCGCCTTTTACTTTCATTTTTTCAGATTTTTCTTGAAAATTGCCCTATTCGCCTTATACAGTGGAATCTCCCTTATAAGACTCCCTCCCACATAAGACCTACTTCTCTGAGACATTGCTCTTCTTTGTAAGTATTAAAATTACTTCCCTTATAAGACCCCTCCCTTATAAGACCTCATTTTGGATGATTTTTGAAGGTCTTATAAGGGAGGTCCCACTGTACATAGCAGCTCCTCATGATCCGAAAAATACGGTAGGTTTTGTTTTTTTCTCCAGTAAAGTAATGTCTTACAGCTACAGCACTGTTATTTCTGCACAGCGATACGATCGTTCTGAAGCTTGATTATGATAGTGAGTATCTCTCCATTCTGCCAACTCCCTTTCTTCATTTAAGTCTTCCCTCAAAACCTTCAAATCGTAGCCTGCTCTTTTCTTTTGGAAAGTAATTTTTGTCCCTTCTCTGCGCGTGTGTTTGTGTGCAGTGTGTGGTTTGTGCAGGCGTGCTTCGTGTGGTGTGGTGTGGTGTGATGTGGTGTGGTGTGTGTGTGTGTGTGTGTGTGTGTGTGTGTGTGTGTGTGTGTGTTTTGTTTGTGTGTGTGTGTATGCGAAGCAATTTTTGACATTCTCATATGTTCTACTGCTTTTTTGGGGTGGGTGGGTGGGGGGGGTTATTCATTTATTTGTTTATTACTGTAAGCACTTAGGGCTAGTTTAAGAATAAGTGCATATAAATGCTCAATATTATTATTATTATTATTATTATAACCAACCTGTCCGTTGATGAGCACCCCGACCATGGTCACCGCTCCGCCGTGTTCGTAGGTGATGGGGGGAGTGTCGCTCCAGCCCCCCGACAGGTCGATCCTCGCCGGACAGTCAGCCTGGACCCACTTCCCCATGGGGGGCAACTCTCCCTCACCCACCGAGAAAAACTGAAACCACAACAGTCAACATCGTTGCATAAACACCGCGAGTCTGATTCTACAAGGTAATCGATACAGCAACAGAAAGCTCCTAGCGAGCTTGAAACGATGAAGGCTTTCGGTGAAATGCGGTAAAGTCATGGGATAATGGTGAGATAATCTAAGATAATGTCCCATCATGGGATAATGATACGTTATCTGGAACCATGCTGTGTCATGGGATAAAGGTGAGATAATCTAAGATAATGTCCCATCAGTGTATAATGATACGTTATCTGGAACCATGCTGTGTCATGGGATAATGGTGAGATAATCTAAGATAATGTCCCATCAGTGTATAATGATATACGTTATCTGGAACCATGCTGTGTCATGGGATAAAGGTGAGATAATCTAAGATAATGTCCCATCATGGGATAATGATACGTTATCTGGAACCATGCTGTGTCATGGGATAAAGGTGAGATAATCTAAGATAATGTCCCATCAGTGTATAATGATACGTTATCTGGAACCATGCTGTGTCATGGGATAATGGTGAGATAATCTAAGATACGGCCCATCAGTGTATAATGATAACGTTATCTGGAACCATGCTGTGTCATGGGATAAAGGTGAGATAATCTAAGATAAGGCCCATCAGTGTATAATGATACGTTATCTGGAACCATGCTGTGTCATGGGATAATGGTGAGATAATCTAAGATAATGTCCCATCATGGGATAATGATAACGTTATCTGGAACCATGCTGTGTCATGGGATAAAGGTGAGATAATCTAAGATAAGGCCCATCAGTGTATAATGATAACGTTATCTGGAGCCATGCTGTGTCATGGGATAAAGGTGAGATAATCTAAGATAAGGCCCATCAGTGTATAATGATAACGTTATCTGGAACCATGCTGTGTCATGGGATAATGGTGAGATAATCTAAGATAAGGCCCATCAGTGTATAATGATAACGTTATCTGGAACCATGCTGTGTCATGGGATAAAGGTGAGATAATCTAAGATAAGGCCCATCAGTGTATAATGATAACGTTATCTGGAACCATGCTGTGTCATGGGATAGTGCGACATGCTTTGAATATAGCTGCTGTATGTTTGTTGAGAGGTCTTTGATATTTTCTTTTTTGAATAAAGTGAAAGCACTAACAAAAAATTAAAAAAAAGATACAGCAACACAGAGAGCATGCAAAATATAATTGAAAAGTAAACAAACAAACAAAGAGAGACAACAAAGCAAAGGAGAAGCTAGGATGGGAAACATCTGGATGGGAAACATCAGCTCTGGATGGGAAACATCAGCTACAGGTAAAACAATACACCATCCTGCTAAATTTGAAGTGATTCTGAACAGCAGTCCACACAGACAAATAAAACAGCAAAGACACGAATGATTGCAGTACTTCCTCTGTCTCTCTCTTTGACTCTCCCTTTTCCATAGGTGTCAACCTATACGGTTTTCCCGCATTGCTGTACGGGAAAACCATGATTTTGGGTCTGTGCGGCCGTATAACAGTTTCAATACGGGTAAAACTGATTTATACGGGCAGATCAGAAATCAGAGACAAACCGCGAAGTGATAGAATTTTGTGATAGCAGACGATAAAACGCGGACGCCAAGCAGCCGAACAGGAAAACGAAAGCAGTAGGCTAGATGATCGGTCAGGCGCAGAGAGCGATTTGTTCGATTTGTTCTGGTAATCTGTGCGAGCGTTGTTTAAATTGAAAATGGCGGACGCTAATTCTACCAGTTCTACGAACCCCCCTGTGGCCCAAAAGGCACGAGTTGGGAGTGGGAGACACTTGAAAGAATGGGAAAACCTGTCTTTTGAGAAAGAATGTACGCTCCCCTGCTCATTTTTCAATATATCGAGGGGTGAATGCCAGAACTGCCCATCTGTGCTCTTTATTCCTTTTGAGATAGACCGTTCTGGCAGGCACCCCTCGATATATAACAAAACTGCATGAAAACGATGTCGGAGTATAATGTATTCACAGCAACTTTTTCATGGTTTTGCATGTTCTGAAATTTATACGGTTTTCAGGCTTGAAATAAGGGGAAAATTATTTTTCAATAAGGGAAGTTTTGAAAAAAGGAAAATTGGGTTGACACCTATGCTTTTCCCTTTGCTCACTATCATCTACTATCTTTCTGCCTTACTGGTCCATTCTCCTGCCTCTTTTTCTGGAAACTTTCACAGAGATTTCCTCCAGCCGAAGACAGACATGCTGGGCCTAACTATTTCTTAGTTAGGTGCAAAACAGCAGCATGAAGCATCTGTACTTATATGACAGGAGACTGTCTTGAGTGATCGATGAATAAAAATAAAAATTGAAGTACCCCCCTCCCTTAGGCACTTCCAATGATGATAATTATGATGAGACGATAGTGATGAAGAAATGAAGAAATCTGCTGGTCTCGGATTCTACGACCTGAACGTGCGGAGGTGTGGCTGCGAGTTGGGACTCGGAACGAGTGGCGTGGGAGCAAGAAGATGGAACAGCAACAAAAAAAAGAAATGACAAAATGTTGATGATCGTGATGATATTGATGACGATGATAATGATGATGAAAATGACGACAATAATAATGATGACAATGATGACGTAACAAAGATAATTACGAAGACGATAATCACCTGTTTGGCAGTCATGACAGCGTGTCTGATCAGGATCTGGGCGGCCCCCTCGTAATGTCTGGCGCCTCTAATCAGGCGATCGGGGCGATCCAACCAGAACGCTCGCTCCTTGGCTAGAGCACTGACCCCATGTGCGAAGTCCTTGTTCTGTAAAAATACATATCCTAAAAAATATATTTGCCTCATTACACATTAATTCTCTATTTCAATTTCTTCTTCTTCTTCTGCGTTCCCAGCCATAATGGGTAAGGTACGTATGTGTCCGGTTTTTAGTTTTCACTGGTCTCCTCGCTGTGTACAGCCGACACATTCCGATTTCGGAGGAGCTCAAAAGAGAAAAATGATTTGGAAGATTTTGTTGAAAAAAGGCAACAGAATGGGCCAATAAGTCAGAAAGATAGTAGATGACAGAAAGCAAAGGAACAAAGGCAGAGTCAAAGAGAGTGGCAGATTAGAGGAAGTTACAAGCACAGAACTTCCAGAAGGTGGGGGAACTATTTTTTACAAAAGACCCCCGGTATCCCCACGGGGAGAGACTTGTGGAGGGGGCGGGGTCGTCCAGCTCCCCGTATGGAGGCACGAGGCATCCACCCACTGCCCCACTCTATTTCAATAATCAGGAGATCCAACCAAAATGCTCGCTCCTTGGCTAACGCATTGACCCGCTATGCAAAGTCCTTCTTCTGTACAAGACACACACAATTACATAATTAAATGAAAATATACTTGCCTATTACATATTCCATATATTACATATCGCCGCCCGCATGCAATACAGACGTAAGTCGAATGACGTCACTTCACATGAGGAATGGAAAACTCAATATTTTGGTCATTTCAGGCCACATAACGTCATATTTTGTTCCTTTAGCGTCACCATCGGTGTTTTATTTTTGCAAATTGTTGTTTTACAGCTCTGTTAGATGATGCAGCTTGTCTAGATCAACTGGTAAGTCCATTGTTAGATGATGCAGCTTGTCTAGATCAACTGGTAAGTCCATTGTTAGATGATGCAGCTTGTCTAGATCAACTGGTAAGTCCATTGTTAGATGATGCAGCTTGTCTAGATCAACTGGTAAGTCCATTGTTAGATGATGCAGCTTGTCTAGATCAACTGGTAAGTCCATTGTTAGATGATGCAGCTTGTCTAGATCAACTGGTAAGTCCATTGTTAGATGATGCAGCTTGTCTAGATCAACTGGTAAGTCCATTGTTAGATGATGCAGCTTGTCTAGATCAACTGGTAAGTCCATTGTTAGATGATGCAGCTTGTCTAGACCAACTGGTAAGTCCAACACATCGAAGACGACCAATTTTGAGTTACGTCTCTTTTGCATGCGGACGGCGATAAATCCGAGTTCGAACCTGGGTACAGGGGATTTTTCCTCTCACTTTGCACTAGGCCTTGCGGTCTGAATGAGGAGTCTTTCAGATGAGACGATAAACCGAGGTCCCATGTGCCCATGCACTTAACAAACGTTATACCCAGTGGCAATGAAAACGTTTGGTCAAAATTTACCCCCCCCCCCCCCCCCCCTTCCTTCATCAGTCACACAAAAATCGCATGCAAAATTAAAAAAATTAAAACAATGTACAGGACTCTGGCTGTGATGCGTTCTCCAAGTGGGAGCAACCCGAATTTCACAAAGACACTTTGTGACTATAAAGTACCCAATACTAATAAACATGATTTTTTTTTTTATCTTGGCACACGTTTCAGACATCATTCGCCAATATTTTGCTGTGCCAAACCGATGTAAAATTAAATCGCCATGCCAGACAAAATATTGTACAAGAGAAGAAGAAAAAAACTGTGTTTTACGTCCTCCGGCAATAGCACACATGGCACATTTTTTTTAAAACATAAAGATAGTATCATATTGTACAAGAATAATACTGTACTTAAACAGTTTGCAGAAACTCTTGCTATCAGATGCGTTTGGATGATCTTGGAGAGGCACAGTTTGACACGAGAGCTCTTTCAAAATCTGTTCCTCCTCCTTTTCCTTCTTTTCTTCTTTCTCCCTCCACTCTGTCCATCATTCTCACCCACACATTATATCTACCGTCATTTTCGGACTATAAGGCGATAATTTATTCTCCAATTTCGACATATGCGCCTAATAAACGAAGGCGCCCTATTAGTGAAAACATCGTGAGAAGAGAGGCAACGACTGCCGTACTCAGTACAGTCTACTGTGAGTCACAACATCGAAAGTGGTAACGAGTCGCCGATACGACGAATTCTCGCATTAAAATGCTTCAAAATCCCTATTATCGTCCGAGATACTGTCCAACAGATGCCACAACCCTTCATTGGATGTAAAAAACATTGTTGTAGAGCTTAAAATGACATAATTCTACCAGTTCTCGCGAAGAAAAGTCCAAACACAACAACCGGAAGTCGCAAAAACGGAAGTTCGATTATTTGAGAAGGGAGCCAACTCTCGTTTATGACAGCAGTAATGGCGGTCGGTAAGCGTTTACAGGACATGTACGGGCTTCAAACTTCGACTTTCTTTTGTGAGGTGTGGATCGCTTTTTACTTTACTTTTTTCAGATTTTTCGTGAAAATTGCCCTATTCGCCTTATACACAGCAGCGCCTAATGATCCGAAAAATACGGTAACATGACATACTACTTGTCACAACGTAGGTATGCCAGTCATCGTTTCAAACAATGATTTCAAGGTAACAGAGGAAGCAACTGCTATACTGGAAGGCTGGACTAAAATGTTTATATAGGAGATGCCTTGTCCAGGGCACACCCCCACTCTCAGCCAATGGACTTTAGGACAGCTGGCATTGGGGAAGGTCCCCAAAGGCCAACTAATTCGCAAGGCTGCAGTGCTAAAAGGCAGTTCAAATGCCTCCAAATTGGCGAATCAGTCTTTCACAAAGGTAAGGCTACGCCATGAGTTTCCATTACTGTATTTTTCGGACTTTACGCCGATTTTTTTTTTTTCACAGACTGAGACCCCTGTGACTTATGATGTGCCTAATAAAACAGTAAAAACAATATAAAAAAATCTGAATTTTGTGTAAAATGTGTGTGTGTGTGGGGGGGTGGGGGGGTGGGGGGGGGTGTGTGCGTAAAATCAGGTGCGCCTTATAGTCCGAAAAATATGGTACTGTGACAATGTACAGGGTTCTGAAACCACACACACACACAAAAAAAGATCCCAAACCTCGAGGAAGTTGAAGGCCTTCCTCCAGGCCTGGTTGGCGGCTGGTCCCGATCTCAGACCCCCCACGGGCCCCGCCATACAGCCCATCACGTCCGCTATGTTGGCCAAGGTGCGAGCTGCCACTCCGGGGTCACTGGTTTGACTGGCCACTGCACATATATATATACCACACAATAAAGATTGTCCTCCTAAGGTCCCACCATACATCCAATAACATCAATGCGAGCCATAGAGCACACCTGCCACATCGGAAAAACTTGGCTGACTTGCAATAGAACATAAAACAGCAATCAGCATGATCAGTCCAGTAGCTTAAGCACACACACACACACATATACACACACACACACACACGCACACACACACGCATGCACACACACTTCAATTTCAATGTAATAATAATCCTTTGACCCCTCTTGGGGGCATGGAGAATAAACAGAATATAAAGCATGTGGCCACAAGCAGAAAATACACACATTCATCAAACAAAACTAAGCTACAGTCTACTGTCACACACATACAGAGAGAGAGAGAGAGAGAGAGAGAGAGAGAGAGAGAGAGAGAGAGAGAGAGAGAGAGAGAGAGAGAGAGAGAGAGAGAGAGAGAGAGAGAGAGAGAGAGAGAGAGAGAGAGAGAGAGAGAGAGAGAGAGAGAGAGAGAGAGAGAGAGAGAGAGAGAGAGAGAGAGAGAGAGAGAGAGAGAGAGAGAGAGAGAGAGAGAGAGAGAGAGAGAGAGAGAGAGAGAGAGAGAGAGAGAGAGAGAGAGAGAGAGAGAGAGAGAGAGAGAGAGAGAGAGAGAGAGAGAGAGAGAGAGAGAGAGAGAGAGAGAGAGAGAGAGAGAGAGAGAGAGAGAGAGAGAGAGAGAGAGAGAGAGAGAGAGAGAGAGAGAGAGAGAGAGAGAGAGAGAGAGAGAGAGAGAGAGAGAGAGAGAGAGAGAGAGAGAGAGAGAGAGAGAGAGAGAGAGAGAGAGAGAGAGAGAGAGAGAGAGAGAGAGAGAGAGAGAGAGAGAGAGAGAGAGAGAGAGAGAGAGAGAGAGAGAGAGAGAGAGAGAGAGAGAGAGAGAGAGAGAGAGAGAGAGAGAGAGAGAGAGAGAGAGAGAGAGAGAGAGAGAGAGAGAGAGAGAGAGAGAGAGAGAGAGAGAGAGAGAGAGAGAGAGAGAGAGAGAGAGAGAGAGAGAGAGAGAGAGAGAGAGAGAGAGAGAGAGAGAGAGAGAGAGAGAGAGAGAGAGAGAGAGAGAGAGAGAGAAGAGAGAGAGAGAGAGAGAGAGAGAGAGAGAGAGAGAGAGAGAGAGAGAGAGAGAGAGAGACACACACACAGAGAGAGACACACACACGCACACGCACACACACACACATGCACACGCACACACACACACATGCATACACACACACGGAGGCCATAAGTCATGTGACATCTGCAAACTCACATCTGAGGAGGAGGAGGAGGAGGAGATGATGATGATGATGATTATGATAATGAAGATGACAACGATGATGAAGATAATGATGGTTGCAGGCATGGGAATTGGAGAAGACAAAAAAGACTGAAAAGTGGGTGTCTGGGGGCCGCAGCCAGTGGGGGTCCAGGGGTCAACGCCCCAGGTGGGGGTCATGGGGCGAAGCCCCCTGAAGCTGAAGCATTTTTAATAATTGAAGCCCTAAAAACGGCATTAGGAATGATACATTTACTCAACTAAGCTTGTTTTTCATATGCATGTGTGTGAGTGCAGTGTGTGTGTGTGTGTGTGTGTGTGAGTGAGAGTGTGTGTGTGTGTGTGTGTGTGTGTGTGTGTGTGTGTGTGTGTGTGTGTGTGTGTGAGAGAGAGAGAGAGAGAGAGAGAGAGAGAGAGAGAGAGAGAGAGAGAGAGAGAGAGAGAGAGAGAGAGAGAGAGAGAGAGAGAGAGAGAGAGAGAGAGAGAGAGAGAGAGAGAGAGAGAGAGAGAGTGCATTACACAGGCAAGCTTCAGTGACACCCACCCTCCCTAATCTAATTTATAATTTTACTCAATTCAAAAATCGTAAAAATAATGCATTCTCAAACTTAGCTGGTAAACAAGCATTGCTCTTTTTGCCTTTGCACGCCTTCAAGTGCTTCTTCCTGCCGATGTGGCTGATCAATGCAGCACTGAGACGTGCATTCCACAAGCAAGGCACAGTGCCTGACCACAAAGGCTAACTTTCCTTATGTTTTGCCTCAGTGTCTCTCCGTTCAGTGCTTGCAGAGACAGCCAGTCCCACCTCCACGGATTATAGCAATTGCTATCGTCGTAAGCTTCCCCGCGTTGGACTATTCAAGACAAGGGACGCCATTTTGCTTTCAACAGGAAGACAAATTTCGCCGCGCATGCGTAGTTAGTCGCATTCAGAGGACAGCGCAGCAAGAGGTTCGGTGCCTCGTGAAATTTAGTCCCTCGCTTTCGTTTTTAAGGCGAAAAATTATTTTTTCAGCAGAATTTTTTCGGCGGACAGAATTGTTTTCGGTGCAAAACTAAATCAATTTAGGCGGAAATCGGCCAAAAGGCGGACAATTCGCATCCCTGAGTTGCTATGATGATTTCACTATGTCTCCACTTGGTCCAACAACCCGTCCGCAGCAGCAGCAGTTTTACTTTCAGACAGACTGTTGAACCCTTTTCATAATTATTCATCACAATGGCTACCATTATCATCACTATCATCACAAAAATGTTTCACCTGTGTCCATCATGTTCACAATTTGCTGTGAAAACCCAGCACTCCTTTACAGGCTGTTGAAGCTTGATGATGATGATGATGATAAATACTATGATAATTCTATCCATATTGCTTTATTAGGCCGGGTTCACATTAGACACGTAAGTTCCGCACGGAAAGCCCTAAATAAGTGGAAGGAAGAAGGATAAAAGTTTACGTATAATGGGGAAATTCGGACACATACGCAAATCTTTTCCCTTCTTTCTTTCACTTATTTATGGATTGCGCACAGGTTTCCGCACGGAATATCCGCTTATGTGTGTACACTGCCTTATCGCAATCATGTCTCACCTCTGTCCAGCATGTTCAGAATTTGCTGAGAAAACCCGTCCACAGCAGCGCTCCTGTACAGGCTGTTGAAGCCTTGGTTCAGGGACTGAGTCAACACTCTCTCCACCTCCATCTCCGCCACCTTGTAGAACAGAGTCCTGAAAAGAAGTGCTTGGTTGTTGTTGTTGTTGTTGTTGTTGTTGTTGTTGTTGTTGTTGTTGTTGTTGTTTTTTTAAAAAGAAGTGCTTGTACTTAAGACACCCCAAATTAAAACAAAGTCGAAATTGAAACCCAAAACAAAAGATTTAATCACACAAACAAAACAAGTCACTAAATGTGATTACATCTTTTGCTTTGGGTTTCAATTTCGACTTTGTTTTAATTTGTTGTGAATTACTGAACCCAGCAGTCATCTTCGTTTCTTCACATTAAGATACCCCCCTTCTTCTTCGTTCGCTCAGACAGTTTCCTGTCATATGAGGATAGATGCGTCATGCTGACGTTATGCACCTACTTAAGAAATAGTAAGGCCCAGCGTGTCCAGCTTCGGCTGAAGAAACCTTTGTAAGAATTGATAGAAAAAAGGCAGGAGAATGGACGAGTAAGATAGAAATATAGCAGATGACAGTAAGCAAAGGGAAAAGGCAACAGTCAAAGACTTGAAAGAGACAGATTAGAGGAAGTTAGAAGCACAGAACTTCCAGAAGGTGGGGGAACTATTTATACGAAAGAAAAATATTGCCTTACAGTCCGAAACATTATGATTTTTTTTGGGGATAGCAGGTAATATGTCAGCAATCTAATTCCATCTGACATTATCATCATGGGATTATCAGTATAAGGCCGGGTTCACATTAGACAGTAAGTTCCGTACGGAAAACCCTAAATAAGTGGAAGAAAGAAGGATAAAAGTTTACGCATATAAGGGAAATTCGGAAACGTGCGCAAATCTTTTCCCTTCTTCGTTTCACTTATTTATGGATTGCGCACGGGTTTCCGCATGGAATATCCGCTTATGTGTGCACACGGCCTTATGATTATCACTGTACTGACTTTCTCCATTTCAGCTCAGCCTGTAGATCCACAATGGACAGAATTTCAGCCAGTGACAGACGCCAGGAGGATCGCCATCTGTTAAGAAAAGCATAACTTGTTATTTTGAATTTTAAAATAATTATTAAATGTTCAAGAAGTTTGAAACGTGCGCACACACACACACACACACATGCACACCCACCCATCCACCTATCCATCCATCCTTCCTTCCTTTATTCATCTGTTGTTCATCTGTTGTGCAGGCCACAAGCCTGATCAGACTCATCAGTCCTTAACGGTTGTGTAGGCCATGAACCTGATCAGACTCATCAGTCCTTAACGGTTGTGTAGGCCATGAGTCTGATCACTCATCAGTCCTCAACAGTTGTGTAGGCCATAAGTCTGATCAGACTCATCAGTCCTTAACGGTTATGCAGGCCATGAGCCTGATCAGGCTCATCAGTCCTTAACGGTTATGCAGGCCATGAGTCTGATCAGACTCATCAGTTGTGCAGGCCATAAGTCTGATCAGACTCATCAGTTCTTAACGGTTATGCAGGCCCAAGCCGGATCAGGCTCATCAGTCCTTAGCGGTTATGCAGGCCACGAGCCGGATCAGGCTCATTCGTCCCGAGTGAGTTAAAATAAATACCATTTCAATGCGCGTCTATCCTTACCTTTTCAGAATGTCTCGTTGCGGAGTGTCGCTCAGTTGTCCCTGTAACCACAGAATCTCCTTCTGCCCCACATTCTCCGTGGCGTGAAACACCGGAAACAGCTTGGCTCGCAATACGGTCTGCTCTGTGCTCTCCTTGAAAAGAATAGTCAGACAAATCCCATAACATCATTAGTTGTCTTGCTTTTTCCACAACATCAAATGTATCCAATCTAATCCCATAACATTGTTAGTTTTTTTCCAACATCAAATTTATCCAATCTAATCCCAGAACATCAGTATTTATTCCCCACAACATCAAATTTATTCAATCTAATCCCAGAACATCAGTATTTATTCCCCACAACATCAAATTTATTCAATCTAATCCAATAACATCAGTATTTTTCATCAACATCAAATTTATTCAATCTAATCCAATAACATCAGTATTTTTTATCAACATTAAATTTATTCAATCTAATCCCATAACATCAGTATTTTTTCATCACAACAACATCAAATTTATTCAATCTAATCCCATAACATCAGTATTTTTTTTCCAAAAAATCTAATTTATTCAATCTAATCCCATATCAGTTTGTTTTTTTCCACATCAAATTTATTCAATCTAATCCCATAACATCAGTATTTTATTCCCACATCAAATGTATTCAATTTAATCCCATAACATCAGTATGTTTTCCCCACATCATGTATTCAATCTAATCCCATAACATCAGTAATTTTTGTCCACAACATGAAATTTATTCAATCTAATCCCATAACACCAGTATTTTTTATCCACATCAAATGTATTCAGTATTTGTTGTCCACAACATCAAATTTATCCAATCTAATCCCATAACATCAGTATTTGTTTCCACAACATCAAATTTATTCAATCTATTCAGTATTTTTTCCCCACAACATCACATTTATTCAATCTAATCCCACAGAGCTGATTCTAGGATTTTGAAAAAGGGGGGGGGGCATTCCCCCCCCTATGATTGAAAAAAAGGGGGGATTGGTGGCAGGTCCACTGGATACAGCCATGGCCACTTCTTCAGCCAGTCGTCTTGGAACCGGTGTTCCCTTGCACTGGCGCTGTTATCGGGCTGCTTCTCCGAGTTTTTGGATGTAGTCGCCGTTTCTTCAAGCTCTTCTCCACACACTGACTCATCATGTGGCACAGACTGATTTTCTTTTCACTTTGCCTCCGCGAAAGTCAAAATCAAGGAGCGTGGCTACGCGCTTCATTCTGGAAGAAATCCAATATGGCGGCTTAAACTCTCGCAAGTTCTCGTCGGTATTCAAGATGAATGAGATGAACGCGATTGATTGGTTGATCAGTTTGTGTAGCCTAGACAACAGGTTTTGCAGACGATGAACGCCGTGCCCGCAGCGATCGGTGAAAATAACGGGCAGTTCTGCAAATGTGCGGGAGTCGGCCCGCATTAAGACTCGATTATCGCGGGAAGGAACAGATTTTCGGGGGATTGTACCAATCCCGCGCTCTAGAATCAACTCTGATCCCATAACATCAGACTACCTCTTGTCAAGGATTCACTGAATTGAATATAATACAGTAACTATTTTGAGGAGTGAATGTACTCACCACCTCTGTTCCCCACAGGTCTTCGTTGCAGATTCCGGTCCTGTTCAGATAAACCATGGTTTAATGAAGTCAAGTCGTTCCGGCCATAGAGTAGTAGTAGTAGTAGTAGGGACAGGTTCTTAAGCCTAGGCCTCACTGCCTATATAACACCCCCTCTTTGGCAATGACAGTGCATAATTATTTTGGGTCTGAGCAAGTTTTTGAAGGACAATCAGTCAAAATCATTAAAAAGACTGACAATTTTGACTGGAATCCAGAAGATTTTTAAAGGTGTTAATATTACAGACAAACCTCTATTTTAAGACTTCCAAAATGTCCGGAAAAATCGGTCGTAAAATGGAGGGGTCGTATGACAGAGGTTTTCACTCACAGCCCTAGAAAGAAAAAGTTCAGCACAGTTCATACTCTCTTCTTCATGCACACATACAATGACATATTAAAACTGGATTTGGGTCTTTCCAACGCCATAGGATTGTGCAATCGATGTATTACAGTTTCACTTCACCGACTTCTGTTAATCACCTCCACTCTCGTCCAAAGTCAGTAGTTTTCTTTTTCAAAGTCAGTGGTTTTCATGCTTTTCCTACGCTTTCCGCCATCTTTTCTACAACAAGGGAAGCAACTCCGCTTTCAGGCCCTTGACCGTGGTTGTTTCCCCTTGCTCGAAGTCTATGCAGACGACAACAACGGTCGTAAAAACCAACAAATTGGCGGTCGTAAGTCGCGTTTTAGAGGAAGTCGTTTAAGAGAGGTCGTTTACATAGTAAAATACATCCGTGCCAACAAATCCGGTCTCAAATGAGAGGTGGTCGCTTAACAGAGGGTCGTAAAATAGGGGTTTGTCTGTAGTTGCAAACTTGATGTTAGTACTTAGTTCATTCCAATGAACAGCAACTCTATCAGAAAATGAACAATTCCTTCTATTACTTTGACAATGTCTAATAAAGATTTTGCCTTCTGACTTTCTAGTGATGTTAAATTGTGGAAAAGAAAGAAAGTTTCAAAATTGGTGTCATCAATACCATGGAAGATCTTATAAGTTTGTATAAGGCTGCCTTAATATTTATTATTTATTACGTCTGTGACCGTTTTTGTATTATCCCACCACATGGGCAGTCGCACTCTGTATTTGGGGATTTGGTACACTGATGATGTTATGCTAGGAGCTTGTCATGGCTAAAGACAATCCCCACATAACTATGCACAGCCTAACAACATTTTGACGTAGCGTTGGTGTTCTAGCGCATGTCAATTGGTCTGACACATCCTTAAGCCAAGGCGATTCATTTTGTTTTATATTTCTGTGCCTAAAGTGGGTATGAAATAAACAATTTGCCTTGCCTTGCCAGAAACACCAGCCACGGTTCGTTGCAGAAAGTCACCGTGGTTTTCCAAGTAGGAGCCTGAGAAAAAGACAAGAGACATCAATTATTGAATGTCCTTGACAATTAGATACTGCCTTTCTAACAAGCATAAGCATGCATAAGAGCATGCGCACACGCGCGCACACACACACATAAACACACAGTGTCCTGACAATTCCAAGTAGGAGCCTGAGAAAAAGACAGAGACATCAATTATTGAATTTCCTTGACAATAAGGTGCTGCTTTCTAACAAGCATAAGCATGCATAAGAGCATGCGCATGCGCGCGCACACACACACACACACACACAGACACACATAAACACACACACACACACAGTGTCCTGACAATTCCCTGAGGGACAATTCCCCTGCTGCCGACAATTCCCAGTGAGACAACCTGCCATAATTGCGGACAGGCGCATACAAACAGTTTTAAATGAAGCAGTGAACAGAACAAACTTATGTAGGTGGCGCACACATCTCAGTGCACGAGACAGGGGCAGAGAATGTTCAGTATAAAGCCTCATTCCATGGGTGCTCATGGGAAATTTCAAAAATCCTGCAAGGGGGCGGCCCCGGCGGAGTGCAGGAGCAGCGCACACACACACATTTACTGCTCTTTTTGTCCACCCCTCTAGACTAGTACAAGTGCTGCATTCCTTTGAATATATAGAAAATGATTACATAGGCCCTTTTTATTGTACAAGTGTGTGTCTGTAAGAAAATCGTTCCTTCTCAAATTCTCAAAATCTGGCGACGCCGGCTCTAGGCAATTTAAAAATCTTTGCAATTCAGAACATCCTGCAAGAAGGAGCATCCGTGTCATTACTACCACTACCACAACTATACCTTGATGTTGTCAAATCTGCCGTGAACGGTCAGCACATTCCTCGTTGTTCCCAGTGTTTTCAGTCCAATGTTGAAGGCTTGAACCACCATGCTTTCTCCAAAATGGACGCGCTTCTGAAATGACAAGCCATATACGTGAGTCAACTGTAATCATCATCATCATTATTATCATCATTGTTTTCAATCAGCTGCCATTTAAGTGAGTCAACAGTAATCATCATCGTCGTCATCATCATTATTATCATCATTGTTTTCAATCAGCTGCCATTTAAGTGAGTCAACAGTAATCATCATCGTCGTCATCATCATTATTATCATCATTGTTTTCAATCAGTGTCCCCCAAAGGTTCATCTATACAAAGCTTGAATAACAATAATAATAATAATAATAATAATAATAATAACAATAATATTAATAATAATAAAATAAAATAAAATTAAAATTAAAAAATTAAAATTAAAATAATAACAAATAAATAAATCTTCTATAGCGCTATTCTCCTGACACAGCAGAACTCACCGCGCTTTACATGAAAAAAAAGAAGAAAAAAAAAAGAAGAAAAAAGAAGTTTACCGCACACAAACGATGTTCAAAATACATGTACTTAAAAATATTTAGAGAAAAACAAATCACTTTATCGCACTCACACAACTCATTTACAATACCTACATAAAACATGAATTTTTTTTGTGGTTAAATAAAAATGTTTACACGGTTGACCGACAGTGGATGGACAGACAGATATTTTCTGAAAAGATGCGTCTTCAGGCCAGTTTTGAAAGAAGACAGAGATGGAGAGCTGCGGAGAGAGAAAGGGAGCTTGTTCCAGATGTGTGGTGCTTGGAAACGAAAAGATCTGTTTCTAACTGTTTTGTGTTTTGTGAATCGAGTACTTCACAGTGAAAAGATCCTAAACCCCCATCAAGCTGACAGTTTACGTACTTATATTCAAACATCATAGACATGAAACTCGATGCAAAATGTCTAGATATTTTTGCCAAAGCAACTCGAACACTTCAAAATATGTCTATGCATAATCATACTACAAATCACACAGCGAGTCTTTATAAACTTAATAGCAATTGTGACCAAGCACCACGAAAGAGACATTAAGTGTCAAAATGACCATTCTGAGAAAATGGCACAGTCGGAAACTTCAGGCAATGCTCTTTCTAATGATATAAAAAACATTCTTGTGTCCTTTTTGGTTGCAGAGTTATGAGCATTTAAAGTTCATAAGGTGACTGTCGGCCATTTTGAGAAACCACAGTCTAAAGTCTAGCCTATCCTAAGAAAATAGATCAACCTACTAATTTCAAAGCACTTTTCGGAATGTGTAGAGACCATATTAAAGATGATCCTTTAGGGGATTGAAAGATAAGATGCTAAAGAGCGCGAAAATACCCATAACTCAAAATTGATTTTAAAAAAATAGATTTTTGACTTTGCAAGCCTGTTGTGAGAAACTAGCCCAGCGACTTAATGTCCCTTTCGTGGTGCTGGGTCACACTTAGTCACACTATCTTTCTGTAAAAGTCAAATCAATCAGCTGTTAGTCTTGCAATGAATGCGGACATCAATAGCAAAAAATGTATGGAAGAATATACACATTTTATATACATGTAATCCAAGAAGATACAAGAATGTGTGATCTGACAGAAAGATAATAAAAGCAAATAAATAACACTGACGAACAAATGTTAAGATAAAATTTCAAAGCATTTCAATTGCAAACTACAAAATAGTTCATTCAGTTCAGCAAAATTAAGACAAACTACAACGACATACCAATAGGATTTTTATTTGGGGGGAGAGGGGGGGGGGGAGAAGTTACAAATGAAAGAAGACTTTTTGTTATATTAGTTGAGTTTCTCCCCATCTACAAACGTATCTATTCCGACAAGAATATAAACAGACATTACCGATGTTAGAACACAAACTACGGTTAGAACTCTAGAGAATCAAGCTAATCAATAATGAAAAGGCAAATGTTAAGAACACAACATCAATACACTAACGCGCACACGCACACACACACACTACACTACACACACACTACACACACACGCACACACATACACACACACACTACATACACACACACACACACACACACTACACACACCACACACACACTACACACACACACACACACTACACACACACACACTTACACTCCTCTTTTCTTCCATGACCTCTCAAGTTTCAAACCAAAATGAAGACAAATTAGTTGTTTTTTCCTTTAAATCGAAACTATAAAATGACTTTTAAGAAACGTACAATGGCTGCCGGGTTAGTAATAATATTCACACACAAAATCAAAACAGAGTCAAAATTTAAACCCAAAAAGAAAGATTTAATAACAAAAAAAAAAGAACAAAAAATACAATTCATGGCGTTTCGCCTTCTGATATCTCAGCTTGCTGTGTGACGGTTGTCAAATGTTAGTGCTTGGTCTAGGCTTGAGGTTAGGTGTAACATCCACGTTTATATCCATGTTTCAAATGCTACGCATTATCACCTATTGTCTGTCTTGTGGAAGCATTACATCATTTACTGGGTGATGAGAGGAGAGAAGGTACCATCAGTCATCTATATTCTTTTAGTGATAGTATCTTCTGCCTTTCACCTGATGAATTACCGTATTTTTCGAACCATTAGGCGCTTTTGTTTATAAGGCGAATAGGGCAATTTCCAAGAAAATCAAACAAGAAAAATCTGAAAAAAACAAAGGGAAAGGCGCCCTTGTTTATAAGGCTATACACACCTTATTAAAGCCAAACTCCGAAGCCCGTATGTGTCCGGTAAACGCTTACCAACCATCTCATAAATGAGAGTTGACTCCCCTTTCAAATAATCGAACTTCCGTTTGTGCGACTTCCTGTTGTTGTACTTGGATTTTTCTTTGCGAAAACTGATAGAATTATGACAAATTTAAGTTCAACAACTTTGCTTTTTACATCCAATGAAGGGCTATGGCATCTGTTTGGATGGTATCTCGGATGATAATAGGGATTTTGAAGCATTTTAATGCGAGTATTTGTCGTATCGGCGACTCGTGATCATTTCGATGTCTAGACTCACAGTAGACTGTACTGAGCATGGCAATCGTTGCCTCTCTTCTCACAATTTTGTTCACTAATAGGGCGCCCTCATTTATTAGGCGCATAGGTCGATATTGGAGGGAAAAAATATCGCCTTATAATCCGAAAATTACAGTATATCATCTGAATACACACCTGTCAAAGTTATGAATCGAGAAGTAATACCTTGCAGTTGCACTCAATGACTGTCCCCAAATGCCAGCTTTCAGAAGAGAAGGCTACGTAACTTACGTCAATGCCTGAAACTTGGCAATGACATTGTCCTGAAGTCTCTTGCTGTTAGTTCCACGGATGGTCCCGTTTTGAGGATGTCCTGAAGTTCACGACTTTTTTTCATTGCCTGGAGCCGGCATCGCCGGATTATGAGAATTTGAGAAGATGCATTTTGCTGGTTATATTATAGAGGTAATGAAGTTTAACCAGGAGTGAAGGTGCAACAAGAGCCTGTCAACTACATTGGAAACTTCAGTTCAGAGTGGTTTCCCTTCAGCTTCCAGGGGGCATTGCCCCCCAGAACCCCCAGAAGGGGCCAGGGCCTGGATGGCCCCTGGACCCCTGCCTTGCAGGATTCTTGACATGTTCCAGGAGCACCCACGTAACTCTGAAATCCGGGATCCATAAGTTTTTAGCACTCTAAAAACCGCAAGCCCCAAAAACTGGAGTGTTTCAGAAAACTAGTACTCCCTAGACTATTATCAAAGAGACCATTAATGGAAGCTATGAACCCGTCATGTAACTGCGATCAAATCGAAAAACGCTTGAAGCTCAATCTCTTCATCTCAAAACAAGGTTAGGTGCCGTTTTAAGAATGCGAGCTACAGTTACAATAATAAATAAGAATAACAATGAGGAGAAAAAAAAGTATCGCTCAAATGCAATTTTTTTCTGCGCATAATGAACAAAACATACCAAAGTTTGCCTGGCATCAAACACCTGGAATCAAACATTTCACATACAGCTTGGAACATTTTTACAAATAAATGAACAAATAGATAAATAAATACACATACTTAGTACATGTACATAAAATGCCGAAATAAAAATGTATTGGACATACTACTTATATTTTGTTAGCATGTCATATGATTAAATCACTTTTTTTTTCAAGTTTCGAGTCCTGTTAGGAGAAAAGGCACCAACTGAAGATTAATTTTAAAAAAAATTCAATTAAAACATAAATTCAAGCAAATTTCTACTGTATGTTAAGCACAAGACGAGCTTTTGGTAAACAAAACAAATGTCTGTGATAGAAAGAAAAACAAAACAAAAAGTTTTAACCCTTTCACCGCCAAAGTCACATTTTAGCACCACACTGATTTAACAGCTATGTCACTAAAAGGCATCAAATAGGGCATTTGCCACGCGCCGGCGACCTTGAATTTCACTGAGTTGAAATAAGAGAGTTGAATTAGAAAGGTCAACGTAACTCGGGCAGAACGAGCACAGGCAAATTAGTAGTCTGGTATAGTGAACAAACACTCGTGGCAAATGCCCTATTATCCAAAGACCCTATTGTCTTAGTTTTTGGGAAGTAAGGATAGACCTTATTTTATATATGTCACAGAAGAATCCCCAATACTGCAGATGGATTTTGTTCTCTACCCAGGTAAATTGAATGGAATTCTTTTCTGAAATATGGCTGGCGGTGAAAGGGTTAAAGTTGTTGGATTTATAAGCATACACACACACACAAACAAAAAACATACAAAATAACCTGCATCTACCTACTGTGCACAAAAGCATACCTATGTCTACACAAATCACACTGTGACTGAACATCCTGCGCTTTCTACGATCTAAACAAAAAACATACAAAATAACCTGCATCTACCTACTGTGCACAAAAGCATACCTATGTCTACACAAATCACACTGTGACTGAACATCCTGCGCTTTCTACGATCTAAACAAAAAACATACAAAATAACCTGCATCTACCTACTGTGCACAAAAGCATACCTATGTCTACACAAATCACACTGTGACTGAACATCCTGCGCTTTCTACGATCTAAACAAAAAACATACAAAATAACCTGCATCTACCTACTGTGCACAAAAGCATACCTATGTCTACACAAATCACACTGTGACTGAACATCCTGCGCTTTCTACGATCTAAACAAAAAAGAACAAACAATGAGGGTCAGAGCCACTGAAAGATAGACGAGATTTCATATCTATTTTGATGCGTTGCATGCAATAATTCTCTCATCAGTTTCATTCTTGTTTGCAGAGTTGTGCGCGGAATAACACCAATTGGTGAAAGCTGATCGATTAGTTGCCAATTATAATTCTTGCTTGATATATTTTCCCCCTGTACTTCATTACCTTAACTCATTCGCATCGCAACGATTTTGAATTATTCCAAAAAAACACAAATCACTCCAGACAAACTCCACACAAACAAAACATACATAAACAAAAGGAGAAACGAAATAAAGAAGATTACAGGTTTTTACTTCAGGTTTAGACATAGGGAAGTGGTAGGTCAGACTTTTTTATATATCCATTTTATATAGAAAAACTCTCTACATCGACTGGTTACCCCACAACAAACCACTACAAAAGGCAAAGTCAGGGGCAAAACTGTGGTCTAAGGGAGTGAAGCGAGTTTAGAAGTGACCAAGGTATGGTGTGCGCACCGATTTACTTCCCTTGAAGCAAATGCATCAAATTGACAGCTATCTATTAATTCCGGACATATATGGTCGGAACAACTTGAATGAGTTAAAGGCACGGCAGGAGTATACAAAGGAAGGAAACAAGGCGGCGACTGGCGCCAGTTCGCATCGCTGCTGCGGATAGGAGCACTTCGCCCTTCTTTTGTCCCTATTGTGCGAGGGGGCTTGTCTCCAGGCATGGTAGTGGGGGCAAAGTGAATTTCGCGGACGAATATCCAACCGATTCTGCATTTCATTTGAAAGATGTCGACTCAAACTAAAATGATGAAGTTGGGCGTCAAAATGAAGAAGAAACAGAAGAAGAAAAAGAAGCACTAGGATCACAAATCTGGAAACGTGTGGCATGAGCTAGGCCGCGCACGACTGCTAACTTCCGCGGGAAGTCGCTTGTTCAGTCATTCACATCCGGTTCCACGAAGCGTTTGCATAGGTTTTAACGCACGTATTTTTTAGGCACCCGAGCAAATTTTTACCCCGGCTTTTCTTTTTGTTTTTGTCAAATTTTCACTTTCGCGGATTTTCCGTGATTCGCGGAGGTCTACAATGCCTGGTCTCACGCGCCGCCTCGCATGTGTCGGAGTAGCATTACCCAATTCTATGGATCAGATGTTTTGGCTTTAAACGCTCTCTGTCTCTCTCTACCTCTCTCTCTTACAATTTATTGATGATTTGTTTCCTGCCTCTTTGCTTATCTACTTGTTAACTATTTGAGTATTCCATTTTCCATTGTTCTTTTCTTTGATGCCTTGCTTCATCATACATGCTTATATCTGTTTGTCTAATTGTTTTGTATTAGTCTAGTTTTCGTTCCAAGGACAGATTGGAAGAATGGGCCCGGCCCAAAATCTTAATCCTTATGTAATTAAGTTTTTCAGTCTTTAGTCCTCTCTCTCTCTCTCTCTCTCTCTCTCTCTCTCTCTCTCTCTCTCTCTCTGTCAAGGTAATGTAACAGAGAACGATCTAGCATGCCCATTCTGTGAAACCCAAACAGAAACAGAGGGTCATTTTGTACTCAAGTACCCTATGCATAATGATCTAAGGCAACAATATATCCCCGCTAAATATTACAATAATCCACCCTTGCTTAGACTGACTATGCTATTAGCATGCGAAAACAAATCTGTAGTTTTGCGAGTAGCTGTATTTTTAGACAAAGCATTTAAGATTCGTTATTTGTACACGCTTGTGTGAAATTATGTGCATGTCTGTGTGCAGAGAGTTGTGCAGAGTTTTGCAGAGTACAATGTTTGTATTTATATTTGTGCATGTGCATGCCTTGAGAAATCTATAATAATTGTCCTTTAAGTATTTTTGTAACCACCCCAATGACATTGGCCAACGGCCTTTTCATTAAAAGGTTCAGTGTTCAGTGTTCTCTCTGTCTGTCTGTCTGTCTGTCTGTCTGTCTGTCTGTCTCTCTCTCTCTCTAGCTAGTAGTAAATCTGTTTCTCCTCTCTGGAACAGACTGGACTCTCTGGTCTACTCCCGAAGGCTGCAACTCTCCCAATTTTTTTAACAATCTCTCATCTCTCTCTCTCTCTCTCTCTCTCTCTCTCTCTCTCTCTCTCATTGTCTCAGAATTGTTTCCTTTTTTTTCGTAATCAATTCAAACCACCAATTCAAGTTCACCATTGTTAATTATTATCCATGTTTGCTTTTAATTCCCATTTTTGATTTTTTTTCAATTATTTCATGTGCCAATTTTTTTTCCATTTTTTTGACTTGATTGTTATATGTCAAATTTTCTTTGCTTGATGCATGGTATGAATGTGTTAGTGATGGAGCAAGGTGCAAAGAAGCTATTGTAGCTTATCCTTTTTACCCTCAATAAAACATTCGTATTCGTACTCTCTCTCTCTCTCTCTCTCTCTCTCTCTCTCTCTCTCTCTCTCTCTCTCTCTCTCTCTCTCTCTCTCCTCTCTCTCTCTCTCTCACACACTGCTCACCCTGACATGCTCCAGGTTCACTCCGCTGATGATGGATTCTTTGCCGACGACGACGTTGCCGGACAGATAACTGTGGGTGATCACCGTCTTCCTCCCCACGCTTATCTCCCCTCTCAGCACGCTGTTGATCACAGTGCTGTCCCCTTCCATCTGAACCTCCGGCTGAAAAAGAAAAAACCCCACTATGAATGACTGAGACAGAAAAGGAAATGGTAGAGATATGAATAAATATTATAATCACCATTTTCGTCATCATCACGATCCTCATTTCTTCTCCTTCTTCTGCATTCCCAGGCCAAAGGGCCATAATGGTTAAGGTACATATGTGTCCGGTTTTCAGTTTTCACTGGTCTCCCCGCTGCGTACAGCCGACACATACCGATTTAGGAGGAGATCTCCTCCTTTCAAACCTTGTCATTTGTCAAAAAGTATTATAACTCACAAAACATTCGCAATGTCAAAAAGTACACACCGTTTTTTATTTTTAGGACTATAAGGTGATACTTTTTTCCCCAGACACAGTAGCTTTTCTCAGCTTTCAGTTCATGCCTTTTCGTAACGCTCATCACCAGCATAAACCAATCTAAAGTGTTTTATCCATTAGGCTTACATTGTTTTATGGTGGTATGCCACTTGCAAGGTCTTTTCCTACCCCTAACCACAATCAGTGATAAGAATATTTGCCTCTGTTGAAATAAATAACTTGAAACAAATAGCTCTCTGTGGAAAACTGAAAGGAGCCAGAATGAGGGGAATCTGTGTACTGTGTAGACACTAGACAGAGACCCCTGCGTCTTATAATGTGACTGATAATACAGTGAGAAAATATAATAACAAAATCTGAATTTTGTGTAAAATTTGGGGCGTGCGCCTTATAATTAGTTGCGCCTAAAACAGACAAACCTCTATTTTAAGACTTCCAAAATGTCCGGAAAAATCGGTCGTAAATTGGAGGGGTCGTATGATGGAGGTTTTCACTGGCAGCCGTAGAAAGAAAAAGTTCAGCACAGTTCATACTCTCTTCTTCATGCACACATACAATGACATATTAAAACTGGATTTGGGTCTTTCCAACTCCATATAGGATTGTACAATCGATATTACAGTTTCGCTTTGCCAATTTCTTTTAATCACCTCCACTCTCGTCCAAAGTCAGTGGTTTTCTTTTTCAAAGTCAGTGGTTTTCGTGCTTTTCCTACGCTTTCCGCCATCTTTTCTACAAGGGAAGCGACTCCGCTTTCAGGCCCTTGACCGTGGTTGTTTCCCTTTGCTCGAAGTCTATGCAGACGACAGCAACGGTCGTAAAAACCAACAAAATGGCGGTCGTAAGTCGCGTTTTAGAGGAAGTCGTTTAAGAGAGGTCGTTTACATAGTAAAATGCATCTGTGCCAACAAATCCGGTCTTAAATGAGAGGTGGTCGCTTAACAGAGGGTCGTAAAATAGGGGTTTGTCTGTAGTTAGAAAAATATGGTATCGTAATTGATAGACCCTAAGCTAAACCCTTTATTTCTTTCAAACAGACTCCTTGGCTCATCCTATGCAGTGGCCTTAATGTTTTCTAAAGCAAATAGAACTCTTTTTGTTTTGACAGTGAAATTAACTAGCTGGTGTTCTTGATCACATAAACATAATCATGACAATCATTTTGCGTTTCTGTCGCCAGGCATGTTGGACAGTTACATCTACGTCAGAACCGTTGATTCTGTTAACCCCTTGACTGCCACCAACGTATTACATGTTGGTTTTTGCTCTAACAGTCAAGAGAGTTATATCCCCAGACCATTCTGCCAGAATGGCTCTATCAGTTGTCTTTTTCGTGGCATGATTTGGTATTTTTCTTTAATTTTCTCTGGCAGTCAAGGGGTTAAGACACATGTATAACTATATGTCTTAAATTTGGCATCACTGTGGAAGATAGCAACAGAAGTCTGACAATTCACAATGCGTGTTAAAAAATGTACATCCTTAGGGCCAGTGCACATTAGATCTGCAATCAGCAAGTTCCGTACGGAAACCCCATTCACTTACATAAGAAATAAGCGGACGGGATAAGTGGATGAATTTCCCGCGTGGAATGTGCACACTCCTTAACCCTCTTGTGCCTGACACTCTGTGCTCTCAGTCACTTCTGAAATCCTAGCCCAAGGGACGTCACTCCGTACAAAATGGGGGGTAGCGTCAAAAATAAAATAAAATATATCCTAGCAGATTTTGTGTGCTTTTTTGTTTTGAATGTGTTGCCGATATGTCTGTCTGATTTGCAAAATGAATTTCAAGATGTTATGGGGATGCATGGCTCCACACAAAAAAATCAAAATGCCAAAGTGTAGTCGCAAACTGCATTCACTAGTCATTCACTGCTTACTTTTTGCAGACTGGTGAAGCCTAAGACGACTGAAATGGAAATGTAGATCAAAATCATTCACTTACCCTTTCACTTCACAATCTTATAATTCCTATCTTTCACAAAAAAAGGAAATTTCATCGCTGTCATCACTCAGTAAATGCAATAACGATTCATCATCCATGATGTAAAAGTTGGGAAAATGCCGATGTCAGTAACATGACTTCAAAAATTCGCATCGATCGAACAAAAACAAGCTCGTTGCCGAAATAGGTCAGAGTACACTCCTTACTCATCACTTCGCGATCTCATAAGTCCCATCTTTCACAAAAATACGACTATTCATCGCTTTCCTCAGTCAATGGACTGCTCGTCATCCATATTGGAAAAATCGCGAAAATGCCGAAGTCGGTCACTAATTTTCAAAATTCATATCTTCCAAACCAATCGGCCTAGAAGCCATTGCAAGCAACAGGGCGGAAGTGTAATCTAGAGCGAAAGCGAGGCTGAAGCGCCCACGTGACTGCCATGTGATAGAAACAAAATGGAAGCGCCCAAACCGGCCACGTAGAATCCGTATGTTCCCAAACGTTCTCGGCATTTACGATCCGATTTTTTTCTGAACGTTCCCGAACGTTCACCGCATAAGAGAGTTAATATTTCTAACTTCCAGATTTGTTTGATTTTTTTATTATTATTTTTGGATTACGGATGAGTTTCCGTAAGGACGCTTTTTCTAGATGTGTACATGCCCTAAGAGTCTACTCACAGCGACATGGGCCTGGGCGTTGCTCGTCCATTTCAGTCCGTCTTTCTCCATCCTGGTAGGGGGCTGCAGCAGCGTCTTCTTGTGCTCCGATGCCAGGTCGGTCAGGTAATGCACCACCCCTCCCTCCACCACCACTGAAATCCGAGCGGAAAATAGCGCGCATACCACGAGCCTTGAAACCCATGATGAGGTAGGTTAACCCTTTCATCGCCACTGTCGCCTCTTGGCACCACAATGATTTGAGACCCATGTCACTGAAAGGCATCAAATGAGGGTCTGGTATCCAGTGACCTTATGTTCTTAATTTTGGGAGGTATGAGGATAGGCCCTATTTTATGCATGTCAGAGAGGAATCCCCAATATTGCAGACAGAATCGTTTCTCTACCCAGGTAAGTTTAATGGAAAGTTTTGGTGAAAAAGGATTTTGAATTATTACAAAAAACTCACAAATCAGTCCAGCCATACACACAAGCAAAACATACATAAGAAAAAGGGAAAAATGAAAGAAGATTACATGTTTTTACTTCAGGTTTAGACATAGGGAAGTGGTAGATCAGACTTTTTTTTATATATAGACTTTATATAGAAAAACTCTCTACACCGATTGGTTTTCCCACAACAAACCACTACAAAAGCAAAGTCGGAGGCAAAATTGTGGTCTAAGGGAGTGAAGCGAGTTTAGAAGTGACCAAGGTATGGTGTGCACACAGAATTACTTCCCTTGAAGCAAATGCATCAAATTGACAGCTATCTATTAATTCCGGACATATATGGCCGGAACGACTTGAATGAGTTAACCCCTTCACAGCAGGAAACATTTGAACAAGTATTTTCTTTATTATTATAAATTGAAAAAAAAGAGACATGTTATACTTAATCTAAGAAAATAGTCTAAAAATAGAGTAGAAAGGGGGGTTGCGTACTCCTTGAAATGAGGCAAACAATGACGCAAGCATGACGTGTTTCTCTACAATCTCAAGGTGGGGTTGATACTTCATAGAGTAGAAAGGGGGGTTGCGTACTCCTTAAAATGAGGCAAACAATGACGCAAGCATGACGTGTTTCTCTACAATCTCTACTATTTCAAGGTGGGGTTGATACTTCATAGAGTAGAAAGGGGGGTTGCGTACTCCTTAAAATGAGGCAAACAATGACGCAAGCATGACGTGTTTCTCTACAATACTATTTCAAGGTGGGGTTGATACTTCATAGAGTAGAAAGGGGGGTTGCGTACTCCTTAAAATGAGGCAAACAATGACGCAAGCATGACGTGTTTCTTACAATCTCTACTATTTCAAGGTGGGGTTGATACTTCATAGAGTAGAAAGGGGGGTTGCGTACTCCTTAAAATGACGCAAACAATGACGCAAGCATGACGTGTTTCTCTACTATTTCAAGGTGGGGTTGATACTTCATAGAGTAGAAAGGGGGGTTGCATACTCCTTAAAATGACGCAAACAATGACGCAAGCATGACGTGTTTCTCTACAATCTCAACTGGGGTTTCATAGAGTAGAAAGGGGGGTTGCACACTCCAGACAATGACGCTGTTTCTACTCTATATATCTTTCCTTGACTTTTTCTAGAACAAAAGCCATCATTCCAGGGCTATGACATCAAAAGTTATGACATCATCAATGACATCACACATCCTGTAGTAGACACTGGATCAGACAGGAAAGGGGTTCAACAGCACTACAAATATCCCTCTCTCTTTCTCTCTCAGTGCCTCTGTTTCTCTCTCTGTCACCTTTCTCTCTATCTGTCTGTCTGTCCCTATCTACCTCTTTCACTCTCCCTCTTCTCTCTTTCCCATTCTTCCCTCTTTCTCCCTCTCTACCCCATTTCCCCCACCCCAACTCCTATTCTTTTTCATCCTCAGTCTCTCTGTGTGTGAGAGTGTGCGCGTGTGTGTGAGAATGTGTGTGTGTGTGTGTGTGTGTGTGTGTGTGTGTGTGTGTGTGTGTGTGTGTGTGTGTGTGTGTGAGAGAGAGAGAGCATGCATGTGTAGACTTTTGTATATGTTTGAATGCGTTTCCTGTTTGTAATCATATTTTCTCATTTGTTTTTATGTTTCTAGTCAATTTTGTCTAATTTTAACCAAGAACAGATTGGAAGAATTATGGCTTCGCCTAAAATATTTATCCTTGTAAAATAAAGTCTTTCAGTGTTCAGTGTTCAGTATTCGGTGCGCTCTCGCTCTCTCTCTCTCTCTCTCTCTCTCTCTCTCTCTCTCTCTTACAGGCCTGCAGTCGATATCCATGCAGCTCCTTCCACAGCAGTCTTCTGGCCAGTGACATGTGACTGGGCGAGGAGTCGCCTGCCCCTGAGGAGGCGGTGCCGGTTGGAGTTGCTTCCCTTGGCTTGCCGTAAGTGCTGCTTCTCTCCCCCTGAACAAAGTCCGCCTCAGACACAGCCGTTGTCATGGGCAACAGGACGTCGAAGAACAGCGACAACTGCAAAACATAAAGTGAGCAAACCTTGTATCAATAATAATAATAATAATGGGAATTTATATAGCGCTCTTTCTCACATGAGCTCAGTGCGCTTTGCATTGATAACAAGAATATTAAAGGCAAACAATTAATGAATCATTAGAAAGTGAAATAAACCTGATGTTTGCATGCAACGTTCTCTTTCTTCCTCACACACACACACACATACACTCACAAACACACACGCACGTACGCGTGCACGCACACACACACACACACGCTTACGCATGCACGCACGCACACCTGCATGCACGCAGACACACACACATACATACACAAACACACACACACACACACATGAACGCACGCACGTACACACACACACACACAATTATACAAGAGTAAAATAGTTACAATATGAAAATTCTAAGAAGAAACACAGACCACATTCACATTCTCAATCAAGTTTAGATACAATACTGCAAATAAAATCATACTGCCAAGGACATACCAGTTACATGACTAACCATAATAGACAAATTTTGCAAGAACAAAGATACCCCACTACCTCACTTACAAGCATTTAAAGTTTACAAGACGTAGACATTCTACATACATCAATCGAAATAAGTTTGAATCAGAAGAAATACATGGCTGCTCCAGGGAACTTTCAAAAATAGGGGAGAGCACTTCGTGAAAATTAGAGTTGCTTACCTCCATTACTCGGTCAAATACCATAGCAACAATGCAACAATGTCATCGAAGCTTGAAACCACAGGATGCGAGTCAGCGACTTGCAAACACTTTTTTTAGAAAAATAAGCGACAGCCAATTGCTACAAAGTGATAGAACTTGCAAACTGTGACGTAAAAATATAAATTGCATCAAATTTTAGAATGACGTACTGCATTCTACATGCTGTGTGTCTCCTCAAACACACAAAGCGGGGGCTGGGGATCTACCTGAAGGTAGAGTAACTTCCCCTGTTTGACCGATTGAATTAGGCAAGATCACTCCCACACACCATGAAATTACTCCTGTTCATTATTTCCGAACAATTCCTATTAGTGAATGTGTGAGTGACTGAACTGGTACGAGTTAAGTATGTAAATGAGAGAGAAAATGAGTGAGTGAGTGAGTGAGTGAGTGAATTAATAAAAAAGCAATAAGCGAGTATGCGACTGATTGAATGAATGAGTAAGTGAGTCAGTAAGTGAGTGAATGGAGAGGGGGGGGGGGGGTAATTGCATCTTTTTTTCTTCTTTTTTTTGCTGTCCCATCTTCTGGGCCGTACAGTGGCGTTGCTCTCACGCCGCTCATTCCGAGTCCCAACTCACAGCCACACCTCTGCATGGTCAGGTCGCAGAATCCGAGACCAGTAGTCCAAGGGGAGCGAATCTATGTTAGGCCGTCAGGAGGCAACCAACTGATGAGACACTGCACTGCTGCCGAGTCACTTCGGTGGAGTTCAGCGGAGCCTGTTCAGGACACCACCTACTAAGCCCCCTAACTGACGACACTATTCTCTTAGTCGTGGAGCCAACGTGAGTGAGGTCCTCCTCCGAGGGCGGGGTATTTGTAGAGTGGCACAGTGGTAGAGCGTTCGCTTCGTGTCAAGTAAACCCGAGTTCGAACCTGGGTACAGGGGATTTCTCCTCTCACTTTGCACTAGGCCTTGCGGTCTGAACGTGGACTCTTTCGGATGAGACGATAAACCGAGGTCACGTGTGCTCATGCACTTAGCACACGTTAAACCCAGTGGCAACGAAAAAGTTCTCATCTGGTGAAAATTTACCCCCCTCCCTTCCTTCCTCATCAGTCGCACAAAAATCGCATGAAAAAAAATAAAAACAATAAAAAAAATTGGTTGGCGCGCCTCTGGCTGGGAGCAACCCGGATTTCACAGAGGCGCCTTTGTGACTATAATGTACCTAACCTAACCTAGCCTAATTGTATCTTACCTGAAGAGGGGGCTGCCCGCTGTCCAAGCCAAAGTAGGTGCAGGCATCCAGCGGAGGTTTGGTGTAAAAAGACAGCAGTTTTTCCGACACTGCCGTGCTGAGGTAAACAATGCCGCAAATCTGAAAGTAGCATGAATGCTAGTAGTCACCGTCATCATCAGCATCATCATCATCATCATCATCATCATCATCAGCCTGTCATCATCATCATCATCATCATCATCTCATCACCACCACCATCATCAGCCTGTCATCATCATCATCATCACCATCATCTCATCATCATCATCATCTCACCACCATCATCAGCTTGTCATCATCATCAGATAAGCGCAGGTATCGAGCCGACTTTTGCAGTTTTGGTGTACAATGAAGAAAATTGTTTCCACTCTGCACTATGCACAGGTGTGAAAATAGGAAGAAAGATGAGAGAATGAGGAAAAAGAAGAAGAAAGAGAAAAGGAAAAGAGTACTGTATGTACAGCCAGTAAGTATCTAAGGCCTTGGTAGAAAACAAAGAGGGGGGTGGGGGGGAGCGGAGGCTAGTGTCTTTGAGATCACCCATACCACACATCTCTGGCTTTTGATTTGTACGACTAGACTCTAGATGCAAAGAGCTCCAGTTTCTTTCCAAGGTGTTGCACGATATTATTATTATCATCATTACAATTAAAATCATTTAGATTTACCCAACAATTTGTAGATTATTCATCGAGTAATAACCTTAGCCTCAACAATAGTTCATCGAACCAGCCGCCGTGGCATAGTGGTTAGCGTCGCGGACTACTGGCTGGGAGGTCTTGGGTTCGAATCCCATCAGAGGCGAGGGTTTTTTCGGTCCTGGACCGACTCCTACCCAGAGTGAGTGGCTATGGGCTCAATGGGAAGACTGAAACCACACAGTCGAGCTTCATCAGCTTAACAGATGCGATTCTGAGAGTATTACTCTAATTTCAAGACCAACACTGCAGGTGTCTGTAGTTCTCGGGCCTGGTTAACGCCGGGATATCATTATGAAAGGAAGCGTAGAATACAGCCCTGTCATGCAGTCTCAGATCAATACAGAACTCCATAGCATCATCATCATCATAGTCATCCGCCTCATTTCCATCAATCATAATCATTAAAACGAAAAATGTCTCAAATTATGTGGCTCTCATGGTGACCTCAGTTTTGGTTTCCAATCCAGTCTATGCCTTGGTGCGCTTGGGTCAAAGTCATGGGGATCAGTGTGTTCTGGGGAGCTGTCTGTGGACGGTCGTGGTGGCGCCCTCAGAGGAGGACCTCACTCACGCTGGCTCCGCGACTAAGAGAATAGTGTCGTCAGTAGGGGGCTTAGTAGGTGGTGACAGCAAAAACAAAAAAACAAAAAAGTTCATCATTCTAATTTTTCAGAATATTTGTTTTATTCAAACACACACACACACCACAGAGACCTTAGCCCAGTTCTAACAATCCAATGGTCAACCTATGGCGATATTTTTCACGCCAGAGGGCAGTCAATGCACTAGGGGCTTATCACGCGATTTTCTTACTTGGGCCCAGAAGATGAGAGAGAGAGTGATGGTAGGACCACTCACTGTCTCTCTCTCTTTCTTTATCCCCAGAATATTAATAATATAGAGAGGATTAGCCCCACACGAGCGTCATGCCCTCTGGCGTGAGAAAATCGCACTAAGTCTCTCATATCCAACTATGAGATAAACTTCCAGAAGTCCAAGCAAAAAACAGAAACAAACCAAACATTTGCCAAGGGGGGAAAAAGGTTGTAATTGTTCTAAATAACCAATGCCCAGCTAGCTTGACCTTAAGGAAACCAAATAAAAAAGTTAAAAAATTAACTTCTTGACTGCCAGAAGAAAAAAATCATTGGGCAAGCCATGCCATGAAAAAGACAACTGAATGATAGAGCCAATCTGGCAAAAATGGTTTGGGGATAAACTTATAGCTCTCTTGAGCTCTTGAGCAAAAGCCAGCATATCAGGGGGAAAATTCCTCTTCATCTGATGACATAACAGTGATGTCATCAGGTCAGTACGTGATACTTTGGAAACCAAATAAAAAAGTTAAACAACAAAATAGGTTCCAGGCTGCAACCACTACAGGGGCAGTGAAGTCCCTTTCACATGTTTTGTCCCTCCAATGATTGCTACATACCTCCACAGCAGAAGAGATTGGAACCTGAAATCAATAGTGCCATATTTTTGGGACTATAAGGCGATACTTTTTTCCCCACTCACACCCCTGTGACTAATAAAATAGTACAGCAAACAAACAACTACACGACAATCTGAAAAAGTGACTATTTTACAACTGTAGAGGGGAAGTATTGTTTTTATTTTGATCTTGATGTGTGTGTTTTTATTTTTTGCTCCTTCTGTTGCCTACTTTTTGCTCCTTTTGCTATATTTGATGTTTGCTGTTTAATTGCTTGTCTGTGTTGATAAAGGCGCATCGCCGAAATATCCAGTAGTTTTGTTTTGTCTCTTGTGAATAAAATAACGTCACTCAGCACTTGTCGTGTAGTTTGTTTGTTTGCTGTGGGTTCCAGTGTCTGTTTAATTTTTTTTTTTTTTTTTTTCATTTTTTTTTTTTTTTTTCATTTTTTTTTTTCAATAAAATAGTAGAAAATGCAATTAAAATCTGAAATTTGGCTAAAATGAATGAAAATCTGTTTAACGTCGTTCCGGTCATGGAACTGACACACATGGGACATTAGTAGATATAAGATGGTGGGAACGATTCCTGGAGGCTGGGCCTAGGCAGTGCCACATCAGTATTGTCCCGTATGGCTCAAATCTGGGGGGTGTGCCTTACATAAAGGTGTGCCCTATAGTCCGAAAAATATGGTGTTTAACCCTTTTGCCGCCAGCCATTTTTCAGCAAAAAAATACCAATAAATATAACTGGGTATAGAAAAAATAGTATTTGCAATTTTAGGAATTCCTCTGTGACATGTATAACATTAGGCCTATCCTTACCTCCCAAAATTAAGAAAATAGGGTCTTTGGATAACAGGCCCTGATTTGATGCCTTTTAGTGACATGGGTGTTAAACCTTTGTGGTGCATAAATGTGACATTGGCGGTGAAAGGTTTAAACATCTTTTTCCTCAGTATGAGTACAGTTAGAATTTGGACTGTATGAATGCCAGTCAGTTGTTTCCAGTTTTCAGTTTTCACTGGTCTCCCCGCTGCGTCCTCCGATTTCGGAGGAGATCGAAGGAGAAAAATTATTTCGAAGATTTTTTTTTTAAGGCAGAAGAATGGGCCAATAAGTCAGAAAGATAGTAGATGATACTAGAAAGCAAAGGGAAAAGGCAGAGTCAAAGAGAGTGGCAGATTAGAGGAAATTACAAGCACAGAACTTCCAGAAGGTGGGGGAACTATTTTTATGAAAGACAACCCCCCCCCCCCTCCCCTCCACGGTATCCCCACGGGAAGAGACTCGTGGAGGGGGCGGGGTCATCCAGCTCCCCATATGGAGGCACGAGGCATCCACCCACTGGCCCAGCATGAGGCAACATTGACATTGCGACTTCACTCATTCTTTTCACCATGTGACGGCGCTGCGGTTCAGGGGGTCTAAAGTATGGAGCAGAGTTGAGTCTCTCTCTCCTCTCCCTGTCACTCTCTCTCTCTATATATATATATATATGTGACCCAGCACCACAAAAGGGACATTAAGTCGCTGGGCTAGTTTCTCACAACAGGCTCGCAAAGTCAAAAATCTTATTTATTTTATCAATTTTGAGTAATGGGCATTTTTGTTGCTCTCTAACATCTCATCTGTCATGTTTATAAGGACAATCCTTGTTATTGCCTCTAAATACTCCACACAGTGCTTTTAAATGAGTAGGTTGATCCTTTTTCTTTAGCTAGGCTAAACTTTAGACTGTGATTTCTCAAAATGGCCGAAGGTCAGCCGACCAACTGTAAATGCTTATTATAATTCTAAAACGGAAAATGTTACAAGAATGGTTCTTATATTATTTGAAAGAGAATTGTCTGAAGTTTCTAGCTGTACCATTATCTCAGAATGGTCATTTTGACACTTAACTCATTCTGCCCTGTGCCCGACAATTTGTCGGGCGTGTGAGAACAGTTGCCAGCGCCTGTGCCCGACAAACTGTCGGGCTTGACCCCTTACCTTCTTTCACCTTCGACCTCATGAATATTAACGACTAAAGGGAGCTCACTATGTGCCCCTTTATTTTCGAAAATCTTGCCACACAAAGTGCGCCGGTTTTCAAGCATGTCTGAGCGATTTTTGTATTTTTTCTGATTATTTTATCATCACCATGAGTAAGCGACCAAGGTTTAGTGTGAAACAAGTCATTGATGAGATATTTGCTGACGATGACAGTGATTTTGACCCAGAAGAGGACGAAAGGACGAAACACAGAAATGAGCGAAAGTGAGCAGACGAATAATTCTCGTCTGCTAAATAAACCGGTGCTGATGCATTTTTGAGCTTTAACCGGAGTGTGACCCATAAAATTTGCTGCTGTCTCTCAAAAACCCCCAGGCTGGGAGTGCAGCTCTCCAGTCTAACAAGCAGGGCACAAAGGGTTAATGTTCCTTTCGTGGTGCTAGGTCACATATATATCTCTCTATCTCTCTCTCCCCAACAAAGGCTACCACTAGGTTTGGACCCACTCAACCACCACACAGTGAAAAAAACGAGCTAAGTCAACCGTTCTGAAATAAACTAGGCCTACAAGAAATGCCAATAGAGAATTTCAGATTCGATTCAGAAAAAAAACACCTGATCTTTTGCAAGTCGGTCCTAATCTTCTGAAACTACCGGTAAACTCAAAGCATCATATTGGCTCTTTGTGACTGATGGAATTTGTAGATATTACTTGGAAAAAACACACCAAAAAACTTGACTTTAACCCTTTCACCGCCAAAGTCGCATTTTAGCACCACAGTGATTTAACACCTATGTCACTAAAAGGCATCAAATTGGGGTCTATTATCCAAAGACCCTATTGTCTTAGTTTTGGGAAGTAAGGACAGACCTCATTTTAGATATATCACAGAAGAATCCCCAATACTGCATATGGATTTTGTTCTCTACCCAGGTAGATGTAATGGCTATTTTTGGCTGAAATATGACTGGCGGTGAAAGGGTTAAAACCAACAAAAACTCATTTCCCTGATTTTTCATACATGCACACACACACAGTCACACACTCAATCTTCTACACCCACCCACCCACCCATACATCTAGTCCCCCATCCAACTCACACGTCAAAACACTCACCACGGGCACTGTTCCATCCTGTCTCTTACAGCACTCCAGTGCGTCCTCTCCTGTCCGGTACAGTATGTCCTGAACCATGCCCTGCGTTCATTAAAAAAAACCATGTTATTTTCCATATTTTTTGGAGTATAAGGCACAGCTTTGTGCAAGGCGCACTCCACAAATTTGACCCAAATTTCGGATTCTGCTATCTAACTTTCTTACTATTTTATTAGTCATATTATTATAAGGCGCAGGGGACCGAGTCTGGGAAAAAAAAGTATCTGTCCGAGTCTCTCTGTGTAACTGTGTCAAAAAGCATATCACAAGTAAAAAGAGAGAGAGAGAGAGAGAGAGAGAGAGAGAGAGAGAGAGAGAGAGAGAGAGAGAGAGAGAGAGAGAGAGAGAGAGAGAGAGAAGAGAGAGAGACTGGACACTGGATATTTTTACTGTCATTACCTCAAACGGATCAAGAAAGAGTTAGAAAGTCAGAGAGAGAGAGAGAGAGAGAGAGAGAGACAGAGAGAGAGAGAGACAGACAGAGAGAGAGAGAGAGACAGAGACCAAGAGAGAGAGAGAGGTTCTGCAACAAATGAAAGCCATGACAGGGGAAAGTAGCTGCCCCATTTTCACCGGCTACTGACCTGGGTGTCCAGCCTGCACACCCCGTGGTCCTTGGAGTACTGGACCTTGGCCGGCATGGTCAGCAGACAGGCGTCACAGGGCTGCCACGCCAGCTCTAGTAGGGTTCATACAGATTTTTCATATAAAAATTCACAAACTCTCAAAGATCTCCATCAGTGTAATTACCATCAATGTTGATCCTAGGATTTTAGAAAAGGGGTCTCCCTTGACTGGAAAAAGGGAGCCCCTTGGCTCCCCTCATCAACAAAATTGAGCAGCATAATAAAAGTTCATGCACACGATTTTTTTAAACTTTGTTTAAAGGTTTGTTTCTCTGTGTGTGTGTGTGTGTGTGTGTGTGTGTGTGTGTGTGTGTGTGTGTTGCATACATTGCAGGGGGAGAGGGTGGAGAGGAGCGAGGATGTGCGGTGGGACAAGGAGACAAAAGATTGAGACAGTAGCTATAAGGCACCTAAAATGAGGAAAGAGGGATGCAACTGGGAGAAAGAAGGGTGAAAAGAATTGTTAAAAATGAGAGAGAGAGATTAGAATCAAAGTGAGAGAGAGAGAGAGAGAGAGAGAGAGAGAGAGAGAGAGAGAGAGAGAGAGAGAGAGAGAGAGAGAGAGAGAGAGAGAGAGAGAGAGAGCACTGTGTTCCAAGTCTAACCAAAGTCCTTACTTTACAACTGCCGCATTCAGTAGCTTTCGCATTGTGACCGATTCAGCGATCATATCATGGCTCTAATTGTGGATGTCATCGTCCTCTTCTTTGAAACACAACCAAGCCTTTCGAAAGACTGTTGTTGGCGTCATATCCAGCTCGTTTCGCAAGGCACAGTTCCGATTTGGTTGACGCATCGCTGCGTAATCGGCCAGTCGCGAGTGCCATTTTTTCTTCTTCTTCTTCATTTCTTGACCCATAGTGTTTTTCGATGGTTGTGCAAGCATTCTCTGTTGATAGGCCACGAAACCAAACACGTTTGCTTTGTTTTCTTTGCTCACAGCGCCTTACAACAATTGCTGTCGAGCATTGAAGAAAACTTAGCTGGTAGTTGCGGACTGACAATTTGTGTGATTGGGCAGAGCCAAAGTCCTCAGCCAATCAAAAGCGTTCGCAGAAAGGATACTTGGTAACTCAGTATTGAGAAGACTATAAACACAGCAGCCGCGATTCCGCGCTCGTTAAAGTAAAGCGCGTTTGTTTTGATTTTTTTGGGCGTGACTTGGGCCGCACTGTTCGCGATTTTATGCGTCCAAATCAGAAAAAATGTGTGAATCCCGCAAGACCGCGCTCTAGAATCAACACTGTACCATCATTATCACTATCACCACCATCATCATCAAGATTGTTGGTCATCATCGTAGTTTTCTGTTTCTCACCTGCACCAGGTGGGATGGCCAGCAACATGTCCAGGCTACTGACCCACACACCAGGGGGCGCCCCCACCGAAATCTGAAACCAACAACACGCAAAAAAATAAATTGAGAAATAAAATTTTTTATATTTTTTTAATGAAATGACCATACCATTAAGTTTAACTCGTTCAAGTTGTTCCGGCCATATATGTCCGGAATTAATAGATGGACGTCAATTTGATGCATTTGCTTTAAGGGAAGTAAATCTGTGTGCACACCATGCCTTGGTGACTTCTAAACTCGCTTCGCTCCCTTAGACCACAATGTTGCCTCTGACTTTGCTTTTGTAGTGGTTTGTTGTGGTGAAAGTAAACCAATCGGTGTAGAGAGTTTTTCTATATAAAGTCTATATATAAAAAAGTCTGATCTACCACTTCCCTATGTCTAAACCTGAAGTAAAAACCTGTAATCTTCTTTCATTTCTCCTTTTGTTTATGTTTGTTTTGTTTGTGTGTATGGCTGGAGTGATTTGTGAGGTTTTGCTTAATAATTCAAAATCATTGCGATGCGAATGAATTAAGATGTAGTGACTTGATTATTATGCATGGCTCAGAACTGGGAAGGCAGGGTCCTTTTATGACCTTTACTTCCCCCCGTGGGGATACCAGGGGGTCTTTTTGTAAAAATAGTTCCCCCACCTTCTGGAAGTTATGTGCTTGTAACTTCCTCTAATCTGCCACTCTCTTTGACTCTGCCTTTTCCCTTTGCTTTATATTATCTATCTTTCTGACTTATTGGCCCATTCTCCTGCCTTTTTTCAAAAAAATCTTCCAAATAATTTTTCTCCTTTGAGCTCCTCCGAAATCGGAATGTGTCAGCTGTACGCAGCGGGGAGACCATTTTGTTCTCTCATCCCGTTGTACTCCCCACCGCATCCCCCACCTCCCCACCCCACCCCCGCCCCCCTACTCCCCACACCTACCCTATACACACAGGCACACGCGTTAAGCTGATACTGAAGGGCAATTAGGTGGAAGCCAATAGCGGTGAATAGCGCGATGTTGGTACATCGGTAAAGTAATCTCCACTCTTCACCTGTCTTCTTGACGGCTCGCTCGCAGCAGTGAGCTGTGTGTGAGTAAGGAGCTGTGTGTGGGTAAAGTGTTGATTGAACTTAACGTCCGTTTTGGGGTTGGAGCAAATGTAAATCGGGTCCTATCGCACGCGTTTATGAACGGATGCTGTTGAAATTTTGCACCAAGATAGTCACTATCCCTGGTCATGAATGTTCCAAATGCCGAGTCAATGTCGGGTCTCGTTTCGCTGCGGTAGTCACTGTCCCCAGTTTTTACTCCCCTTCCAAATTTGAAGGCAATCGGTCCAGAAATACCGGAGATACGGGCGCCGAGAGGCCGGTGGATACGTTTCGCACATTTGCCAAACCGCGCAAATGACACGGCCGCCTCGGTTTCCGTTGCCATTGCCCCGTTAGGGCTCACAGCAAATTTGAAGCGATTCGGTCGAAAAACGGCGGAGTTATAAGGCCCGTTTTGTGTTTCACACACACACACACACACGGACACTTGGCTTTTTACTATATGATTATTATTATTATTATTCCCACGGGGGAGACCTTTTTCACACTCACTCTCTCAGTGATGATCTTGAGCAGCAGGTCGATGTTGCAGACCAGTCCATCTGCAGGGGCAGCTGTGAATTTGGCTGGCAGTGTGGTGAAAGGGCGACCACAGGCATCATACGAGTAGGTGTTGCCCTGGACGAATACATTCAAAAAAACAGATTTATCTATTCTATTTTTATATGCGTTCAACAACAGTCCAACAACAGAGAGAGCGGAAGGAGAGAGAAAGACAGGAAGAGATGAAGGGAGAGAGAGAGAGGAAGGAGAGAGAAAGACAGGAAGAGACGAAGGGGGAGAGAGAGAGAGGAAGGAGAGAGAAAGACAGGAAGAGACGGAGGGAGAGAGAGAGAGAGTAAGGAGAGAGAAAGACAGGAAGAGAGAAGGGGAGAGAGAGAGAGAGGAAGGAGAGAGAAAGACAGGAAGAGATGAAGGGGGAGAGAGAGAGAGGAAGGAGAGAGAAAGACAGGAAGAGACGAAGGGGGAGAGAGAGAGAGGAAGGAGAGAGAAAGACAGGCAGATATGAAGACAGAAGAGAGTGTCAGAAGGAGAAAAAGAGACAGTCAGAGAAATACTCAGAGTAAAACAGAGAGAGATAGACTAGACAGACAAAGATACAGAGAGAAATACAGATAGACAGATTGACACAGACAGAGAGAGAGAGAGAGAGAGAGAGAGAGAGAGAGAGAGAGAGAGAACGAACGAACGAACGAACGAACCTTTTTTATTGAGGGAAAAGACTAAGCACTATACAGGCTTGTTTGCATCCAGCCCTCATAAAAAATGAAAAAGGAGAAGAAAAAACAATAACCACCATTAACAATAAATGGAACATTTAAAAAAAGAATGAAAGTGAAAAAGCATGCACATACAAAATTCACACTTATCAAATAACCATGAGAAAACATCAAACACATTGAAATTAAAGTTACCCATTAGAAGCACGCACACACACACACGCACTTACGTTACAAATGCACGCACGCACACGCACACACACGCACACGCGCACGCACACGCGCACACACACACACACACACACACACACACACACACACACACATACACACATTTGATCTCTCTCTCCCTCCTCTCTCTCTCTCCCTCCCTCCCTCCCTCCCTCTCTGTCTCTCTCTTTTACACACACACACACACACACACACACACACACACACACACACACACACACACACACACACACACGCGCGCGCGCGCGCGCGCGCGCGCGCAAATTCCTGTCAAGAAGTAAAAGGGACAAAAGCAAAGTTACATTCACATGTATCTTGAGGAAACAGGTGGTGGAATCTGGGAGAAGGTTTAATAATATGAACAACATGTTATAGAATTGAATTAAGAGAGAGAGAGAGAGAGAGAGAGAGAGAGAGAGAGAGAGAGAGAGAGAGAGAGAGAGAGAGAGAGAGAGAGAGAGAGAGAGAGAGACAGAGTGAGAAAACAAAGAGAGTCGCTAGTCAGAAGGAGAAGAGACAGAGAAAGACAGAGTGGCAAAAAACAGAGACAGACAGAGAGACAAACGGAACAAGTGTCTTACATGATGAATGATGAGAATGTTGACATTTTGCAACACATCTGGATTGATCACCTGTGAAACAGACACGCACACACACACACACACACATACACACACACACACACACACACACACACACACACACACATACACACATACACTCACACACACACACACACACACACACACACACACACACACACACACACACACACACACACACACACACACACACTCACACACACACACACACACACACACACACTCACACACACACACACACACACACACACACACACACACACACACACACACACACACACACACACACATACATACTCACACACACACACACACACGCCACTGATCATTTGCATGTGCACCCAATAAAATCACACAAAAAGTTTAAAACAAACACAAATGTACTACTACCAGACAGTAGAGCTCTGTAGACAAAAACTCAAAAAGCGAAAATCTCCTAAATATGAGGAAAATTGTGGTTAGAATATCCTTTACAATACAATTCTGAATAGTGAATACAACAAGGCTTACACAAGATCAGTGCACTTTAATAATAATAATAATAATGGGAATTTATATAGCGCTCTTTCTCACATGAGCTCAGTGCGCTTTACATTGATAACAAGAACATTAAAGGCAAACAAATAATGAATTTATTAGAAAGTAAAATAAACACGATGATTGCAGTTTACACAAAATCTCATCACTTTATGGGTTTTGCTAACCTACCAAACAGCAAGGTGGAGGGGGTACCTTCTTCTCTGAAGACCCTCTTTTGTCCCTCTCTCCTTAGAGTTTCTTTGCAATTTTCTGTTACGTTCGATCCTCTTTGATCCTCCATCCCTTCCGGACATAAGATTTTTAAAAAATCTTTTTTTTCCATATTCTTTTCCCCCTTTTCTTGTGATCGTTTTGCTGAAATCAGGAAGTTTATAAACAAAAGCAAGGAAGACTTGCATAAATGTGACCTAGCACCACGAAAGGGACATTAAGTCACTGGGTTAGTTTCTCACAACAGGCTTGCAAAGTCAAAAATCTTCTTCTTTTTTTAATCAATTTTGAGTTATGGGTATTTTCGTGCTCTCTAACATCTCATCTTTCATATTTTATAAAGAACAAGCCTTGTTATGGTCTCTAAATAATCCAAAAAGTGTCTTAAAATGAGTAGGTTGATGCATTTTTTTTCCAGCCAGGCTAAACTTTAGACTATGATTTCTCAAAATGGCTGACAGTCACCCTACCAACTTTAAATGCTCATAACTCTAAAACGAAAAACGTTACAAGAATGGTTCTTATATCATTTGACAGAGAATTATTGTCTGACGTTTCTAGCTGCAACATGATCTCAGGATGGTCATTTTTACACTTAATGTCCCTTTCGTGGTGCTAGGTCACAAATACGAATAAAAATGACATGAACATCTTTATTAACTATCAAAAGCATTCTATTTCTAAAGTTAATTCATTCAAGTCTTTCCGGCCATATATATGTCCGGAACTAATAGATAGAGGGCAATTTGATGCATTTGCTTCAAGGGAAGTAAATCTTTGTGCACCTTGGTCACTTCTAAACTTGCTTTACTCCCTTAGACTAAAATTTTGCATCTGACTTTGCTTTTGTAGTGGCTTGTTGTAGTGAAGCCAATCGGTGAAGAGTTTTTCTATATAAAGTCTATATATGTATGTGTGTGTATGTGTGCGTGCGTGCGTTCATGTGTGTGTGTGTGTGTGTTTGTGCATGTTTGTGTGTGTGGATGGAGTGATTTGTGAGTTTGTTCAATAATTCAAAATCGTTACGATGTGAATGAGTTAAATTCATAAAGCTGTGTCTTACGGTGTATCCCTGTCGTGCTGAGATGTGTTCGACTACGGTCAGCAAAGCGTTGATCGTAGCCCCTCCGCTGCCCACTGTTGTCTTGGGGTCGTCTACTGTCAGTAGAATCACGTCCTTCTCTATCTGGCCCTTGGACTGACGAGCCTCCAGTTCTGTAAATCATCACACACTAGAGGAAAAGTCTAGGAACAATGTATGCTAAAAGTAAAACGCACATGGAATACATGTGTGCGTGTTCACACACACACACACACACGCACACACACACACACACACTCACACTCACACATGTAGTGTTGTTTTAGGGTTGTCAACTGTCAGCAGAATCACGCACGCACGCACGCACGCACGCACGCACGCACGCACGCATGCAGTAACACACACACAGAGAAATTCTTAAAGAGAAAAATTATCTTGCCAAAATTGGACACGCTGGGCCTACAGGACTGTCTGAATGATTGAAGAAGAAGAAGAAGAAGAAAAAGACCAATAAGCCTTCATCAGTCTTGACAGAGATAGGCAGAAACAGACAGAGACAAACAGAGACAGACTCAAGAGTTCCAGGAGAACTGACCAGTCTGCAGGGTGTGAGTCCAGTTGCTGTTGGGACAGGTCAGCACGACTGCTGTCCACTTCATCTTGACCATTGCTAGTCTATTTCAATTTCCCAGCCTGCAAGACAATATAGCATAAATCGCATATTTGATAGTTACGGTACACATAGACACACGCAGTGATGTACCTAGGATTGAAAAGTGATAGGACAAACTGTCCTGAGACAAGAGAAATCAACAGGACAATGTCCTGGCTCTTGCAGAAATCAATACGACAAAGCGTGACAGTGTTCAAAATTTAATCAGATATTTGTCCTGACAGTGGAGAACACAAAAGGACATTTTTTTATTTTAATAGGTCATTGTCCTATGACCGGGACCTCGGAACATCACTGCACACCAGCTTAAAATACAAAGCCTTCATCCTTTGCTTGCACGAATTCATGTCCCGTCTGGATTCCTAGAAAGAGAATGTACAGTGGCAAGTTCGATGCAAACATGCGCAGGGTGGCATACTTGGTAAAAATAAGTTTTGTGTATTTGGCGGTTTAAGGTTTTGGTTAGGGTTAGGGATAGGGTCAGTTTAATTTCACATTGAATGGTTAAAAGATACACATTCTAAAGTTTCGCTGAAAACCGACATTGACAGGCGAATGGTATTACTTTCCATATTTGGAGATGACCAAGTGCAGCATTGAACGTCTTGTAGGAGAATGTTTGCCTGACGAAACTGATGAACTGACGAAAAGAGCTCCAGCCTGGCTTGACCCTTTCTCAGTTTTTGTCATTAGACTATCCAGGGCTCCCAGGGACCCCCATTTGGGGGTCTCTGAAGTACAACAATTCTAAAGGACCCTCTAAAAGAATGTGCAGAGGGTCCCAGGGATGCACTAGAAAAATTCTTTTCAGCATTCGCAATTCCACTGGGACCCTCTATCCCGCCTCTAGGACCCTCTATACTGTAAGTGAAGGAGTCCCTGGGACCCCTTGTTTTGTGGGACGATTGGGAGCCCTGCTATCTCTCTTAACTCTTCTTGATCAGTATGTTTGCTTTGGCTATGCTTGTCGCAGCCAAAAAAGTCGCTCAGTCAAATAAATCGCCCGGCTACTATGAGAGTGTGTATTTGCGACATTTTGCGACATTGAGCATGAACCACAAATTTTACTTTTTTCTAGGGTTAGGGATAGGGTTAGGGTTAGGGTTAGGGTTAGGGTTAGGTAAATGGTTCAAGTACAGAAAAAGTGAAATTTCTGGTTGTCGCAAATACACACTCTCATAGTAGCGGGCGATTTATTTGACTGAGCGACTTTTTTGACTGCGACAATGCTGTCGCTGATCAACTTGCCATTGACTTTCAGAGGCGCAACTCTTACATTGTCCTGCCGTTTTAGTTTGTTTAATTGGTCGTTAGTTTGTTTAATTGGTCGTTTTTGTTGTTGTCGTTCTTTTTTTCTTCCTTTTTTTTTTTATAGGCGTGAGATCCCTCTGTAACTGTGTAAGTCTGAAGATTAACCCTTTCACCGCCAAAGTCGCATTTTAGCACCACAGTGATTTAACACCTATGTTACTAAAAGGCATCAAATTGGGGTCTATTATCCAAAGACCCTATTGTCATAGTTTGGGGAAGTAAGGATAGACCTTATTTTATATATATATTTTTACACGTTGGACTGTAGAGGGGAAGTATTGTTTTTATTTTGATCTTGATGGTTTTTTGCTCCTTCTGTTGCCTACTTTTTGCTCCTTTTGCTATATTTGATGTTTGCTGTTTAATTGTTTGTCTGTGTTGATAAGGGCGCATTCGCCGAAATATCCAGTAGTTTTGTTTTGTCTCTTGTGAATAAAATAACGTCACTTTGCACTTGTCGTGTAGTTGTTTGTTTGCTGTATATATATATATATATGTCACAGAAGAATCCCCAATACTACAAATTAATTTTGTTCTCTACCCAGGTAATATTAATGGAATTTTTTGGCTGAAATATGGCTGGCGGTGAAAGGGTTAAGGGCCATGGAGAAAGGAAAAACAAAACAACAACAAAAAACAGACAGTGCAGTGTCAAGAATGAGATTGGTGAACGGTTTTTGGTCGTTTCGGCCGCGCTCTACGAGTCAAATCGGACTCGTTTCCGTCCAACTCATCCTCGTTTCCGACCAACTCGTCCTCGACATAATTATGTTTTTTTGTGTATCTCTCTCTCTGTGTCTCAGTCTCTCTGTCTGTTTCTCTTTAGTTTATTTCTCTGTTTTCCTGTCTCTCTCTGCCTCTCACTCTCAGACTCTCTCTCTCTCTCTGTGTCATTGTCTCTCTCTCTTTCTCTCTATCTCTCTTTCTGCTTCTGTCTCGTCCTCGACATAATTATGTTTTTGTATGTGTTTGTGTATAGATCTCTCTCTCTGTGTCTCAGTGTCACTATCTGTCACACTCAGTACTCACTGACTCAGTGTGAGTGTCACTCACTTGGTCACTGAAGAAAACTACACTTGTGACTTGTGACTAGTTAATGAAAACAGTTAGCAAGACTTACCAAGATAAAGTAGGAAGCTATATATCTAGGCCTAAACAAGTAGCAAAACAATGTTTTGTTATCGCACCTGTTTGTGATGAAGTGCCAAGTGGGAATGAAGACAATCTCAGAGTACACTCCCCTGAAAAGGAATTTTTAAGTGTACCCACGAAAATAGGGCCCCTAGTCGAAAACTTACCCCAGAACTTGTTTTAACAAAAATAATTGTCACATCCATTATTGCAAAGTCGATAAAAGAAACCGATTTTCCGGTAAGCACATGCCCCCTTTTATCTCCTACCTTTGGACCGTATTTTTCTAATATGGAGCCGACGATCATCAACTTCTCATTAAACAAACAAACAACTACACGTTACCAAAGATACTGTACAGTCTTTGATTATACTAATGTATTACTTACATATAGTACATATCTATATTGTTAAAAACTCGGGACTTTACTGGTGTTGCACTGCCTCCGGGCATTGCAGCCAGTATTGTTCCCACCATCTTTGTATTTACAAATGTCCCATATGTGTCTATGACCGAGAGGACGTAAAACACCATTTTTCATTCATTCATTGTACAGTCTTTGACGTTACTGCTCATACTACTCAGTGTGGCGGTACCATAGCCGATGAGGTTTAACCGAGGCGTGGTTACTGCTACACCTATCTATATTCAGTGTTAAAAACTCGGGACTTTACTGGTGTTGCACTGCCTCGGGGCATTGCAGCCAGTATTGTTCCCACCATCTTTGTATTTATAAATGTCCCATATGTGTCTATGACCGAGAGGACGTAAAACATCATTTTCATCAAACAACTACACGACAAGTGCAAAGTGACGTTATTTTATTCACAAGAGACAAAACAAAACTACTGGATATTTCGGCGAATGCACCTAGTAGTAGTAGTAGTAGAATAGGGACTAATCAAGCCGTTAAGCTTTTTAGCAGTTCCATCGATTTTTAATTTGATATTTTTTAGCGGTCAAGGTTTTACGGTTGAATTTTCCTATAATACAAAAATTAATAATCAATGCTTCTAAATACATTTACTAATTTTGGAGAATTGTCAAGACGATTTTTTAATATATTAACATATAGGTGCACATTTTAAATCAAAAGTTAAATCATTCCAACAATTAGCAACTCTGTTTAGTAAAACAATTTTTTCTAGTGTTAGTTTTACATTGTTTAATAAAAACTTTACCGTATGAATTTCTTGTTGTACTGCATTGAGGTGATTTAAATATGTTATTCCAAGACAGATCAACAAGGCCATTGAATATCTTATGTGTTTCAATAAGGTCTCCCCTTACCCTTCTTCCTTTAAGTGAGTATAAATTTAGATACAAAAGTCTATTTTCATAGGTCATGCTTTTACATCCCTTAACCAATTTTGTTGCCCTGCGTTGAACCTTCTCAATTGCTTTTGATTGATATTTATACTTAGGGTACCATATTGTATTGCAATACTCTACATGCGGCCTCACTAAATCTTTATGCAGTTTTGAAAAAATGTTGTAGTCAATATTAATAAATGTTCTTTTAATTAAACCTATCATTTGGTTAGCCTTACTTACGCAAGTTTGGATATGACTATTAACGGACAAATCCTTGTCAAATATCACCCCTAGGTCTTTTTCACTTTCACATGCTGTTACTGTGCACAAGTCATTGTTCTTAAACATAGTGTATTCTTTATTAGGATTATTTCTACCGACGTGCATAACCTTACATTTGTCTGCGTTAAAATATAGATTCCATTTTGTAGTCCAGCCTTCTAGTTCATTTAAATCTTGTTGTAATATCTGACAATTACAAGTCTAGAAGTGTTAAGAATTTTGGTGTCATCCGCAAAAATTTGACATGATGATGTAACACACTCAGGCAGATCGTTTATAAAGAAACCTTTATTAACACAGACAAACAATTAAACATCAAACAGCAAATATAGCTGTATAGGGGAAGACGGGGTAAAAAGCGCATGGGCGGGTAAGAAGCCCACCTGGATCTGGATCTGGATGTAAATAAAGAAAATTTCAGTCAAATTTGCCCATGAGACGAATGCTAGACATTAACGCTCGTCTCATGGGCAAAATGAGACTGAAATTTGCTTCATTTCATGAGATAATTTGGGGTGGGCTTCTTACCCGCCCATGCGCTTTTTACCCCGTCTTCCCCTATATGATATACGATTGATTCACTCGCCTATGACCCCAAAAACCTGAGTCAGTCTTACGATACCTTGAGTATGTAAAAATAAAACCAAAAACACAAAGATGGGACTTTGAAAGCCTAACGGCTATATTATTATCGTCCCTATTCCTAATCCTAATCCTAAAATAGCAAAAGGAGCAAAAAGCAGGCAACAGAAGGAGCAAAAAAACATCAAGATCAAAATAAAAACAATACTTCCCCTCTACAGTCCAACGCGTAAATGATACAACAAAGTTGAAACCAAAGAGAAAGGCTGTGAACACAAATCAGGGGGGGGGGGGGGAAAAAGGGGGGGGGGGGGGTCGCCGCCTAGCGCATCAAACCCATGTCTGACCCCAAAGTGGGTTGCCCCACCCTGGCACCGAGGGGTGAGGGGGGAAACGGAAGTTCTCCGAGAAAGAAAAAAAACCCTAGTCAGACACACTTGTCTATGACATGAAAAAGAAAAAACGCATTTAGAGGAATAAAGGAGTAAGGGGGAAAAAACAACTCTCTGGGAGAAAAACAAACCTGCGCATGTGGTCAAAGACAAGTGCAACAAACCCCTCTCACACACACAAACACATACATACACTCTCTCTCTCACTCTCTCACACACAACCACACACTGGGACTGGAGGAATGCAAAATAAGCGAATGGCATACTTTGGAGAAGAAAAAAAAATCTAAAAGGGGTGGTGGGGTGGGGTGGGAGTAGGGTTTGGAAGGAAGGGGTGGGGAGGGGTGTGAGGAGGAGGTTATGGGAAGGAGGGGGTGGGTGGGTATTGGGCGGTAGCGAAGGATAGGAATCAAATTGATCATTATTGGCTCTTGCAGCTAGTTGGGCTTAATCTTTGTGAAGAACAAACTCCCAAATAGAGGCTAAAAAATTCGGCTCTGTTTTGCTTAGAAAGATTCACTCAATACAATGGATAGTGAAGGACAGGCTTGCATTGTGGGCTCTTGCAGCTAGTTCGGTTTGGTCTTATGTGAGAGATTGACCCAAACAAAGTTGAAAATGAATACTAGACATTCCATTTGAAACAAGTTTGTAAATTAATTGGGAACAAGATGCAGAGGTCCACGCCAGGGGAGAGGGCTTCGGGCAGTGGGGGGAACCTTCTTCGCTTAGCTGTGGCTATTGAACCCTACCACACTGCCCAATATACAGGGGCCACTCCTTCGCTTAGCTGTGGCTATCGGACCCCTGTCCCCCCAACCCAGATGGGATACACAGGGAAGTGGGGGAAATGAAAACTAGACATTCCATTAGAAGCAAGTTTGTAAATTAATTAGGAATACAGAGGTCCACGCCGGGGGAGGGGGCTTCGGGCAGTGGGGGGAACCTTCTTCGCTTAGCTGTGGCTATTGAACCCTACCACACTGCCCCTGCAGTATACCCTGGCAAGGGTCACTCCTTCGCTTAGCTGTGTCTATTGGACCCCTATCCCCCCAACCCAGACGGGACACACAGGGAAGTGGGGGGGGGGGGGGGGGGGGATAGGGGAGGAGTTTTGGGACAGGGTGAAGGAGGGGGGTAGATGGGTTCAAGAACATGTTAAAGCAAACTTCTCATTAAGTTTTGTAAATCTACTAAGTGTGCATGTGTGTGTGTGTGTGTGTGTGTGTGTGTGTGTGTGTGTGTGTGTGTGTGTGTGTGTGTGTGTGTGTGTGTGTGTGTGTGTGTGTCACAGTGTGTTTTTTGTCACACACACACACACACACACACACACACACACACACACACACACACACACACACACACACACACACACACACACACACACACACACACACACTGACAGACACAAACAGAAATAACTTTTTTTGTTTTGTGAACTACGTGCATGATTTCAACTTTGACTTAGTTAGGCCATGGATGCTATATGTAGTGTCCATGGTTAGGCACAGCTTTTGCCTGATTACGTTTAGTCTATAGTTGAGTGTGTTCGTAAAAGGATAAATAAAATCCGAAGTATGCCCACCAGCTAAACTTGGGCGTTTTTTCTTCTTCAAACAAACAGAAAGAAAGAGAGACAGACAGACTGACAGACACACAACATCCAAACTATTGTTCACGAACAAATTCTCCTCAGTCACAAGTAGCTTCACTCGGGAGGGGTATAAGTTGTTCTCGTACACCGTGTCGAAAGTCGACTTCCTGTTTGATGATGCTTTCGATATCCTACAAACTGTACAATGCATGGATACTGTCAGGTCTGAACACTGATAAGATTGTTGACCAGTTGAGTTTGGAGGCGATTTTCGTCACAACGTAAAGAATGAAAGATGGACGTTGAACAGGTACTTTAGACTTACAAGCCGTAACTTCACATTTATGCCCGTCAAGAACGATAATTAGTAACATAAAAGAACATAGCGATTGCTTTTTCAGTCAACAGATTATCGTTCTTGAAGGGCATAAATGTGAAAACTTCATAGAATTTGCAGTTTGGATTTTTTTTTTTTAAAGCCCAGAGAACATGAAGCTGTCACTCAAGTGTCACTGTATCAGTAACTGTTACTGTGCCAGTGTGTGTGTGTGTGGTCGAGGGGGGGGGGGGGGGGGGGTACACATTCTCTCTCTCTCTCTCTCTCTCTCTCTCTCTCTCTCTCTCTCTCTCTCTCTCTCTCTCACACACACACACACACACACACACACACACACACACACACACACACACACACACACACAGACATACATTTTCAGATTTTGATTCACTGTTACTTATAAAAAAAATTTTTTTTTAAATATTCATTTTGTAAAGAGATCAGATGTCAAGTAGGGTTTTAAAAAGCTTCACGGCTTGGTTACTACTGCTACTACTAGGGTTACTGTATTGATGTAGTGGTGGTGGTGTGTGTTTGTGCGTGCACACACACACCTCATTGCAAAAGGAGAAAGAAAAATTATCCAAATAATAAACTCACAATTTGGTTGGAAAGGGGCGGGTTAGGGGGTGCAAAATCCTGGTGGCCGACACTGAACTGAACTGAACTGTCGTTCGGTGAAGTGTCATGTTACTGTGACAGTACCCCTAGACCCCAAAATTCACAATTTTGTGTGTAACTGTAAGTGAAGATATTGATCTATCGACGCAAAATCAATTTGTCATTAATTAATCTATCCCCCTTACTGTGTCCTCACTGTGTATAGCCCAAATTTTACCCGGGCATGAAATCTAACACTTTTAATTCTTTTTTTTTTTTTTGCTGTCCCATCTTCTGGGCCATACGGTGTCAGTGTGGCGTTGCTTCCACACCACTCATTCCAAATCCCAATTCGCAGTCACACCCCAGCTTGTTCAGGTCGCAGAATCCAAGACCAGCAGTCCAAGGGGAGTGAATCTATGTTCGGACGTCAGAAGGCAAGTAGCCGAGGAGACACTGCACTGCTGCTGAGTCATTTCAGTGGAGTTCAGTGGAGCCTGTTCAGGACACCACCTACTAGTACTATTGTCTTAGTCGCGGAGCCAGCGTGAGTGAGGTCCTCCTCCGAGGGTGCCACCACGACCGTCCACCGACAGCTCCCCAGAACACACTGATCCCCATGACTTTGACCCGAACGCACCAAGGCATAGACTGGATTGGAAACCGAAACCGAGGTCACTATGAGAACAGGGCATGCAAAGCCACAGAATTTGATACATTTTTCTTTTTAATGTCTTATAATGATTGATGGAAATGAGGTGGATGACTATGATGATGCTATGGAGTTCTGTATAGGTCTGAGACTACATGTGACTCTTAGTTTTAATTCTATTTTGACACAGGGTACAGCAAAGACCAAGAAGCGTACACAGTACAAAGGCTATGGGACCACTGCGATGGAAAAGGCGATCGCCGCAGTGGAGAATGATGGGAAGACAGTATACCGGGCCGCCAAGGACTGCGGAGTTCCCATGAACACTCTGCGAGATCGCCTCATCGCAAAAAATGGGGTGAAGCCTAATGGGCCTGCGCGTCAAAAAGAGGTTTGTGTGCTAAAATTAACAATGTACATTTATATAACACTTTTTGTCCTTACGGAGCTCTAAGCGCTTCACAAAGGAATAAAAATAAAAATACACGAATTAGAACAAACTAATACACGAATTAGACACAAACGACACGCAACAGAATCACAACTAGGCCTACACTTCCCAGTTACCTCCCACTCCCACTCACCAAAATCCCGATCGTAACGACTGTGATCACGACAAAAATGTGTTTCACAATTTCTTACACACACGCACCAAATATCACCTCTACAATTGAACTCTTCATTGATGGTATTAGTGCCATGTTTATTGTTGGTTATTGTTTTAGTTATTGCTACTGGGGCGCTAGTGGGATCAGGTCCAAAAACCTGAGAATAGAACATTGGAAGGACTTCTTTAAAAAAAACCCACCTGAAATGACATTGTGAATTTTATCCAAAAAAATTAACTTCCTAAAAAAGTTGTTGAACGTCAAAACCTCCAACCGGGAATGATCACAGCCATCAAAACTTTTGTTGAGCAGGGGGTGCAGGTGGCTCATGTCAAAACAAAACATATAACCTGAAATTTTCACAACTGCGGAGCGGGCAATGTGTGTGTGAGTGTGTGTGTGTGGGTGTGTGTGTGTGTGGATTCCCTCTACACAAATCTGTCCCAGAAGCCACCCTCCCAAAACTGGAAGCCACAAGTTTTTGCACTCCAAAAACCAGAAGCTACAAGTTTTAACACTCCAAAAAACCAGGAAGCCACAAGTTTTTACACTCCAAAAACCGGAAGCCACAAGTTTTTACACTCCAAAAACCGGAAGCCACAAGTTTTTGCACTCCAAAAACCAAAAGCCACAAGTTTTTACACTCCCCCAAAACCGGAAGCCACAAGTTTTTGCACTCCCAAAAACCGGAAGCCACAAGTTTTTACACTCCAAAAACCGGAAGCCACAAGTTTTAGTATTTTACACTTGCTCCAAAAACCTGAAGCCACAAGTTTTTAGACTCCAAAAACCCGAAGCCACAAGTTCGGGCACCCAAACCCCCCAGGAATTCCAGAAAATTAGTACCCCTGTTACTATGTACTATTTTGTTCTCAGCTTTGACTTTCTGGGGGGTTAAATTTTAAAGTTTAAAACAAATTAGCCAGTTGTGTGGATGATGTGTTATTTTAACTGGTACTTTCAAGCTGAGTTTTTAAGGTTCACTCGATGAAATGTGTCTTGGGGACATAGAAAGTGCAGAAACCTTTTTATTATCTACTCTACAAAGTACAAATATCAATTGAGGGCTTGATAATGATTCTAAACAATGTCATCAGGAATTTGTTTTAAAGCTGATAGAAATAGTCTTCAGGAATGGCCTTGTCGTCCGGGACCACGGCCATAAAATTAAACATTTCCGCAACACTTTGAAGGCATGTACACATTGTACATACAGTGAACTTGAAATTTTATTTTGAAACAATATTTTGAGTTAAAAATACAGCGTAAAGGAAGATACAGTGGGACCTCAGAAAATTAGTGAGTTAAGACCTTGAGTTAGCAAATCACTCCATATACAGTGGAACCTCCTGTTAAGACCTTGAAAAATCATCCAAAATTAGGTCTTAAGTGGGGAGTGAGTTGTAATAGGGAGGTTATTTTAATGCTTACAAAGAACGGCAATGTCTCAGAAAAGTAGGCCTTAAGTGGGAGGGAGTCTTAATAGGGAAGGTCTTCATAGGGAGGTTCCACAGTATATGCAGTTACAATGGAACATCCCTTATAAGACCTCCCACTATAAGACTCCCTCCCACATAAGACCTATTTCTCTGAGACATTGCCCTTCTTTGTAAACATTAAAATTACTTCCCTTATAAACATTTTTTTTTTACTTCCCTTATAAGACCCATAGCTCCCTTATAAGACCTCATTTTGGATGATTTTTTAAGGTCTTATGAGGGAGGTTCCACTGTACTACATGTACCCAGGAATGGGAAGATTCAAAGAGGGAAGTTCCACTGTAAATCCTCCGAGAGAGTGAGGATTTACCCTGGGCAAGGCTTCCCTACTTTTTAAACATTGAAATACATGTGTCATTTCAGGAGTGAGATAAAAATGTTTACTTTCTCCCATGCAATGTTGTTGTCTTTTTATATGTCGTCAGGCTGACGGTAACACAGCATCCAAACAGTCAGCAGGGAAAAGCGAACAAGGATCGAAGGCAGACGTCATTCTAGAAGATGACGTGATTGAACGTTGGCACAACATTGGCATGACAGAGGGACTGAACAGCAATGCTGACATTGTGGGCTTCCTGGTGTCGCTGTGAGTATGTCACTGTTGTCAGAGAACAATCAGCTTGCATGATACCAAAAAAAGTATGGGAGTTTATGCACACTGTACGGAAATATGTATTATGAATGAAATATAGTGTTTTACGTCCTCTCGGCCCGGCAGGGCACATATGGGACATTATATAATATGTATTAGAGACTCACAGTACATCTTAGTCTTTCATGAAAGACTATGGCTCTCAAACTAGGAGCATTTGCACTGGCTCTAGTGCTTCAGTCAAAGGGATTGGTTGGCCTTTGGGGACCTTCCCCAACACCAAGTGTTCTCACATCCCTGTGACCGAGAGAGTGAGGATTTACCCTGGGCAAGGCTTCCCTACTTTTAACATATTTTATCCCAGCCCACTGGATTAGCAGTTCCCCCTCTGCTATCTGGCAGTCATTGTTGGAAACAACAGACAGGCATACATTAACATATATACATAATACATACACACAGAGAGAGAAATAGATACTCTGTCAAATACACATGTATGCGTGTAAGCGCACACACACACACATACAGACAGACACAGACACACTCACTATATCACACAAACACACAGACTCATGCTTCATACACAAATGCACATAAAGTGTGCATGAGGCAGAGCACACACACACGCACAGTATCACAAACACAGATCAAATGGAGATTGCTTTTTCATGGATTTATAAACTCAGAAAATAAATGATTAAGGAAAGTATAGATTAGATATCATATATGCTTTGTATATATTTTTTTCAGAAAATAATTTATTAAGGACATTATTGATACCTTTTGTTATTATTTATATTTTATTTTTACAGCTGAAGTGCTTTGTGAAGGAGAATGAAAGGAAGTTTGAGGAACACAAATGTTAAATTGGATTTTTAATTTATTTTCTCTTACGCATATTAGATCAGTTTGTTTGTTGTTTAGTTTTCAGACTGAATTTCTTTATATTTTTTTCCCCCTCCAGATATTACAAGGGAGATAAGCAGGACGAGAACAAGACAGACATCCGCTGCCATTCCTGCCACAACCCCTTAACTCTGGTCTGCGTCCACTGTCAAGTTGTCTCCCCTCCCCACATCGCTCGGCCCTCCTCTGCCGCAGACCCTGCCAACCAGTCAGCTGAAACGTCTGTCGTCATTAGCAACGGAGGATCTGAAGAGCGATTGGTCCAGAATGAGCCACAAGAAATCATATCACTCTCTCCTGTCAAAGTGGAGGAAAGCAGCGCTGCTACAGAAACAAGGCCTAAAAGATCGCAGCGTTTGTGTGAGAAGAAGAAGCAGTTGTTTGAAGACAATAAGAAATTGACGCAATCAAGTCAGAAGAAGAAACCGTCATTCAAAGAAGTAGAAGTGTCGTCCGATGATGAAAATGTTATATCTGTGTTAGAGGAAGCTAATATTTCTGTGGATGCGTTACCGAATCATTTTGAAAACGCAAACGTTGGAAATCATCAAAATGATGTGGGCTGCTCCCTCGATGATTTCTTGAAAGAACTGGAAGAACAGACGAGGAAAAAAACGAAGAAACAAACCCACGGATGTCCGCAGTGTGGCGAAACGTTCGACGATCGTGCGACCTTGCAGGAACACTTACAAACCACCCAGCATAGCTCTCTCTACGACTGTAACCTATGCAAGAAAACCTTCAAGAAAAAAGCAGCGTATATTCAACACCAACGCGTGCACAAACGGCAAGCCCACCAGTGCTCAATTTGCGGAATGGCGTTCAAATTCCCGTCACGGCTCAACAAGCATTTGAAGACGCACGGCTCCGACCGACAGCACGTGTGCGACAAGTGTGGGAAGTCGTTCGTCAGTGTGTATTACCTCAGAGATCATATTAAAATTCATAGCGAAGAGCGGCGCTACAAGTGTGACCTGTGTGGTGCGGCCTTTAAGCAGAAGCCTGCGCTGTACGCCCACGGGAAGAAGCACAGCAAGGAGAAGCTGTTCCAGTGCCAGTACTGCGGACTCAAGTTCACCCACTCCCAAAAGGTAAGTACCGTTTTAATGAATTATTCACAATCCTAAAACATAAAGTTCCTGGAAAAGGCATGTAAATATTTATCTGTACTAGCGCAACGCTGAGTACCGGTAATGCCTAGTAACGGTAACACCTAGTAACGGTAACGCCAAGTACTGGTAGTGCTGAGTACAGCAAATTTGAAGAGATTCGGTTAAGAAAAGGCGGAGTTATAAGGCCCCGTTTCCCGTTGGCGCTGCTCTGAGAGTGATGCTCTCTCCCTAGTAACGGTAACACCTAGTAACGGTAACGCCAAGTACTGGTAACACTGAGTACAGCAAATTTGAAGCGATTCGGTTAAGAAATGGCGGAGTTATAAGGCCCCGTTTCCCGTTGGTGCTGCTCTGAGAGTGACGCGCTCTCCCGATTCTCTTCAATGTTGCTGCCAGGATTTGCCCCGGCCACAGCAAGCCTGACAGCAAATTTGAAGCGATTCGGATAAGAAACGGCGGAGTTATTTGTGAAAAGGTGAAGCGCCGTATATCGCGCGCATTTCTGAATCGATTCGCTTCCGGTTTGGCACATCGATAGTCACCGTCCCCGGTCATCTACCTGCCAAACTCGAAGGCAATCGGTCCAGAAATACCGGAGATACGGGCGCCGAGAGGCCAGTGGATACGCGTTTCGCGCATTTGCCAAACCGTGCAAATGACACGGACGCCTCGGTTTGAAGCGATTCGGTCAAAAAACGGCGGAGTTATAAGGCCCGTTTTGTGTTTCACACACACACACGGATGGACACTTGGCTTTTTACTATATGATTCATTGCTTTTATATTCTCCACATGAGAGAAACTGACAAAACAATCATAAATAGGAAATTCATTGCTTCTCAAATGCTCATAATCTGGCGATGGCGGCTCCAGGCAATTATAAAATCCTGCTTTTCAGGACATCCTGAAAGCAGGAGCATCCATGTGAATAAGAAACAACCCTGTCCCCCTCCACGAGTCTCTCCCCGTGTGGATCCCGGGAGGGGGGGTCTTTCAGTTTCATACAAATAGTTCCCCTACTTTCTGGAAATTCTGTGCTTGTAGCTTCATCTTATCTGTCACTCTCATTGAGGTCGTTGACTCTGTCTTTTCCCTTTGCTTTCTGTCATCTATCTTTCTGCCTTTTCTCAAAAAAATCTTCCAAATAATGTTCTCCTTTGAGCTCCTCCAAAATCGAAATGTGTCTATAAAGTACCTAATACCTAATGAATAAGGGATGTGTCGTTTCAGATGAAGATCCATGTCAGATCCCACACAGGGGAAAAGCCTTACCAGTGCCCCATGTGCGACGCGCGGTTCGTCTCCAACAGCAACATGTGGCAGCACTGCGCCTTCGTGCACGGAAAGTCCACCAAAGTCCACCACTGCCCCCATTGCCCTTTGACCTTCGCCGCCAAGGCCAAGCTAAAATTACACCTAAAAAACGCCCACAGTGACTGCGGCTTCTACTACGATGATGAAAGACGATGTGCTTGGTGGTGATAGCGACTGTCGAAATAGTGAGATTATGAAGGCGCCGTTTTATGTTGACTTGCCAAGGTCTTCGGTTGTTGTGGCGCAGAATATGTATGGGGAGGGTTTGACTTGTTGATCTGAGAATTTGTGCGTGCGTGTGATTGTGTGGATGTGATAATTTGTGTGTGCGTGTGATTGTGTGGATCTGAGAATTTGTGTGTGATTGTGAGTGTGTGTGTGTGTGGATCTGAGAATGTGTGTGTGATTGTGATTGTGTGTGTGTGGATCTGAGAACGTGTGTGATTGTGTGTGTGTGTGGATCTGAGAATTTGTGTGTGCATGTGATTGTGTGTGTGTGTATCTGAGAATTTGTGTGTGATTGTGATTGTGTGTGTGTGTGGATCTGAGAATGTGTGTGTGCGTGTGATTGTGTGATCTGAGAATTGTGTGTGTGCGTGTGTGTGTGGATCTGATAATTTGTGTGTGATTGTGTGTGTGTTGATCTGAGAATTTGTGTGTGTGTGTGATTGTGTGTGTGTGTGTGTGTGTGTGTGTGATCTGATAATGTGTGTGTGCGTGTGATAGTGTGTGTGAGTGGATCTGAGAATTTGTGTGATATGTGTTTGTATCTGTGTGTGTGTGTGTGTGTGTATGAGTGTGAGAGAACATTGATGCATGAAGATCCTTAAACTCGTTTCTAACAGTTTGTGAACACTTATGAATTTATATGAAATTATTGATTTGTGTTGACCTGCTGATAACTGTTGTGTCCAAGATCAGTTGAACATTTGTGCAAGAACTGTCACACTAAGGAAAGTGTGCGAATGTATTGAGAAGTTATTGTTAGTAAACTGGCCCAAAAGATGGGTCAGCATAAAACAAAATTAAAATAGATAAAGGATTGTCGTTGTTTCCTTCAGATTTGATTGATTTGTGATTTGATTTTATAATAATTGAATGAGCAATTCTGTGCTATATTAGTGTTACGACAATTGACGGTATTATTAATAAACTTTTCTATGATACACGTTACATATTTTGACTTTGTGTGTATATGTACAAAGGTGACAATACATGAAAACAAGATGTCGGAGCCATATAAACTGTACTCCCAGATACTGATGAAACAGAAAGCCAAGGGAGATAGTTTTCAAGTCTTGGGTTATTATATTTTTTGTGTTAAATAAATTCCTGTATCGGAATGGCAATACCCTGTAATTTATTATTTTATTTTTAAAATTATGTCCCTTTTTCACCTAACCAAGTTTGGTTGAAATCCATCCATTATCTATGAAATAATCAGTGTCTTTGTAATATTCAAATCTGATACACTGGGATCACGTTGATATGGCTTGTCATTTAGTCACCCTGACACCACGGACCGCATAAATACACCTACTACTTGTGGCGGTGCCATAGCCGATGAGGTTTAACCGAGGCGTGGTCACCGCTACAGCTATCTGTATTAATTTAAAAAATCGGGACTTTACTGGTTTCGTACTGCCTCCGGGCATTGCCTCCAGTATTGTTCCAACCATATTTGTATTTACAAATGTCCCATATGTGTCTGATTCAGACCAAGAGGACGTAAAACTCAATTTTCTCTCTCTCTCGGACCGCATAAATACTTGTAGCGGTGCCATAGCCGATGAGGTTTAACCGAGGCGTGGTTACCGCTACACCTATCTGTATTAATAAAAAAATCGGGACTTTACTGGTTTCATACTGCCTCCAGTATTGTTCCCACCATATTTGTATTTACAAATGTCCCATATGTGTCTGATTCAGACCAAGAGGACGTAAAACTCCATTTTCTCTCGGACAGCATCTTGAGTGCCTAAGGAACTATTCTGCCAAGTTTTGTTAAGATTGGTTCTGTAGTTCAAGTTCAAGTATACTTTAATATCTCCAAAAGAGAAATTCAGGTTAGGTGCAACAACATGACAGAGATACAACATAACTGAAAGAACATTCATCAACATTAATCAAACGTGTGAAAAAAAATTATACCAACCAAGTAATTATTAAAATTCATTACATCAACTTAGAAATGTGCACATTTAAAACACACAGAGAGAGATACTGACTGACAGACAGTGAGAGAGAGAGAGAGAGAGAGAGAGAGAGAGAGAGAGAGAGAGAGAGAGAGAGAGAGAGAGAGAGAGAGAGAGAGGATCAATAACCATTATTAACTTATAGCTGTCGATCAAATAACATTTGGAATACATCTCGTCATCAACAATCAATACACATGATTATAGTATATCCACACATTACAATTACTGCAGTCAGATAGCTGTTAATATTCAATCAGAACAAGATAGAATAAGGACTGAGAGAGAGAGAGAGGGTTAGAGTTAAGGCGCTGTGATGTGGAAGAAAATGTTTTATCACGCACACATACACGGACAGACAGAGAAACGCACAGGCCTCGTTCCCATTCCAATGCACTCCTGTTCTTACAGAACTTGGAGTAGGAAAATCAGAGTGGGTTGTTTTACAAGAATTTATAGTTTTCTTCCACAAACTAAGATGGTAAAGGTTGGTGGGTTTGCTAGCACTTATGCTCAGAGACTCCTTTGTCTCTTAGTCTTATGTGAATTATAATAATAATAATAATACCTTACTATGTTTGCATTATACTTATAGCGGTTACATGAGCAACATTTGACAATTCAATTCAATCATTGTATTGTCTTCACAAAAATCAAAGAAATTTGCTGCCTGGCATGCACATTTTATAAATAATAAGACACGACACAAGTAATGTTTAGGAAGACAAATATTTTTTAGCACACACACACACACACACACACGCACACGCACACACACACACCAACAACAATCCAATTAGGTACTTGTTGGTGTGTATGTGTGTGATGCAGACAACTGCCATACCGATTGAAGATGGTCTGTGGAAACAATGCGGCAGTACAACCCCAAGTGTGAAAAGGCACCTTTTTTGTATGCTGGGAGAAAAAGGATGAACATTTTATCCAAGTAGTTTCTGACTATAGTATGACAACAGATTTGCAATAGTCTTAAACTAATTTTTTTTAAAAATAGTGTTCAATGAATGTTTATAAGCCTCGAGGCTTAGGCTTGAGCCAGTTCCATACTATACTATGCTATACTATGCTATGCTATGCTATGCTATACTATGCTATACTATGCTATACTATACTATACTATACTATACTATACTATACTATACTATACTAATACTATAAACTCATGAACTGAAGGCCCTCATCATCCATCACATACCATGTCATTAAGAAGAAGCGCAGTGGCAACGAAAAAGTTGTTATTTGGTCAATATTTTACCCCCCCCCCCCCCCCCCCCCCCCCTTCCTTCCTCATCAGTCACACAAAAATCGCATGAAAAAAAAGAAATTGGGTGGCGCGCCTCTGGCTGCGACACGCTCTCTAGGTGGGAGGGAGCCACCCGAATTTCACAGGGACGCCTCTGTGACTATAAAATACCTAATATCTAGCATACAGAAAACCCTCATTACATTTTCTAAAAAATGCAACTCTTCTCAATTCTGTTACTTTTTTGTAAATTGCCAACGAAAATCTAACTGTTTGGAGACCGCCTCTTCCACTAGTTCCAACTGTGGTACAGTACACCCCGCTTATAGTAAAGTGCAGGGGAGCAAGGCTTTTCCTTTACTATAACAGGTTTTTCTTATAAACGATGTTCGGATATAGTAAAGTTTTGATGATATTCTTTACCTTATCCGATGATGTTTTTCAAAGTCAAAGCTAACGTAAAATACTAAATACAAACCCATCCTACCCCTTCCTCATATGGTTTGAGGTCCAAAAAGGTGATTGGGTTTATACATGGTATATTTCCCTGTGCACAAAACAAAACTAGCTGTAAAAGCATATAGTGTACAACCTCTAACTTCCAGAATCGCCTTTGAATCTATTCATGCATGCACATGCACATGTGTGAGCGCACACACACACACACACGCACCGTGACTGAGCAGTTTGCCTGCGGACATTTCGCCTACGGACACTTTGCCTACGGACATTATGCCTATGGTCACCATGCTCACCAGACATTTTGCCTACTGGACATTATGCCTACAGACATTATGCCTGATAATAGATTATCATGCCTGCAATAAAATATCGCATTTTCATGATGCTACAGCAAAACCCGGTTATAAGAAAATCAAAGGGAGATAATTTTTTTGTTTTCTTATATCCGTGTTTTCTTATATCCAAAACTCGGATAAAAGAAAACATTTTGATCTTTTTTTCTTATAACCGAGTTGAATGGGGAAAAAGGGAAAAAATAAAAGAGAAAAAGAGAAAAAATAAAATAAAAGACAAACAGAAACATAAAATGAAGAATAAAATACTTTTACATAATTTGGTGCATGAAAAAAGGAAAAAACCGAAACAAAGGAGGAAAAAAAAGAAAGAACAGAACAGAACAGAAAATTAAAAACAAAAATGAAGGCAGACGTGGTGTGAGTTGCATGATGAGCGAGCAAGATAGTGGAGAGCAGATGAATGAGTGGGTGAGGAATGAGAGTAACATATTTGTTTAAATGTAAATTTCTGTTTCTTGTTTTTAATCAATATTCTAATTTGGATGTATAACTTACTTTACACAGTGGAAGACAATATTGTATTTGCGTTTGTACAATGCCAATGGACAATAAGGAAACTTGCCACCTATGACTCATGTTTTACATCATAAAATCAAAATACAGCAAAACTCGGTTATAAGAAAATCGAAGGGAGATGATGTTTTGCTTATTACCATATCCAAGTTTTCTTATATCCGAAACTCAGATATAAGAAAACATTTTGAAGTTTTTTTCCCTTATAAACAAATTGAATGGGGGAAAAGGGGAAAAAGAAAAAAAAAGAAAGACAGAAAAACAAAATGAAGAGAAAATCCTTTTTCCTAATTTGATGCATGTCTTGCATCATAAAATCAAAATAGTCTACTAAGAAGAAGATTTAAAGTAGCCTACAACAACTTAACTAAGAAGCCTTTTTTTTGTCTTTTTACTGTTATCAAATGCGTACCCCTTCACCTTTCTTGTACTGAATTATTACCATTTACTGTCCACCCATGCAGCTTTTCATCGATCGTTTGCTTTTGTTTATGTGGATGTTCATCCACATATTCAGTTATTTGTATTTATCTTCTTAAAGAAATGAATTGCCTTTTCCTCTCTGCCATTGCTGCTGAAAATGTAAGGATGGACGACAGTCTCTCTACCACCAACACAAAAGTACTCATATTTTTTTCTTCTGCTCAACATTTATTTTGCACAGAATACTGAAGGAAAGTATGGAATAAAGGAACAAAAACAACTCAATTAGTCTTGCAATCAAGTGCCTGTACTGTTTAGAATGTCTGTGACACAACTGGTATGAGGTAAACTTTCCCTTTTTGGAACCACTTCAATTTTCTCGGAACATCCTTTCAGTTCAGGTCCAACTCATTTTTAAAGACACACTGACCCAACACGATTAAATCCCTTGTTTTTTTCTGGGTAGCTGTGACCCACATACAAATTCCCCCAACTTCAAATTGAGGCTGCTCTTTAAAATGTTTCGTTTTCAATTTGGGGGCATTTGTATGGGAGTCAAACCTGGTCAAAACAAGATTTTGTACCAGCTATAAGAAGGAAAACACGTGGAACCCATGATTTTGACACGTGATCTGGTGGGTCTTTAAGAAAATGTTGTCAATGGTAATTCGCTTATAAGTAAATAGAACTCGCTTATAAGAAAATTAACTGCAAACCAACTCTCTTGTATGACATAATTTTCTTATATCCAAGTTTCCATTGCAGATGGGAGAAAAAATGTGCTTGCTTATAACCGAGTTTTCTTATAAGCGAGTTTCTTATATCCCAGTTTTGATCATAGATAAGAAAGAAGTTCGGCAGGGATTTTTTTTTTTTGCTTCATTGTAAGCGAGTTTTCTTATAAGCGGATTCGGCTGTATATATATTTTTTTCGGATTCATTTTTTTCCACTAAGTAATGAGGGGAAAGAAACATGTTTTTGAGTGCCTTTCAATTTCGTTGATGAAGGTGGGTAGAGGGAGTAGTGAGACTGTGACGTATACATTGATGACGTATTTACAAAGGTCAGGAAGAGGACAATTTTTTTTTATTGTAACAAGGAGGAACCAAAAATGACTTTACAATAGGAGTTTTTTAAAATTTCAATTATAACCCAGTTGTTATTATGGGTGGGTGGAGGGAGTGGTGAGACTGTGACAGCATACATTGGTGACGTATTTACAAAGGTCACGAAGAGGACAATTTTTTTATATTGTAACCGAGGAGCCAGTCCTGTGGGGAACCAAAAGTAACTTTACTATAGCAGTTTTTTTTAAAATTATAACCGAGTTGCTACTATCCGAGGTCTATTTAGTAATAAAACAGTAGACCTTTGGCCGGGAACCAGTGCTTTCCTTTACTGTAACCGAAATTTCTTATAAGCGAGTTTACTATAAACGGGGAGTACTGTAGTGGCTTTTGTCCGTGTCCCTTCTTGCGCTTTGGCCGAACCTCATCGTACGGCACGGAAGATGAGGTGATCAGGAATTTTTTCCATCTACAATGAAACTGGCTCAAGCTCAAAATGTCCTCCTTGCTAACTGAAGCATCAAGATACAACTCTGTCAGGCTTGGACACTTTTTTGCCAAGTCCGTGAAGGGTCTTTCTCCTATAATTCTTGAAAGGTGCCTTCTCAGGCTCGGGGATGAAACAGCTTTCTGTTCACAGACTACCTTCAATCTTTCCAGAGCTTGGCAGTGATCTGCACAAAAAGCCCACACGTTGGCTAATTCGGATGGTTCCCAGCCTTCGACCTCAAAGTCCACAAGGCAAGTTTTGGGTTTAAGAATGCAATGAAACCTCACACACAAACACTAATCTGTCATAATATGTCCGAAACAAGTCAGTTTTAAGGGCAGAGCGAAAGGCGGAGATAGAGTCAGATGAGCGGACATGTTGTGGGAGGGAATTCCATAAGTGAGGTGCTAAATAGTAGAAGGATCGTTCACCAAAAGATTTCGTGTGGACCCGAGGAACCTTGAGTGTGCAGCAGTCAGAGGAAGAACGTAGGGAGCGAGCAGGTGTGTAGACGGTCACTAGTTTGGAGAGATAGACAGGACCAGAAGAGTGAACAGCACCGAAACAAAGGCAAGCTATTTTGTACTTGATTCTAGCCTCTACTGGAAGCCAGTGCAAGTTACGAAGATGAGGGTGTTATATGATCAGAGCGTGGAATCTTGAGAGTGAGGCGTGCTGCACTGTTTTGCAGTTTTTGAACACGTTGCAGGAGATACTGATGACAGCCACAGAGAAGAGAGGGGGGGGGGGGGGGGGATAAATTGTTTGATGACAGATGGTTAGACAATTGTGCAAGGACAATTTTCTCGATTATTTTGGAAACAAATGCTAAGTTGGACACAGGCCGATACTTTTCAAGTCATGATCCATGGTAGGCTTCTTTATGAAGTGTTTAACAAGAGCAGTTTTGTACAGGTCAGGGAAAACACCATTCAGTATGTGTGTGCGTGTGCGCGCGCGCGCGTCACATTTTGTGTGTGTTTGTGTGTGCGTGCGACGGATTCCTTCCTTCTGTCAATGCTCTAACTTCCCCGATCTCTCTGTGTGTGTCTCTCTCTTGTCAGTTTGTCTGACCCGTGTCCTGTCTCTATCTTCCTAGCTGTCCCTATCTCCGGACCCCCACCCCCACCCACCGCCCTCTCTCTCTCCCTCCCTCCCTGCCTACTATCTCATCATTCTCTCACTCACATGGTCTGTCTCTTTCCGAGTCTCTCTCTATGCACGGCTCCTATATTTAGGTGTAGTGTCCATGCTCTATGCCACTCTGCCTCTGTCAGTCTCTGTCACTGTTTGTCTTTCTCTCTGTCTGTCTCTCTCTTGTTGTGTATGACTGTGTACTCACACACATAAATACACACGCGCGCGAACGCACACACACGCGCGCACGCGCATGCACACAGACACGCACACACACACGCACGCACGCTCGCACGCGCACACACACACGCTCGCGCGCGCACTGACACACACACGCACGTACGCTCGCACACGCACACGCATAGTACACACAGACACACACACACACACGGGGGGTGGGGGTGGGGGGTGGGGGGGGGGGGGGGGGGGGACAATGACAGAGGCAGAGACAGAAAGACACACAGATACAGATAGAGACATAGTGCGCGCGCGTGTGTGTGTGTGTGCGTGCGTGTGTGCCAGTCAGTGTACGTGCGTGTGTGTGTGTGTGTGTGTGCGTGTATGCGTGCGTGCATGCATGTGTGTGTGCGCGCGCGCGCGCGCGCGCGCGCACGTGTGTGTGTGTGTGTGTGTGTGTTTGAAGGATAAGACATATCCCAAAGGTCTAAATTTTGAAACCAGAATCGGTTGTCAAGTGACATGAGAACGATTGCAAATTAAGGATAAAAATGCTGAGTGGAAATAACTTTATCATGCGCCTATAAAATCATGTGACATTGTTGTGTACTGGCATCATGTGACTTCTTGATAACGTGATAGCGTTAAAGTGTGTCTTTTTACTTGAAACGGCCTAAACAATGCATTATTTGGGTTTACATTCATGTCTTCCTACTGATATAACCACGACTACCTTGACAAAATATATACACAGACTTTCGTTGTTGTTCTTTGTCTTCAATTGGTATCAATTTTAAGGCACGCGTAGCCTCGACTTGCCATAAAAAGAGCAAACCAGGGGCGAATTGTAATCCGTTCCTGTATTTAGTCCAATCCAAGAAAGCGTAGTAAATAAGGAGACTTGAGCCAGCTGAATTTAGTACACTGCGTTTTGCTTTCGAAACGTAAAGATGATGGGCGTTAGGCTGTTTCTTCTAGCTTCTGTGGTGGTCGTGGGTGTATTCAGTCATGAATACAAGCCAAGCAGCTTCCTGGCGACAAAGAATGGCACGGCACATCCGTGTTACAAGAAAAGCGCCAGCAACATACAGGGAGTAAAGTAGGTTTTTATTATTCATTGTTTTACTGTCTCTTACTTAGGCACGGATCCTATATTTACATTCTAATGTAGTGTCTGTAGCATGAAAAAAGGTAGCTTGTAAAAATAAGTAGCTCGCTACTATGAGAGTCTGTATTTGCGACAACCACAAATTTCACTTTTTCTGTACTTTAACCATTTACCCTATCCCTAACCCTAACCCTAAAAAAAAGTGAAATTTGTGGTTCATGCTCAATGTCGCAAATACACACTGTCATAGGTAGCGAGCTACTTATTTTTACGAGCTACCTTTTTTCATGCGACATGCTCTTAGGGCTAGGCAGGATTGGACTTTGCTGTTTGACAAAAGTGTAGTTTAGTTATTCAGCCCCCTTCCCCTTCACACACACACTTTGTTCTTGCTTTCAATCTCAGAGACAGAATAAAGAATAATACTTCTTAACTTCAAATGGATGAAGGCAACTAGCAACCCTAGCAATTCTTTACCTGAATTTATTGAAAATTTAATCACATGATCAGGTTTGCAGTACGCCTTGACACTTTGCCTTTTTTGATTACTAGAATGAAGAATGAAAAGAAAGACCAACTAGTACTATAAAGCCTTATAAATATGTTGATTTGTAATAAGTTCTTGCGTAAAGTAACTATAATTAAAAAGAATTACATTTACCTGAACTTGCAACTTTTGTCACGTGAAGGCGCAGATATTTTAAATTTAAAATACCAAAATTAAAAGATGATCGTGTTTGTGAGGATTTTGTTTTTGGAAGGTGGGTGGGTGGGTGGTTGGGGGACCTGTCACAGACACTGACAGGTCCCCCAACCACCCACCTACTTTGTTGTTGAACTGTTTCAATGTTTCTTTCAATCTGTGAATACTGTATTGTGTAATGTTAACTACAGTGGAACCTGCCTTATAAAAAAATATAAGACCTTCAAAAGTAATCTAAAATGAGGTCTTATCTTATAATAGTTATATATTTTCAAAATCTGTCTGTGTGTCTGTCTGTCTGTCTGTCTGTGTGTCCCTTATGGACGGCCACAGTTCTCAACCGATCGACACCAAATTTGGTATCAAGCATCCTTGGCACCCTCCGAAGGTCATGCCGTCCTTACTTTTCGGAAACCTCCGCCAAGGGGGCGAAGCGCAATGGGGTCGGACCGAGCGCGAAGCGCGAGGACTCAAAGCGCGAAGCGCTGAGACATTAAAGCTATGGGGTCGGACCGAGCGCGAAGCGCGAGGACTCGAAGCGCAAAGCGCTGAGTCATTAAAGCTATGTCTCATGTGCCAAGGGTTGCACAGCTAGTAATATAATATAATGGACGTAGTATTAATACTTACAAAGAAGGGTAATGTAATTAAAAACAAACAAACAAACACCAACATTTGCAGCTCTAGCGAATATATTTCTAGTGTCTAGCCCTTTTTGTCAATCCATGGATAGTGACGTCAAAACTGATGATGTTAAACTATTGTGAGGTCATTACTTTGCTGACATCACTTAGTATACTTTCAACCGAAAGAAGGGCAATGTCTCGGAGAAGTAGGTCTTATGTGGGAGGGAGTCTTATAAGTTATAATAGGAAGTGTTATAACAATATAAGGGAGGTTCCACTGTATTAGATATATCTTCCTTTAGGTGTCCCTAGAAAGGCTAAAACAAAACATGCTGCTACAGACTCCAGGTTATCAATTCTTTTGTTTGATAACATTTGATTGATTTTTAAGTGTGTGTGTGTGTGTGTGTGTACGTGCATGTGTGTGCATGCGTTTGTGTGCAGATTCTTAATTGTTCAAGTCATTGTTTGTCTCCAGAACCTACCCTAGGCCTCACGAGGAAAAAAACTTCAGTTCAGCTCTGCTTCCCAAAGCCTGGGACTGGCGCAACATCAACGGCAGGAATTATGTCAGCACCACTCGCAACCAGCACATCCCTCTGTGTGAGTTGTTCGGTTTTTTTATGACAGAAAATTAGAAAATCTCATGATGATTTCATACCTCGGAGGCAGATCCGGGGGGAGGGCGTACATGGGTTTCGGAACCCACTCCCTTCCCCCCTCCCCCCAATCCCCCCAAAAACCCCCACACCAAACAAACAAAACAGAAAAAAGGAAAAGAGAGAGAAAGGTGGCTTTGTACAATAACTTTAGCTTATTCTCCAAGCCCGGGAGCCCTTCATTGCATCTTTTAAAATCAGATTATTGTCAGCTTCTGGGGGAGATCGTTTGATTCAACACCCAACAAAAAGGGGTGCGGTTGTCTTTTACGTGCAATGTGATATAATCATGCACTTATCATGGTACTCTAAAAATAAATTATTTTTGCATTACTTTGTTTATGACATTTTTTTTTTTTTTTTTTTTTTTTAGACCGTGGTTCAACCAGTGCTCAGGCTGATGAAAAGGGGATTTGGCTGTCTTTCGTATAATTTCTATAAATGTATAGTTTTGTAGTACAGTGGAACCTCCCTTATAAGACCTTCAAAAATCATGGATGGAAGTTCAGTTTAACGTCGCGTATCGGCTTTCGCCATGTACGACAGGCTGAACAAACCAACCAAGGTATAAACAAAAATTTATGTTCCTGAATCACTGTCTTAGCCAACAGGCCGAGAAGCGATCAGAATATGGTCTTAAAAATCATCCCAAATGAGGTCTTATAAGGGAGGGGTCTTATAAAGGAGGTAATTTTAATACTTACAAAGAAGGACAATGTCTCAAAGAAGTAGGTCTTATATGGGAGGGAGTCTTATATTTATAATGGGAGGTCTTGTAAGGGAGGGGTCTTATAAGGGAGGTAATTTTAATACTTACAAAGAAGGACAATGTCTCAAAGAAGTAGGTCTTATATGGGAGGGAGTCTTATATTTATAATGGGAGGTCTTGTAAGGGAGGGGTCTTATAAGGGAGGTAATTTTAATACTTACAAAGAAGGACAATGTCTCAAAGAAGTAGGTCTTATATGGGAGGGAGTCTTATATTTATAATGGGAGGTCTTGTAAGGGAGGGTCTTATAAGGGAGATAATTTTAATACTTACAAAGAAGGACAATGTCTCAAAGAAGTAGGTCTTATATGGGAGGGAGTCTAATATTTATAATGGGAGGTCTTGTAAGGGAGGGGTCTTAAAGGGAGGTAATTTTAATACTTACAAAGAAGGACAATGTCTCAAAGAAGTAGGTCTTATATGGGAGGGAGTCATATTTATAATGGGAGGTCTTGTAAGGGAGGGGTCTTATAAGGGAGGTCTTGTAAGGGAGGGGTCTTATAAGGGAGGTAATTTTAATACTTACAAAGAAGGACAATGTCTCAAAGAAAGTAGGTCTTATATGGGAGGGAGTCTTATATTTATAATGGGAGGTCTTGTAAGGGAGGTTCCACTGTAATTGTACTTAGTCTTATCACTTTTTCTTCATTACTTTATAACACTTTTTATTTACTCACACTGGCTCTGCGACTAAAACACTATTGTCGTCAGTATGGAGCTTAGTTGGTGGTGTTCTGCGTACGGGACTCAGAATGAGCGCCGTGGTGGGAGCACACTTTTCTTATACGCCCCAGAAGATTGGACAGCACAAAAAAAAATGTACACACAAATTTATTTTTTTTCAGATTGTGGATCCTGCTGGGCCATGGGTTCGACCAGCGCCCTGGCCGACAGAATCAACATCAAGCGCAACGGGGCGTGGCCGTCCGCCTACCTGTCTGTCCAGGAGGTGATTGACTGCGGAGGGGCGGGGTCATGTGACGGGGGAGATGACCAGTATGTGTGGCAGTACGCCCACAACGTCGGCATCCCCGACGAGACCTGCAACAACTACCAGGCCAAAAACCAAAGTATTTTATTTTATTTTATATTTTTGCTCTTAATTTACAATATTTTTATGCACTATTTAGTATTAGGCGATACTTTTAATCTCCAGACTGAGACCCCTGCGCCTTATTAGGTATTTAGGTATTAGGTAATTTATAGTCACGGAGGCGTCTCTGTGAAATTCGGGTTGCTCCCACCTGGAGAGCGCGTTGCAGCCAGAGGCGCGCCACCCTTTTTTTCTCTTTTTTTTTTGTGCATGCGATTTCTGTGTGACTGATGAGGAAGGAGGGGGGGTAAATTTTGACCAAATGACAACTTTTTTGTTGCCACTGGGATTAACGTGTGCTAAGTGCATGGGCACACAGGACCTCAGTTTATCGTCTCATCTGAAAGACGATGTTCAGACCGTAGGGCCTAGTGCAAAGTGAGAGGAAAAATCCCCTGTACCCAGGTTCAAACTCGGGTTTACTTGACACAAGGCGAATGCTTTACTTCTGTGCCAATCTACACTTATGTGACTAATAGTAATAAAGATTAAAATAGTAAGAAAATATAATAGCAAATATGAATTTTGTGTATAAATTTGGGGTGTGTGCCTTATATTAAGGTATCAATTCAATCATTTTATTGTCTTCACAAAAAGCAATGAAATTCGCTGCCTGGCATGCACATTTTATAAATAATAATGAGACACGACACAAGTAATGTTTAGGAAGACAACTTAAATAAGACAACCAAACTTTAAGACAACTTAAATAAGACAACCAAACTTTAAAACACACACACACACACACACACACACACACACACACACATACACACAAACAACAATCCAATGGTCAACCTATGGCGATATTTTTCACGCCAGAGGGCAGTCAATGCACTAGGGGCTTATCACGCGATTTTCTTACTTGGGCGTAGTGAGAGAGAGAGAGAGTAATGGTAGGACCACTCACTGTCTCTCTCTCTTTCTTTATCCCCAACTAATAATATAGAGGATTAGCCCCACACGAGCGTCATGCCCTCTGGCGTGAGAAAAATCGCACTAAGTCTCTCATTAGGTATGCCTTATATTAAAAGAAATATGGAGTTGTCAAATTGTGACAAATCTTTGAATCATCCTGCCACATTCCTTCTTCCTTTGACTAGTTTTTTACCTTGTGTTTTTATCCTTTTATAATACGTAGTAAGATTTAACGTGGTGAAAGCCCTGACTATAAGGCATACCTTAATATAAGACAACCCCCCACCCACAAAAAATGTATGCACAAAATTCAGATTTGTTATTATATTTTCTTACTATTTTTAAGCCTTAGTTGCCAATGGGGCTATAATTTTAATCTTAATCTTCCTTCTTCCTTAGAGGCTAAAGAGTGTCTAGGATCTTGGCACTTTTTTGTTTTCTCATGAAGAGTTGGGCGCCCTGTAACTGCCAGGAATCGTAAAGACTTTTAAAATCACATGTGCATTATATTAGCTAATAGGTTTTAGTAGATCATGATTAATAATATACTTTGAGAATTTTGGTTTAGATTGAGGTGCTTCAGTGATAATCTATAACCAGTAAGTTTTCTTTCAATCTTGAATTGACATTTATGAATCAGGGCCTGTATTCACATTGAGATAGTATGAGACTTGTCATGATATCTTTGAAAGTAGAAGGCCTTCTAACGTAGTAGGTATTAATAAGACTTTAGAAGGACTTCTACGAAGTCGTGATGATAAGTCTTGTACTATCGCATTGTGAATACAGGCCCAGTTTTCTATGCAAAATAAATAATCATGTGGTGTTTTCTTTTGTTGTTTATTTATTTATTTCTTAAGAAGATTTATATAGTGCAAACCTTTAAGCTCTATGCGCTTAGTTGTTGTTTTTTAAACTAATCCAGCAATTTTTTAATTTTTTAAGTATTGGTAAAGTGAAAGTTATGCAAATACAGTGGAACCTCCCTTATAAGACCTTCAAAAATCATCCAAAATGAGGTCTTATAAGGGAGGGGTCTTATAAGGGAGGTAATTTTAATACAGTGGAACCTCCCTTATAAGACCTTCAAAAATCATCCAAAATGAGGTCTTATAAGGGAGGTAATTTTAATACTTACAAAGAAAGGCAATGTCTGAGAGAAGTAGGTCTTATATGGGAGGGAGTCTTGTAATGGGAGGTCTTATAAGGGAGGTTCCACTGTACTATAATGGATGTTTGTGTTCTGTGTGGTCAGAGTGTGGTGCCTACAACAAGTGCGGCACCTGCACCTGGTTCAAGCAGTGTCACGGGGTCAGCAACTACCGGGTGTGGAAGGTCGGCGACTACGGCTCCGTCAGTGGCCGCGTTAACATGATGGCAGAAATCCACAAGAACGGACCAATCAGGTGAGGTCTGGTCCCCCGTGGGGATACGGGGGGGGGGGGGGGGGGGGGGTCTTTTGTATAAATAGTTCCCCCACCTTCTGGAAGTTCTGTGCTTGTAACTTCCTCTCATCTGTCACTCTCTTTGACTCTTGCCTTTTCTCTTTGCTTACTGTCATCTACTATCTTTCTGCCTAACCAGGGCCTGTATTCACGTTGAGATAGCATGAGACTTAGCATGATGCTAACTTAGAAGCTCTTCCAATGTCCTATAGGATTTAATAGGACTTTTGGAAGAGCTTCTAAGTTAGCATGATGCTAAGTCTCATGCTATCTCAACGTGAATACAGGCCCAGGTCCCTTCTCCTGCCTTTTTTCTCGACACACTTTCAAAAAAGATTTCCTCCAGCCGAAGTCGGACTTTCTGGGCCTAACTATTTCTTAGTTAGGCGCATAACGGCAGCACAACGCATCTGCGCTCATAATTGACAGGAAACTGTCTGAGCGATCGAATAAGAAGAAGAAGAAGAAGAAGAAGGTGAGGTCTGGGGCACAGATTGAGATACAACAGACAACCAAGAACATCAGAAAATACACGACGCTAGAAAAGTTAAATTGTATTGGCAGTCATTTTATTACAAACCTTCTGCCAAAGCAGGATGACTGTCGCTATTAATCGTTTCTGTAGGTGTCTTTATTTTCAGTTGTCGGTATTCTGCATTTGTAAGATAACCACTGAATAAAACAGAAATACCCCAAGGTGCCAGTGGGATGCAGAGGGGCACTGGCCTCCCTTGCTCGACCAACACGAGAGTGTCTACAGTCAGACCTGTTTACCTTTACGATTTTGCTGTAATTTTTTACCAAACAAAAGTCAAATTACGATAATTACGGCGACAAAAAGAAAACACACACAAAAAAACACGGAAAAAAAAACCCACCACTACAGTTGCGTCGGCGAGCGATCCTTTTGAAACAATGCGGTGAAAAGTCATTCTGGTTCCCAGCATACAACGCGTGTCAATTTCTTTTAAATCTGTTTCAAGATGGCGTCAAAGCGATCGCGTGGTGAGAGTTCTAGGTCAAATGATCCAAAATCTGATGGAAAGATACAAAAGAAAAGGCAAATCCATGGTATTAAAAATGTTTTTAATGGTCTCTCAGTGCACTATTGCTTGCATATAATTGTGTAATTACAAATAGATTTCTTGTTAATCGGGTTTTGTGAAGAAAAAGAATCGGCAGCGCGTTCGATTACAGTTTATTTTTCAAAATTACTTTTTTTTGTTTCAGAAATTAAAAATTTGCAAACTGGGGTAAACAGGTCTGTACAGTAGTTATCCAATGATTGTTATCTATTTCAGCTGTTCTCTGGAGGCCACAAACGGTCTGGAGGCCTACACTGGAGGAATCTTTCACGAGTTTCACCTGGTTTCTTGGGTAAGTAAAGTTGCTAAGACAGAGCAGAGGTGCCTACTGTCGTATGAAAAAAAGTAGCATCATGTAAATTCTTCGCTCGCTACTATGAGACTTAGCATTTGCGACATTGAGGAAGTTTTTTAAATTTCACTTTTTTCCGTAATGTCATGAAATATGAACGATTTGAGTACGGAAAAGTGTTTCAAATACGGAAAAAGTGAAATTTGTCGTTTTCCTTAATGTCGCAAATGCTAACTCACAGTAGCGAGCGAAGAATCTACACGATGCTACCTTTTTTCATACGACACCTACCCTAATGATAGGGCTGTAATTTGTCCCAGAGAAAATGAAAATAGCAATTGTTCGGAAATAATTAAGGGGAGTAATTTCATGGTGTGAAAATAGGAATTGTTTGGAAATAATTAAGGGGAGTAATTTCATGTTGTGTGGAAAGTGATCTCGCCTAATTCAATCGGTCAAACAGGGGAAGTTACTCTACCTTCAGGTAGATCCCCAGCCCTCGTTTCGTGTGTTTGAGGAGACACACATCATGTAGAACGCAGTGTGTCGTTCTAAAATTGATGTAATTTATATTTTTACATCACATTTTGCAAGTTCTATCACGTTGTAGAAATTGGCCGCCCCTTATTTTTCTAATAAAAATGTCGCTGACTGGCGTCCTGCGGTTTCAAGCTTCACGCCATGGTTGCCATGGTTTTTGACCGAGTAAGTTGAGGTAATCAACTCTAATTTTCGAAAGTGCTCTCCCCTAGTTGTTTTTTCCCCGAATATCGTCTATTGGTCACGGCAGTCTGAAAATACGATTCTTTTTTGTACAATCAGACAAGATCTTGTTAACATTTTTTTCTGCAAAAGTTTTTGTAAAGTCGTTTCTTAGACCCCTTTTGGCGCAATCGTTCTGCGCACCCGCTTAGGTAAGTATGTGTGTGCACATGTTTGCTGTGCATGCATTTAAGAACTCACAGCAGCTGCTTTGCCGTTCATCTCCTGCTGCTGAGTGAACCAAGCCATGTGGTGAATGATGGGAGCCATGTTAGTAGGTCCATACAGTGTCACCTGTCTGATGCAGTTCTGGTAGGATCCCAACAATGCCTGTCAACACAGTGTAGAGTGGCACAGTGGTATCGCGTTCGCTTCGTGTCAAGTAAACCCGAGTTCGAACCTGGGTACAGGGGATTTTTTCCTCTCATTCTGCACTAGGCCTTAACGGTCTGAACGTGGAGTCTTTCGGATGAGACGATAAACCGAGGTCCCGTGTGCCCATGCACTTAGCATACGTTAAACCCAGTGGCAACGAAAAAGTTGTCATTTGGTAAAAATTTACCCCCCCCCCCCCCCTCATCAGTGACAAAAATCGCATGCAAAAAAAAAAAAAAAAAAAAAAATGGGGTGGCGCGCCTCTGGCTGCGACGCACTCTCCAGGTGGGAGCAACCCGAATTTCACAGAGACGCCTCTGTGACTGTAAAGTACCTAACACCTAATACCTGTTATAGTAATGATGATAATTTACAGCATTTATATAGCGCGGCTGCGCCCTTTCTTTCATTCAAACTCACGACACACACGACAGAACCATTCTCACTCCTGGTTTTAGAGTGGCTGATGTCTCTTCCTTCGTAAGTTCCTGTCTATCAAATATGGCGGCATATGCTAATAGTAGTGAAGCGAAGGGCAATTTTGACTGGGTATCGCAGATTTTTTGGTAAAGATGTGCCACCCCCCATGCATTTCTCGGTTAATTGTATTTTTCCGTTTTTGCCTTTCTTACCATACATAAAGCTGTATTTTAGGAACATTTTTAGCTAATTAGAATACTAACCCTAACCCTAACCCTAGCCCTAAACCTAACCCTACCCCCCACTATGTACTGCAGTACACCGCGATTTGTCACAGTTGTGGTTCGTTGCGTTTTTCCGTCTTATACGGTGGGGGGTAGGGTTAGGGCAAGGGTTAGGGTTAGGGTTAGTATTCCAAAAAGGTTATTAGCTAAAAATGTTCCTAAAATACAGCTTTATGTATGGTAAGAAAGGCAATAACGGAAAAATACAATTAACCGAGATAGGCATGGGGGGTGGCACATCTTGACCTTTACCGATTTTTTTTACCCAAAAGAAAAAGGTAACTGTCAAATGATCCCAGGTATGCAAAAAGCCCGTTATTTATGTTTTCTTTTTTGCTGTCCCATCTTCTGGGCCGTACAGTGGCGTTGCTCCCATGCCGCTCATTCCGATTTCCAACTCGCAGCTACACCCCAGATCGTCAGTTCGCCAAATTAAAAACCAGCAGTCCAAGGGGAGCGAATCTATGTTAGGCCGTCGGGAGGCAACCAACCGAGGAGACACTGCACTGCTGTTGAATAGCTTTGGTGGAGTTCAGTGGAGCCTGTTCTGAGCTAGCACAAAGCAGGACACCACATACTATGCTAGGGAAGAACACAGATCAACTTTCTATCATGTTGTGAACTTTGCTCATAATAATAAATATGAATCGGCATAGCGAGAGAAACACATCACCGATAGTAACTTGCAAGCTACATTTCCATGCCATGTTTAAAAAAAATCGTAAGTCCCGGATTTTTAAAGGTTTGTTGATAATAAAAAATTAGGGTAGACATCTCAGTGTAAGGGTTATTTGACAGTTTCTCTTCCTGATGAAATAGCGATGGAATTTTACATATGATTGTTTGCAAGCGAACTTTGTGGATAGTGTCCATCTGCTTGTTTCTGAAAGTTTAACTTTAACCCCTTCATTGCCAGAGAAACAAAAAAAGGGGAAATTGTTGATTTCCTTATACAATTTAAAGACTTGTTAGACTCAATCTGAGAAAAATGGTCTTGAGATATATCTTTCCTGACTTGCCTAAGCCAAAAACCAGCATTCCAGGACTAAGACATTAAAAGTTACGGCATCGATCATCAGTGACATCACACACCCCGTAGTATACATGGGGCACTCGCAGTGAAAGGGTTAAGCAGAGGAATTGATGGGCTCCATTTTGAAAATTAAAACATTGATAAGTGTGTCTGCTTTGTCCTTTGAATTGTTCAAACAAATTTTAGGCTGAAGTATATGTCTCCTTTCAAGGTTGTTTGTATGGGTTTTGTTGAATATTTTCCATTCAATCTACACATTATTTTTTAATTTGAGATTTCAGTTACAATCTTTCTCTTTCTCTCGTGAACAGCAACAGTGGTTTCGGTTTTGCTTTGCAAGAACAACTTTTAGAGCTTGGCTTGAGTAAGAGTAGACGCTAAGTAATTGTCCAGGGCCTGTATTCACGCTGAGATAGCATGAGACTTCCAGCTAACTTAGAAGCTCTTCCAAAAGTCCTATTAAATCCTACAGGACATTGGAAGAGCTTCTAAGTTAGCATCATGCTAAGTCTCATGCTATCTCAACGTGAATACAGGCCCAGTGCTTTGCATTTCAAATAGGATGAAGGCCTGTGTGTGTGTGTGTGTGTGTGTGTGATGTCGTGTCGTGTCATGTCGTGCCATGTCATGTTGTGCCATGTATGTGTGTGTGCGTGCGTGCGCGTGCGCGTTTTCCCAGCATGTTTTCAATGCTTACCTGTTCAAAATGAAGACAGCTATTTTTATTGCACGGAGACACTTTTCACAACCATATTGAGTTGATGTGTTTTCTACCTTGTTTTTGGTGGCTGAAATCCTTTTTGAAGTGAGACTATAGTATGATAGTTTGTTCGTGTGTGTGTGTGTGTGTGTGTGTGTGTTGCGTCCGTGGTCTAATCTCCAAACTTTAACGTTGGCATTTTCTCGGGAAATAGAAGGCGTACATTGTTCAAACTTTGCACACATATAGATGTCTATGCAAGCTTTCAAACAATAATGATTTGAATAATTAAATGCTTAAAACAACACTGTACACAGATAACAGATAACGTTTTAGATTAGTGGGTTAGAGAGTATTCAACAGGCAACATGAGTTAAGAAACTCATCAACACTGAAAGCCTCGATAGCTCATTGGTAGAGTGTCTGTCTGTTATGCCAATGGTTCCGGGTTCGATTCTCGGCAAGGGCACTTTTTTTTTCTTTTTTGTTGTTGTTGTATCCATTAACGATAGTTTCATTTGTACTTTAAAATTGTATTGGCAATCTTGTACTTTAGACCCCCCCCCCCTCAATCTTTGTTTGTTGTTGTCCCACATGTGCCTGTTCGAGTGAGCCTTGAAGGGAAGGCTTTGCCTCTTGTTAATCCTGTTTTCTCTGTGTGTATATTTCAGCCGAACCACATTGTGTCGGTGGCTGGCTGGGGGGTGGAGAATGGAACGGAGTACTGGATCGTGCGCAACAGTTGGGGACAGCCCTGGGTAACTTTAACAAAAAAATAAATTTATAATTGATTTTGTGAGCTGGTCTTCTGTCTATTGAGTTGAAAGGGGGGTGGGAGTGTGTGTAAGGGTGGGGCAGGGGAGATTGAGCGGGGGTGGAGAATGGAACGGAGTACTGGATCGTGTGCAACAGTTGGGGACAGCCCTGGGTAACTTTAACAAAAAAATAAATTTATAATTGATTTTGTGAGCTGGTCTTCTGGAGTTGAAAGGGGGGTGGGAGAGTGTGTGGGGGGGGAGAGGAATGTGTAAGGGTGGGGCAGGGGAGAGAGAGCTGGGGGGTGGAGAATGGAACGGAGTACTGGATCGTGCGCAACAGTTGGGGACAGCCATGATTTTAAAAAAATTGATTTTGTGAGCTGGTCGCATACTAACCTACCCTCACATACTGAGGTGTTAAAAAAAAGAAAAACCAGAAAGGCTCTCATTTATGGCATGCTGTCTCAGCTATACTGAAAAAGAAAGCAAGGATATCTTTAAATGTTCCAGTCGGACAGACTTGCTATACTGAATTCAGTATCTACACTGAAGACCCCTGTGAAATGAATCGGACATTATTTTGTACTAATTCTGTGTCGTTGTTTTTGGTTGGTCGGTTTTCAGGGGGAGAATGGCTGGGCGCGCATCGTGACCAGTCTCTACGAAGGAGGCGACTTTTCGGGTCGATTCTACAACCTGGGCATCGAGAACCACTGTCACTACGGCGACCCCATCGGAGTGTAGCCGACTGGTTAGCGTCGCATCACTCCGTCGTGGACTCTTATAGCCCCTCCCCCTGTGAACGTAGGGAGTAGTCCGTGAAACAAGGGTTTCTGTAGAACGTCATTGGATAGTGTAGTCTAAAAATAGCGTTGTCTTAATTGGAATTGTTCGGAAAGAATTAAGGGGAGTAATTTCATGGTGTGTGGGAGTGATCTTGCCTAATTCAATCAGTCAAACAGGGGAAGTTACTCTACCATCAGGTAGAACCCCAGCTCTCGCTTCGTGTGCTTGAGTAGACATACAGCTCTTAGAACACCATGCGTAATTCTGAAATTGATTACATTTATAATTTTGCGTCACATTTTCAAGTTCTATTAGTTTATGGGTACTGGCCACCCCTCATTTAAAAAAAAAAAATGTTTGCAAGTCGCCTACTCGCATCCTGCGGTTTCAAGGTTCGACGCCATGCTGCCATGGTTGCTATGGTTTTGACTGAGTAAGTCGAGGTAATAAACTCTTATTTTCACAAAGTGCTCTCCTCTAGTTTTTTTTCTGAAAATCGTCTATTGGTATTGGTATTATTTTCTTGTCACAGAGACTGGTCACAAAATAGCTTGGTCTTCTTTTGGTATTGGTATATATTTCTAGTCCCGGAGACTGGTCTCTTTGACATTCGGGCTATAGGACGTACTTAGATATTGTAGTCACAAAATAGCTTTGTCTTCTTTTGGAATTGGCATATCGTCGGTGACATTAACAAAAATCGTATCTCAATTTTGGTAGTTTTGAGAAGAAAAAAAAAAACTGTTTAAAAAATTAACCGCGTTAACCACAATTGATTAACTATGATGAATATGTTGTTCAAGACATTGCGAGTTTAGTCCTGCATTTTAAAAAAATTACATAAAACTTTTTTTGTTTAGACTTGAAAAGAGCGAAGATGCGATAATTTTTGTCCTTTACTAGATCTGAATTTCGGACTTACGAGTTTTTCGTCTATTTTCACAACCTATTCACCCCAGATAGAAAGTCGTTAGCGATATGAGTTTTTGGTGGAAGGTGGTGGGGAAAATTAGAAAGCTGACTGTGTATCTAACTCAACCCCCTCAAAAATCGAGATACGAGTTTTTTAAATTTCACCGACTTTATAATTTTAGCCCCAGAGACTCGTCTTTTTTAAATTCGGGCTACTTCCACATGGAGAGCGCATCACTGGTTATGACGCAGCACCACCCTTTTCCTAAGGGGTAGGGGAGAGGGAGGGGGTGGACATGGGAACCCAGCTATCAATTTGTTTCATACCAGGCAGTGGGAATCACCTTGCTCTTATCTACTTTTCACCGCCGTGGGTTTGTTGTACAAGCTTGAAGTTTATGGGTCAGACTCTCTGTAAGTATACATCTGAAGGAATCAGTGTTCAGTTTAATGTTTCCCCGTTGAACTTGAGAGAAAGGGTGGGGTTCGGATTCGAACCCCCAATCACTCACGCTTTTTTTGTATCTGCTTAACCAGCAAAGAAACATGCACTAGCGTTCACATTCGTTTGATTGTTTTACTTTTACTCGCAACGCAAATATATTATTTCCTTTGGGATAGGAAAAGCCAAGCGTTCGTTCTCTCCTACTGCAGTGACATTAGTTTCCGGAATTGGAATGCGCAGTGCGTGTCTGAGGTGAAATGTGGCATCACATGTGCAGTCTGGCGTGGCCAGTGGGGTGGAATTATCAGGCATCAGAATTGTCAGATCAGAGGATTAACTCATTCGTATCGCAACGATTTTGAATTATTAAAAAAACTCACAAATCACTCCAGACATACACACAAACAAAACGTACATAAACAAAAGGAGAAATGAAAGAAGATTACGAGTTTATGCTTCAGGTTTAGACATAGGGAAGTGGTAGATCAGACTTTTTTTTATATATATAGACTTTGTATAGAAAAACTACACCGATTGGTTTCCCCACAACAAAAGCAAAGTCAGAGGCAAAATTGTGGTCTAAGGGAGCGAAGCGAGTTTAGAAGTGACCAAGGTATGGTGTGCACACAGATTTACTTCCCTTGAAGCAAATGCATCAAATTGATAGCTATCTATTAATTCCGGACATATATGGCCGGAACGAACTCATTCAAGTCGTTCCGGCCATATATGTCCGGAATATGTCAAAATCGTTGCGATGCGAAGGAGTTAAGAATTTCTGACAGAGGATTGGCTTCTTTTTTTTAAAATTCAGTTTTATTTTTGGTTAAATATGGTTTTAAAATGAGTTCTCACTGAGCCTTTTTGGTCATGTTGGGAACTGATTCCAGCGTTGTCCCTTCACAGTCTGGGGCCTTGTGGCCTTTTTACCGCCGTTTTCAGAGGATTGGACTCCAAAGTATTCTGATGCCTGAATTATGCTGGCAGATAATGGGTTTTGGAGCATTGGAGAATAGAAGGAATACGCCTTTTAAGTCCTTTTTTTATCGATGGGCTTGGATTTTATCAATGCAAAAGGGTTATGATGCAGTAGTGTAGACAACGTTTTTCTCTGTTTGGCCAAAGCATTGCCATTTTATTGTATTCGGGCAATATAATGGAATATTGAAAGTGGTTTTTATGCGTGTGTGGAATTCTAAGATAAGAACTTGTGATAAATTCTGTTTTGACATGAAAACCGGTGAGTGTTGTCATTGTGCACGTGTGAAGGTTTGCTCAGTTATGGAAATGGGAGCAACACAAATTGATAATAATGAGTGACTGGAAGCGTAACAGTGTGTGTGTGTGTGTGCAAATTTAAGTTTAGCTTTTGACAATGTGTGTGTGTTTATTCCATGTTTGCACATTCCATTTTTGTTTTTAGCATCCTTATTGACAATAAAGTCATTCAATTGCATTAGATTTTTGTTTGACATTCATTTTGTTTAGAACAGTTTTAATATCCAAAATTGATTTTCGTTCTGTTGGAACAGTACTAGTGTTTTTCTTTTTTTGAAATCAATATTAATGTATTCATCATGAAACTGAGAGAACTGCTGGCAGTGTAAACTGTTCTCTGTTTGGCGTGTCTCTGGTAACTTTCTATAACATGACAAATTAGGAAGCTTTCATTTACCAGGCATGAAAGAGTTCCGCTTTTTGCGGAAAATCCGTGTAAATTTTTCAAAACTTCCGTGGGAAAAAAAAAAATTCGCGTAAATGACCGATCTTGCCTTATTCGTATATGTACAAGTCTGTATTTGGCGATTCTCAAACTGGTTAACCGGAAGTCGCTTTAGCTCACTCGCTTCAAAGTTGTGCGAAGGAAGGCGAGATGAGGATCTCTCGCTCACGAAAAGCAGCGATGTTAGTTGAAAATGTGTGTGGAAGGCTAGTTGAGTGGACGAAATGTTCGGACCCCCCCCTCGCTGAATAAAATTTTTGACGTGAGGTAGGTGGTCTGAAAAAATTTTTTGGGAACGTCGCATATCCCCCCCCCCCCCCACCCCCCCCCCCCCCCCCCCCGTCAACAAAACGTCGGACGATATGTGAAAATCCGGGTGGAAGGATTTGTGCTCGGCTGAAAAGAATTTCATTGTTTGAAGCTTGAAAGTTGTTTGCGTTGAACATTTTTTTTGGGGGAAAAACTACCGACATGAGGTGAAAATCCGGGTGGAAGGATTTCTCTGACGAAATTTTTTCCTCTTTTTTGATCTCCATCCACTTTCATGCCTGATTTACGGTAAGCGCAAGTACAAACTACACGCGGAAACCTCATGCGTAATCCGTAAATAAGTAAGACGGAAAAAAGTATTCGGATGCAGGGATATTTGGACTCGTCCGTATATTTTTTCCTTCTTTCTTTTAGTTATTCATGGGTTTAAGGGCCAGCCACACGCCCACTAAAATCGTACGACTGTACAATGCTATTTGATCACGTGGTCTCCAAAAACAAATGTGATTCGCGCTTCGAGATCATGTAATCGAATCGTATCGTACAGTCATGCGATTTTAGCTGATGTGTGGCTTGCCCTTTACGTATGTGATTTCCGCATCTATTGTATATGTGCGCTAAGTCTCAACAGCTGACAAAAAGATCTGTGCAAAGCTGACATCTTTACTCATCATTTCGTTTATGTGTGGTTAAAGACCCCGCACGTCACATGTCAAAATCACGGTTTGCACGTGTTTTCCCTCTTATAGCTGGTAAGAAATCTTAAGAAATCTTCCTAGCATAAGAGGGAATGTGACACGTGACGTGGGGGGTCTTTAATAAAACAAATTCTTGACAGCTGACAAATGTAGAATACTTACACTCACCAGCACACAGACACACACACAGGCACACAAACACACACACAGACACACAAACACACACACACACACACACAGAGAGTGTTAAACAACGAATTTCTTCCTTGGATCATGCATGGTGGATTCCCGATAGGTTTGCAATAATTATGTTTTGAGATTTATTTTGCAAGGAATTTGTCTCGTAGTATCTCTAGATAACAATCATGTTATGCTTAATTATAAAGTAATGCCTCAAAACTGGCATTGATGGATTATATTGTTTTAAGTATCTTACAGCGTAATTGATGTAAGTTTTATGTATTTTCCATTACCAAGCCTGTATTGTAACCTTTGTTTAATAACATCAAAAGCCTCATTGCTCTAACAAAAAATATAAAAAAAAATTGTGCCTTTTTTATCAAGTAATTTAAATGTGATAATGGATATTTTAAACCAAATTAGGGGAAGACGGGGTAAAAAGCGCATGGGCGGGTAAGAAGCCCACCCCAATTATCTCATGAAATGAAGCAAATTTCAGTCTCATTTTGCCCATGAGACGAGTGTTAATGTCTAGCATTCGTCTCATGGGCAAAATTTGACTCAAATTTTCTTTATTTCATGAGATAATTGGGGTGGGCTTCTTACCCGCCCATGCGCTTTTTACCCCGTCTTCCCCTACATAATACACAGTTTTCGTTTATGACCTGGGATTTGATGTACTTTTCAGCTGGTCGTTTTGAAAGGAATTTTCACATGCTTGTAATTGTTTCCCTTGGGGGGGGGGGGGGGGGAGGGGGGGGTTCTCCATTTTTTTTAACGGATAATGTGTGTGGTAAAAGAAAGGTCATATCGTCGGTGACATTCACAAACCTCATATCTCAATGTTGGTAGTTTTGAGAAAAACGAATTTAACTGTTTTGAAAAGTAACTGCGCTGGCCACAATTGATTAACTATGATGAATATGTTGTCTGAGATATTGCGAGTTAAGTCCTGCATTCTGTTAAAATTACTGAAAACGGTTTTTTTAGACTTGAAAAGAACGAAGATACGAGGTTTTGTCCTTAACTAGATCTGAATTTGGGACTTACGAGTTTTTCTTCTATGTTGACAATCTCGTTTACCCCAGATAGAAAGTCGTTAGAGATGCGAGCTTTTGGTGGAAGGTGGCGGGGAAAATGAAAAGAACTGACTATGTATCTAACTCAACCCCCCAAAAATCGAGATACGAGGTTTGTGAATGTCACTGACGATATGCTGATATGAATCGAATGATTTTAAAATGTATTTTGATGCATGAATAATCGGAAATAAATTTGAAGATTTATGTTCTTTAGTTTTACACACACCAAAAAACCAGTTACATGTGTTTTTACAAGTGGGATTTGCGCCTCTGTGTGTGTGCATGTCTGTATCTGTGTGTG
>CM065695.1:43262697-43270197 GCA_017654935.2 Phymorhynchus buccinoides | reverse complement strand
TATAAACGATCAAAAATTGAAGAAGAAAAAACAAACACACCATTAAACTTTCCACTTGTGTATATATATATACAGAAAGAGAGAGAAAGAGAGAGAGAAAGAGAGAGAGAGAGAGAGAGAGAGAGAGAGAGAGAGAGAGAGAGAGAGAGAGAGAGGAGACTGTACTGGGGGATTCCTTTTTTTTTATTTCATTTTTTTTATTATGTGGACTCAATAGTCCAAACGAATTATCAAACACACACACACACACACACACACACTGCAACACAATCTAATTATACACACAGAATGTGGGTCACAACAATGACGTCAAGAAAAGTTACGTGTTGTATTTGTTACGTCAAGTTTGTTCTACTGTCTGTCCCGCGTCCAAGGCCAAAAGCCGAAATATTGGGAATAGTCTACATTCTTTCTTGTTAGTTTTCATTCTTTTTTTGTTCTGATATATATATATATATATATATATATATATATATATATATATATAGTTTGCTTTAATAAAACTTTTTGTGTGTCCAAAGCTTGTGTTTGTGAACCTAAGAAACAAACTCAATTACTATAACTTTAACTTTACGATTTGTTCTGTGTTCTGAAAAGAAGAACATAAAATATGTGCTGAGAAAGAGAGAGAGAGAGAGAGAGAGGGCTTGAGTGTGCGCATGTGAGAGAAAGAGAGAGAGAACTGAAAGAGAAAAGAGAGACAGACAGGCAGACACACGCGCACACGCACGCACGCACGACACACACACACACTTCGCGCACATGCACACACGCACACACACATACACAGTCACCCACCCCAACCCCCCCTCCCCCATGCGTGCGTTAGACAGGGGTTATTTTGATAGCTTTTACACATTTTCTGCGTGACCCCGGTTTCCTTCAGGCGCTGAAGCACTGCTCGGATGCGTTGGTCGTGAGTGGCCTGATCCGGCGCGTGAATGAGGATATCGTCCATGTGGCAGATGACTCCGTCAATGCCGATCAAGATCTGGGACATCGTCCGCTGGAAAATCTCGCTGGCGGAGTTGATGCCAAAGGGTAGCCTGTTGAAACAGTAGCGTCCAAAGGGTGTGATGAAGGTGGTGAGAAGCCGGGACTCTCGAGAGAGTGGGATCTGCCAGAACCCACTCTTGGCGTCCAGCTTGGTGAAGAACTTACTCTGACCCAATTTGGCGAGGCTCTCGTCGACAGATGACATGGGGTGGAATTCCCTCTGCACCGCCTTGTTGAGCTGGGTGAGGTCCACGCAGATGCGGACGGCGCCACTGGGTTTGGGCACTACCACGATCCCTGAGCACCAGCTGGTTGGTTCCGTAACTGGGAAAATGACTTCTTGCTTCACCATGTTCTCCAGTTCTGCCTTCACCTTGGGGATGAGAGGGTGTGCCACTTTTCTTGGGGTGTAGATGCACAAGGGGTGTGCGTATGTTTTTGTGGATATCTTGTACGAGGTGTTTATTTTCCCTAGGCCTGAAAAGAGTCCTGGGAATTCTTCCACAAAGCTGGGTGTGCTGGTCACAGCGTCAACACGTTTGACGATGCCCAGCTTGACACAGGCGTGCTTGCCGAGAAGAGAGCAAGGCTGATTGTCCAGGACGTAGATGGTTTCACGCGTAGACCTACCATGATAGGTCAGGTCTGCAGTGCAGGTTCCTCGTGGGGACAGGCTGGAGCCTCCTGGTCCTCGCAGGGTCTTCTTCGTGGGGTGCAGTAGCTGTCCCTGGAGCCATGGTTCGGCGCTGTTGACGACGGTGACTGAAGCCCCTGTGTCCAATTTGAACACCGCTGGGTGCCCGTCAACGGCCAGAGTTGCAGTCCAATAGTCCTCCGCGTCTTGCTCAATGGAGCCTAGAAAGTATGCATCCTCTTCGTCGTCGTCCACTTCATTTACTGGCTTGCCAGCAGTCCTTTTCTGCGTGGAGGAGTGGCAGACTGTAGCATAGTGTCCCCTCTTTGTGCACAGTCTGCATGTTGCTGATCTGGCTGGGCAACGTTCTCATGAATGTGGTTCTCGCCCACAGTAGCCGCAGTTCTGCATTGGGTGCATTGGGGTGTCCCGGTGGTTGCCAGCTGCCTGTTGCCTTGAGCGGTGACTCTGCTTGACGAAGTCTACATTAAATTTTGTGGTGCTGGGACTCAGCCTGATGAGGGGCTGGCTTTCCTTTCTGGCTTCGGCTTGCCTATTCAACTGCATTGCTTCTTGCAGTGTGAGATTGGCCTTCGCCTGAAGCTGCTCTGACAGGTCGTCATCGGCCACTCCCACAACAACCCTTTCCCGGATGAGGTCTTCTTTTAGCTGGCCGTAGTTGCAGCTTTACGCCAGTTTTAACAGGTCCTGGATGAAAAAGTCTACCGATTCAGACTTCTGGACTCTTGTATTGAACTTGGCCCGTTCGACAATCACGTTTTTCCTGATGCAAAATAATTCGTCGATCTCTTTCTTCGTCTCTTCATATGTGGCCTTGCTTTCGTCTATGTTTGTCGTAGCTAGGATGTCATCTGCGCAATCCCCCATTGCATAAAGGAAAATGCTAACCTGTTCTTTGTTATCCCTGGTGGAGAGTCCCGACGCGATGCGGTATCGCTCGAAACGAGCGAGCCATTTTTTCCAGTTGTTGGGCTCGCCATCGAAGGATTTCGGAAGAGGCAGGTTGGCGACGAACGAGTGTTTCGTCTGCTTACTGCGGTTGTTGGTCGTTTTCCATCGTGACGTGAGGTCGTTATGTCGCTGCCACCATCTAGGGTTAACTGGCGATAGTAGAGAGCTGGCCACACTCGTTCAATGAGACAGTCAGGATGTACGGGAGTACAAGGTTTATTGGAGGCTGCCAAGAGGCAGCCTCCCCTTTAGTATCGGGCAGGGCATCACATGACTTTTTACCCTGGATGGTCACGTGCTTTTTTGGCCAGTTCTATAGTATGTGGAGGAGCACGTGACCTGCTGAGCGGCATCAGAGTTGTCTTCCCTTTGTCATGGAAGTTGTCTGCCCTTTTTAATTGAGCGTGCGACTGGTGCGATCATTGAGAACCTCATGAATATGCATCAGCCTAACAGACTGGTGACCTGACATGTTAGCCTACAGAGTTAGGCTGTGACTGCGTGTCTCTCTCTCTCTCTCTCTCTCTGCCTTGCACGGCTTCACTAATTTTGTTTCCACATACTCTCTTTTTGTCTCTGTCTTTCGCCCTGTCTTTTCCTGCCTCTCTCCCTGCTCTTTGTCTCTGTCTGTATGTCTGTCTGTCTCTGTCTGTATGATTGTCTCTCTCTCTCTCTCTCTCTCGATCCTCTCTCTCTCTCTCTCTCTCTCTCTTAACAATGTCTCCACCTGTCTCTCTCTCAGCTTCTTTTTATTTATTTCATTACACAGAAACAGAACTCTCCCCCCAGCCCTTCCCCCTTGGTGTGTGCATGTGTCAGCAGACTTGATTCATGGTTTTTGAATGCCTCAATCTGGTGTAGGCTAGAGGGTTAGGTAAATAGTTCAAGTACAGAAAAAGTGAAATTTGTGGTTGTCCCAAATACAGACTCTCATAGTAGCGAGTTGCAGATTTGCACGAGCGACAGATTTGCACCCGACAGGCCTACTGTGTGTGTGTGCCTAGCAGTAGGTCCTATTGGTTCTACCACACTTTCTCCACTGGAGTTCGTGTCGTCTGCTAAACCTCTTGGTTCTACCACACTTTCTCCACTGGAGTTCGTGTCGTCTGCCTAAACCTCATTCTTCATCTCTCTCTCTCTCTCTCTCAGCTCTCTCTCTCTGAAATTCAAATCTCTCTCTCTCTCTCTCTCTCTCTCTCTCTCTCTGTGCTTTACTCACACTTTCATTGTCCTTCTCTCTCACATACTATCTCTTTTTATCTGTTTCTTTCTTTCTGTCGCTTTCTGTCTCAGTCTCTGCTTTCAGTCTCTCTCTACTCTTCTCTCTATCAGCTCCATCTGTCTCTCAGGTTCTTTTGTTTCATTGCACAGAAACAAAACTATTTCTTTCTTCCCCCCCCTTGCACAGAAACCCCCCCCCCCCCCCCCCCCCCCCCCCCCCCATCCTGGGTGTGCACTGCTAAAAATTTTGTTTTTTTAATGATGTTTAGCATACGAATAGCATGCAGAAGATTTGGAGAATTTTGAAAGCCAAACGATTTTACATTAAAGTTGTATTTTACATTAAAGTTGTGTATTACGCTTCTGCAAAGAGTATTGTGAAGAAAACATTTTTTGTGTTGTCTTATACTAAGAAAAAAACAGGCGTGAATTGTATGATGATAAAACACTTGACAGGGCTTCATCGTTATTTTGGCTTCTTTTTTTAAAAGTGTACAACCACCATTACTAAACCTTTGCACAATCACAGAAGTGCATTGCTAAACTTTTGCAAAACAACAGCAATTGCATCGTTAAAATAATAAATACTGCATTCATCATAAAAATGACCAAAAAAAATAAAAGGACTGCACACATAACATTTTTCGTCCTCGCCTTTTAGGCGGGGAAAAAAACCTTGTACAGGGCCTCAAATGGCACACCGTTAAAGGGGCACCCTGACGGATGAGTTTATTGTAAGAAACACGCTGAGGAGTTTTACTCACCAACAAAAGAACCAGCTTCTTTTTTGTTTGTACTGCACTACAAAAAAAAAAGAAAACGCTTCAACCACAATGACTGAGGTGGTGTAGAGTGGCACAGTGGTATTGCGTTCGCTTCGTGTCAAGTAAACCCGAGAGTTCGAACCTGGTACAAGGGATATTTTTCCTCTCATCCATGCAACTAAACCCGAATAGGTCCCATTGTGCCCATGCACTTAGCATATGTTAAATCCAATGGCGACGAAAAAGTTGTAATTTTGTCAAAATTCCCCCCCCCCCCCCCTCCTCCCTCATCAGTGACAAAAATCGCATGCAAATTGTATATTCACCAAACCCTTTATTTTGAAGAAATACTTACGGATGGATTTTACATTCTTCTATCCTCACGTTCATTTATCAGTTGACTATGCCTTGACCCCCCCCCCCCCCCCCCCCCCCCCTCCCTTTCTTTTTCATTGATACACACACTACCATTGAGAGACTCATGAATATGCGTTAGCCTAGCAACTGACCAAAACCGTTAGGTAGGCTTAGTGATGCGACTCTCTTTGTGATGTGGTGTTGAGCTATGGAAGCAGGATCAGTCCCTGTAGGCCTAGGCCTAGTGCAAAGGTTAGCAGACGGACACAATCAGTTGACAGTGAAAATTGAATATGAGCCAAGTTGGTTCTTTTCAGTTTTTATTCACACAACCGTAGGCTGAGACCTACCCTACTCTCTTTGTGTTTATGACTCTCTATCTCAAAGTCGAAGTCTGGTTTCTTTCAGTTTCATGACAACATTAGGATCACAAATACTTTGGAAGACGAATCTCATCTGCTTAACAGAACTAAACCGTCATTGTTCAGCACTTTACTGTGTTGAACTTCTTTTTTGTTCTTGTCTGAGCGGTCGACGACGAACGTATTTCATGACACGTTCATATTTTATATAACTTTTTTTTTCTTCTTCTCTAAAATAGCCAACTACATCACCTTGAAGATCATTTTGAAAAGACATACATGTTCATACACATTTGAAGTGCAATACACTCTTCTACATAATGTTAACATTGTTTGGCCTCCTTTTAGTTGATATTTATCAACTGAATTTTCTTGTTCTAACTGAAGACAAAGGTACGTGATGATTATTATGGCGTGCAACATGCGCATAGATCACTCGAGAGTAGCGTCCCTTGGTTTCTCTTGGGCAGACTAAACCAATCGATACCAAACTACTCGATAATACCACACATTCTACACAGTACACGATTTCCCCTCATTCTAGCTCCTTTCAGTTTTCCACAGAGAGCTATTTGTTTCAAGTTATTTCTTTTAACAGAGGCAAATATTCTTATCATTGATTGTGGGTAGGGATAGGAAAAGACATTACAAGTGGTATGCCACCATAAAACAATGTAAGCCTAATGGGTAAAACACTTTAAATTGGTTTATGCTAGTTACGAGTGTTAACAAAAGGCATGAACTGAAAGGAGCTGGACCACATCTACTGGGAATTTAATGAATAGATCTGCATCTGAGAACGTTTTTTTATCTCCCTTTTCGGGGACGAAATAGTTCGTTTTTAAAACGTCAAGTTCTCATTATTGTACCCTAGTTGGAAGTTAATAATAGTAAAAGTACATCATTTTGGCAAAAAAAAAAATTGTTTTTTTTTTAAAAAAAAAAAAAAAAAAAAAACCGAAATTCTGTGTGACAATGGAACATAGTCCCGCAGGGTATTGTAGGTCAGTGACAGCTTTTTCTACGATAGAATGTCACTTATTAGTGTTTCAGTGATGCCAACGTTCCTGAACTTCTGCAAGAAGTACTCGAGATCCTTATTTTATCTTGTGTAGCTGCACATTGCGCTGGCTGTGGCACAGTATAGTTCCACTGTCGTAGAGTCGTGGCCACTTATTTTGTTTAGTAATCGAAAGGTTTCCTACTGTTCTGGGTTTAACTTTAGGCATCATCTCATCATCATCAGCAGCAGCAGCAGCAGCTATCATCAGTATCATCATCGTCATAATCAAGGCATCAATCATCATCATCATCGTCGTTGTCGTTGTCGTCATCGTCATCATCATCGTTCATCATCATCATCGTCATCGTCGTCAGCATCATCATCATCATCATCATCATCATCCTCATTCATATATACCAAAAGACGAAGGGGCAGGACAACATTTTTGTTAGATATCAACATTTTCAGAATGAAATAGCACAATAACAAGGAGCAAAATCAATACAGATATATATATATATATATATATAGGTTTGCTTTTATTGTGGATTTTCGATTTGGTGCAAGGAGGACACCATTCTCTTTTAGAATGTCTTTTTTTGCTCAGGTTGGCCATCCACTGGACAGTCAATTTGCAGGCCAATCATGCAAACTAATGAGATCTTCTCAAGATCGAAAACAGCTTTCTTTTTTGCATAAGGCACTGCCCCTCTCCCCCATTGGGAGAAAAAGTATATCATGCACAAATGTATAAAACTTTTTTATTTTTTTTATTTTTTATTTAAATTTTTTTTTTTTTAACACGGAACATTACTCAAAGTTAACATTAACTGGTTTTTGTTTCTGAGGTCCACAAATAAAGACATTGGGCAATTTGGACTCAGAAAAGCTTTATCAAAGCAAACTAATATATATATATAAACATTAGTTGGGGGCTTCTGTGTTTCATGTGTGTTTTGTTGTTCGCCCCTGTAACCAATGAACCAGTGCACAGAATCGCTTCTTAATTTTGTGTGGGGATGCATTATGGTACCATCTCGTAATGGTCCCGCAGGAAAATTTGAATTTTTGGTGCAAACCTCCGCCAAGGGAGAATAACCTTATCTGTAAAACATGTTCGCCCTTTCACTCACGTAACCTTTAGACAGAATCGCTTCAAACAACTTTTGTGTGATGGTTATCATACTTGCA
>CM065695.1:43248789-43262197 GCA_017654935.2 Phymorhynchus buccinoides | reverse complement strand
GTGCTCTCAGTCACTTCTGAATCCTAGCCCACGGACGTTCACTCCGTACAAATGGGGGGTAGCGCTAATAAAATAAAATCTATCCTAGCAGATTACTGTGTGCTTTTTTGTTCTTGACATTGTGTTGGCCGATATGTCCTGTCTGATTTTGCAGATGAATTCCAGATTTATGTGGACTGCCTGCTCCACACAAAAAAATCAAAAAAATGCCAAAGTGTAGGCGCAAACTGCAGTCCTAGTCATCAATGCTTACTTTTTTGGGCAGACTGGTGAACTAAGACGACTGAAATGTAAATGTAGATCAAAATCATTCCCTTTACCTCTTTACTTCACCGCTTATAATTCGCTATCTTTCACAAAAAACAGGAAATTTCAATCGCTGTCATCACTCGTAAATGCATAACGATCTCTCCATGATGTTAAAGTTGGAAAATGCCGATGTCAGTAACATGACTTCAAAAATTAGCACGATCGACACAACACAAGCTCGTTTTGCCGAAATAAGGTCAGAGTACACTCCTTACTCTCACTTCGCGATCTCATAAGTCCCCATCTTTCAACAAAAATACGACTATTCATCGCTTTCCCTCAGTCATGTGGCGCCATACTGCTCGTCATCCATATTGAAAAATCGCGAACAAATGCCGAAGTCGGTCACTAGTTTTTCAAAATTCAATCTTCCAAACAATCCGGCCTAGAAGCCTTGCAAGCACTAGGCGCGAAGTGTATCTAGACAGCGAAAGCGATGCTTGGCAGCCGCTCCACTGTGACTGCCATGTGATAGAAACACAAAATGTGCTGAGCGCTCCACACCGGCCACGTAGAATCCGTATGTTTCCCAACGTTCCTCGGCATTTACGATCGATTTTTTTCTGAACATTCCCGAACGTTCACCGCATCAAGAGAGTTAATATTTCGAACTTCCAGATTTGTTTTGTATTTTGTTTCATTATTATTTTTGGATTCACGCGTGAGTTTCCGTAAGGCGCTTTTTCTAGATGTGTACATAGCCCAATAGTCTAACTCACAGCGACATGGCCTGGGGCTTGCCTCGTCTCCCATTTCAGTCCGTCTTTTCTCCATGCCTCGGTAGTGCTGCAGCAGCGTCTTCTTGTTGCTCCGAGGCCAGGTCGTTCAGGTAAGTGCACCACCCCTCCCTCCACCACACAACTGAATCCTGAGCGTTCAAATAGCCTCATCACCACGCAGCCTTGAAACCCTGAAGAGGTAGTGTAACCCTTTGCTCGCCACTTTCTGCCTCTTGGCACCGACCACTGATTTGAGACCCTGTCACTAGAAGGCATCAAATGAGGGTCTGGCATCCAGTGACCTTATGTTCTTATTTTGGGAGGTATGAGGGTAGATCTATTTATGCATGTTCCAGAGAGGAATCCCCAATATTGCACGACAGAACTCGTTTTCTCTATCCCAGGCAAGTTTAATGGACATCTTTTGTGAAAAAGGATTTTGAATTATTACAACAAACTCACAATCCAGGCCAGCCATATCACAACAAGCCAACATACTATACAAAAAGGGAAAAATGAAAGAAGATTACAACGTGTTTTTTACTTCATAGTTTTAGAACTATCGGGAAGTGTAGATCAGACTTTTTTTTATATACAAGACTTTATATAGAAAAAAACCTCCTACACCGATTGGTTTTCCCACAACAAACCACTACAAAAGCAAATTCGTCAGGCAAATTGTGGTCTAAGGGATGACAGCGAGTTTAGAAGTGACCGAGGTATGGTGTGTCACATAGACTTACTTCCCTGAGCAAATGCATCAAATGCCACCTACTATTAATTCCTGGCATATTAAGGACTGGAACATTTTCTTGAATGAGTTAACCCCCAATTGACAGCAGGAACATTTGATACAAGTATTTTTCTTTATTATTATAAATTTGACAAAAAAGAGACATGTTATACTTACTCTAAGAAAATAGTCAAAAATAGAGTTGAAAGGGGCTTGCGTACTCCTTAAATGAAGGCAAACAATGACGCAAGCATGACGTGTGTGTTCCTCTACAATCTCAAGGGGGGTTGATACTTTCTAGCGTAGAAAGGGGGGTGGCGTACTCCATTGAAATGCTCAACCAATGACGCAAGCTGACGTGTTTCTCTACAATCTCGTACTATCTGTCAAGGGGGGTGATACTTCATAGAGTAGAAAGGGGGGTTGCGTACGTCTTTAACAATGCGCAACATACGCAAGCATGACGTGTTTCTCTATCAATCTCCACTATTTCAAGTGGGGTTTGATACTTCCATAGAGTAGAAGGGGGATATGCGTACTCATTAAAATGAGGCAAACAAGGACGCAAGCATGACGTGTTCTCTACAATCTCCACCTATTTCAAGGAGGGTTGATACTTTCATAGGAGTAGAAAGGGGGGTTGTGCGTACTCCTTAAAATGAGGCAACAATGACGCAAGCCATGACGTGATTTTCTCTACAATCTCTACTATCGCAAGCGCGGGGTTGATACTTCATAGAGTAGATAAGGGGGGTTGTGGCGTACTCCCTTAAAATGGGCCAACAATGACACAAGCATGAACGTGTTTCTCTACAATCTCAAGGTGGGGTTGATACTTCGTAGAGTAGAAAGGGGGGTTGCATACTCCTTAAAATGAGGCAAACAAATGAACGCAAGCATGACGTGTTTCTCTAACAATCTCTAACCTGTTTCTACTCTATATCTTTCCTTGACTTTTTCTAGAACAAAAGTCATCATTCCAGGGGCTATGACATCAAAAGTTATGACCATCATCACTCGACATCACCCATCCTGTTAGTCAGACACTGGAGCAGACAGGAAGGGGTTCAACAGCACTACCAAATATCCCTCTCTCTTTCTCTCGCATGCCCTCTGTTATCTCTCTCTGTCACCTTTCTCCCTATCTGTCTGTCTGTCCCCTATCTGTCCTGTCTGTCCTATCTACCGTCTTTCACTCTCCCCTCTTCTCTCTTTTCCATTCTTTCCCTCTTTGTCCCTCTCTGCGACACCCCTTTTCCCCCCCCCAACCCCCCGCTCTCCTATTCATGTGGGTAATCCTCAGTCTCTCTGTTGGGTAGAGAGTGTGTGTGCGTGTGTGTGTGGTGTGGTGTGTGTGTGGGTGTGTGTTGTGTGAGAGAGAGGAGTGAGAGACATGCATGTGTATCCTTTTGAATATAGTTCTTGAATGCGTTTCTGTTTTGTCAATCAGATTTTTTTTTCTCTTTGGTTTTTATGTTTCTAGCTCAATTTGGTCTAATTTTACCAAGAACAGGATTGGACGAATTATTGTTTCGCCTAAAATTTTTATCCTGTAAAATAAAGTCTTTCAGTGTTCAGTGTTCAGTAGTTCCGTCGCTCTCTCTCTCTCTCATCTCTCTCATCTCTCTCTCTTTCTCTCTCTCTTCCTACAGCCAGGCCTGCAAGTCGATATCCATGCAGCTCCTTCCACAGCATCTTCTGGCCATGCGACATGTGACTGGGCGATCGAGTTCGCCTGCCCTGAGGAGGCGGTGCCGTTGAGTTGCCTCCCCCTTGGCTTGCCCGTAAGTGCTGCTTCCTCTCCCCCTGAACAAAGTCCGCCTCAGACCAGCCGTTGTCCATGGGGCAACAGACGTCGAAGAACAGCGACCAATCCTCTGTAAAACATAAAGTGAGCAAACTTGTATCAATAATAATAAAATAATGGAATTTATCATAGCGCTCTTTCTCACATGAGCTCAGGTGCGCTTTTCTGCATTGGATAACAAGATATTAAAGGCAAACATTATGAATCATTAGAAAGTGAAATAACGAGAATGTTTTGCGTGCATATACGTTCTCTTTCTTCCTCCACAACACCCCACTCACAAAACACCAGATAACGCACATACGCCGTGCACGCACACACACACACCGCTTAACGCATGCACGCACGCACACACTGCATGCACGCAGACACACACACATACATACACAAACAGAACACACATGAACGCACCACGTACACATACACACACACAAAATTACAAGAGTAAATAGTTACAATATGAAATTCTAAGAAAACACAGACCACATTACACATTCTCATCATCTTAATACAATACTGGCAATAAATCATACTGCCTCAAGGACATACATTTACATGACTAACCATAATAGGACAAATTTGCAATGAACAAAGATACTCCCAATACATCACTTACAAGCATTTAAAGTTTACAAGACTAACATTCTACATACAATCACTCAAAATAAGTTTTGATAATCCATAGAAATACATGGCTGCTCAGGGAAACTTTCAAAAATAGGGGAGAGCAACTTCATGAAAATTAGAGTTGCTTACCTCCAGTACTCGGCTTTCAAATACCATACAACACATGCAACAATGTCATCGAGCTTGAAACCACAGGATGCGAGTCAGCGCTTGCCAAACACTTTTTTTTAGACAAATAAGCGACCTAGCCAATTTTAATTGCTCATCAATCTGATAGATCACTCTCGCAAACTGTGGGACACGTAAAATATAAATTGCATCAAATTTAGAATGACGTACTGCATTCTAATCCATGCTGTGTGTCCTCCTAAACACACAAAAGCGGGGGGCTGGGGATCTACCCTGAAGGTAGAGTAATTCCCCTGTTTGTACCGATTGAATTAGGCAAGCAGTCCCTCCCACCCACTGAAATTACTCCTGTTCATCTATTTCCGAACATTCTATTAGTGAATGTTTGAGTGACTGAACTGGTACGAGTTTAAGTATGTAACTGCGAGTAATAAATGAGTGAGTGAGTGAGTGGCTCGAATCATAATAAAAAAATGCAATAAGCGCGTATGTGACTGATTGCATGAATGAGATATAGTGAGTCAGCTAATGAGTGAACTGGAGAGGGGGGGTGGGTAATTGCATCTTTTTTTCTTCCTTTTTTTGCTGTCCCATCTTCTGGGCACGTACAGTGGGCGTTGCTCTCACACCGCCGCTCAATCCGAGTCCCAACTCACTAGCCTCACCTCTGCAATGGTCAGTCGGTCAGATCCGAGTCTCCCTAGTCAAGGAGCGAATCTATGTTAGGATAGGCAAAGGACCGTCCAAGGAGGCAACCCAACCGATGAGACACGAGCACTGCTGCGAGTCACTCGGTGGAGTTCAGCGGAGCTGTTCAGGACGACCACCTACTAATCTGAACCCACCTATTCTCCTCTCATGGAGCCACGTGAGTGATCATCCTCCGAGGGCGGTATTTGGAGAGGTGGCACAGTGGTAGAGCGTTCGCTTCGTGTCAAGTAAACCCGAGTTCGAACCTGGGTACAGGGATTCTCCTCTCACTTTGCCTATGCTTGCCGGTCTGAACGTGGGACCTCTTTCGATGAGACGATAAACCAAGGTCCCGTGTGCTCATGCACTTAGCACACTTAAACCCAGTGGCAACGAAAAAGGTTCTCTCATCTGGTGGAAAATTTACCCCCCTCCCTTCTTTCCTCATCAGTCGCACACAAAAAAAATCGCATGATAAACAAAAAAAAAAACATAAAACAAATGGTTGGGCGCCTCTGTCTTGGGAGCAACCCTGCTTTTTCACAGAGTGCACCTTTGTGACTTATATGTACCTAACCTAACTATGCCTAAGTGCATCCTTAACCTGAAGATAGTCGGGCTTCCCGCTGTCCAAAGCCAAAGAAGGTTCAGGCATCCAGCGGAGGTTTGGTGTAAAAAGACAGCAGTTTTTTCCGACACCGCCGTGTCTGAGCGTATACACTATGCGTGGCAAATCGTGAAAGTAGCATGATGCTCTAGTAGTCACCCGTTCCATCATCACCATCATCATCATCATCAGGCGCTGTCATTCGATCTCTAGAATGTAATCATAATATAACCATCATCATCTACAATCAACACCACCATCAGCAGCCTGTCTCATCATCATCATACAACTACAATCAATAACTAATAATCATAAACAGACAACACTCAGCTTGTACATAATTCATAAATAAGAGAAGCTATAAGTAGACACACTTTTTTGAAGTTTGGTGTACAAAATGAAGAAAATTCTTCACAATTTGAAATATCCTACTTGTGAAAATAAGGAGAAATACACTCTCAAGAAGAATGAGGAAAAAGAAGAAGAAAGAGAAAAGGAAAAGTGATACTGTATGTAAGCCACGTAAGTATCTAAGGCCTTCGTAGAAACACAAAGAGGGGGGTGGGGGGAAGCGGAGGCTAGTGTCCTTTGAGATCACTCATACCACACATATCTGGTCTTTTGATTTGCTACGACTAGACTCTAGATGCAAAGGGCTCCAGTTTTCTTTCCAGGTGTTTGCACGATATAATTATTATCCATCATCAATTAAGCTCATTTAGTATTTACCCAACAATTTGTACTCTCTTATTCATCAGTACTAACCTTAGCCTCAACAATAGTTCATCGAACCAGCCGCCATGGCATAGTGGTTCAGCGTCACGGACTCCATGGCTTGGGAGGTCCACGGGTTCGACATCCCATCAAAAAAAAAAAAGTGGATCAGCGAGGGTTTTGTTAGGTATCCTGGAACCGACTCCTACCCAGAGTGAGTGGCTGTGGTGCTCGAATGGGCTAAGACTGAATACCCACAGTCCGAGCTTTCATCCAGCTTAACCAGTGCGATTCTGAGTAGTATTACTCTAATTTCAACGACCACCTTGCGGGTGTCGGTATTCCCCTCGGGCCTGGTTAACGCCGGGATATCATTATGACAGAACTAATACAGCCCTGTCCATGCAGGAGTCCCTCAGACTCAATGACAGAACTCTCATAGCAATCATCCTCATCATAGTCCCATCCTCGCCTCATTTCCATAATCATAATTCATTAAACACGAAAAATGTCTCAAAGTATGTGTTTGGCCTTTGTACGCCCCTGCCGCATGGTGACCTCAGTATTCGTTTTCCAATTCAGTCTATGCCTGGTGCGCTTGTGGTTCAGAGTCCATGGGGATCATGTGTTCTGGGGACTGGTATGTGGACGGGGTCGTGGCTCTGCGCCCCTCAGAGGAGGACCTCACTCACGCTGGGCTCGTGCTAAGATAATACTTGTCGTCAGTATACGGGGGTGTCCTGAACAGCCTCCTCAGTGACTCAGCAGCAGTGCAGTGTCTCTTCTCGGCTCTGTATGCTCCTCCTGATGGCCTAAAACATCAGATTCACTCGCTTGGAATTCTGATCTCTGCTTCTGCAAACTAACAAGCCAGGGTGTGGGCTGCGAATTGGGCTTCGGAATGAGCAGTGTGCGGAGCAACGCCACTGTTACAGCCTCAGAAGATGGTAACCAGCAACAAACAAACACAAAAACAAAAAACATTCTAATTTTTTCAGAATATGTTGTTTCTATTAAAACACACACGACACACACCACAAGACCTTAGCCCAGTTCTAACAAAGCAATGCTCTCAAACCTATGGCTATATTGTTTTTCACTGCCAGAGGCAGTCAATGCACTAGGGGCTTATCCCCGCGATTTTTTCTTACTTGAGGCGTAGTGAGAGAGTAAGAGTGTGTTGTGACCACTCACTGTCTCTTCTCCTTCTTCCTTTATCCCCCAACTATATAATAGAGAGGATTAGCCCCACACGGCGTCATGCCCTCTGTGGCGTGAGAGAAAATCGCACTAGTCTCTCATTCAACATGAGATAAACTTCCAAAGTCAAGCAAAAAAACAGAAACAAACTAATCCATCATTTGGCAAGGTGGAACAAAGGTGTAATTTGTTCTCTAAATATCAATGCCCACTAGCCTTGAAACCTTAAGGAACCAATAAAAAAAGTTAAACAACAAATAGGTTCCAGGCTGCAACACTACAGGGGCAGTGAAGTCCCTTTCCATCTCAATGCTCTTTTTCCCGTCCATGATTGCTACATCCTCCACAGCAGAAGAGATTGGAACCTGAAATCATACAGGCGCATATTTTTGGGACTATAAGGCTATCCTTTTTTCCCCCTCAAGACCCCTGTGACTATAAAATAGGTAAGACAATGCATACAAAATCTGAAATTTTGGCTAAAATGAATGATGAATGAAATTCTGCTTAACGTCCTCCGGTCTGGAACAGACACATATGGGAAATTAGTAGATCTACAAGATGGTGGGAACGATCTGGAGGCAAAGCCAGGAGGCAGTCCACATCAGTACTGTCCCTTTTGCTCAATCTGGGGGGTGCGCCTTACATAAAGGTGTGGCCCGAATAGTCCCCGATTGAGAATATGGTGGCTAAACATCTTTTTCCTCAGTATGAGCTACAGTTAGAATTTTTGACTGTACTGTATGCAGTTCAGTCGGTTTCCGACCATGACTGTCCAGGTAGTAGTAGAGGGGCAGTGCTATTCACGCAGGCTGGGGCTAGCGAATTTGTTTATCTATTTGAGATGCCCCTTCGACTGGCATCAGAATACTCTTGTGTCAATCGTCTTCATACCCTTTCGCCGCCAGCCTTTTTCCACAAAAAAACCCATTAAACCTAACTGGTTAGAGAGCAAAAATGATGATGCAATATTGGGAATTCCCTGTGTTCACTCATCCCTAACATTAGGCCTATCCTACCTCCCAAAATAGAAAATAGTGTCTTTGATAACATGCTCTGATGTGATGCCTTTAGTGAGATGGGTGTTTAAACCCTCTTTGGTGCAATAAATGTGACCTTGGTGGGTGAAAGGGTTTAACCTTAGCATACAACGAGGCAACTTTCTTCTTTGTCTTATTCTTCTGCGTTTCGAGGCCTTACCGTATGGCCATAATGTGGGTCGGGTACCGCAAGTGTCTGGTTTCAGTTTTCCTGGTCTCCTGATGCATACATTCGACCCCATTCCGATTTCGGAGGAGCTTCGATAGGAGAAAAATTAGTTGGACGCATTTTTTTTTTAAGTGCGAAGAATATACCCAATAAGTCAGAAAGATAGTAGATGATACTAGAAAGCAAAAGGAAAAAGGCAGAGTTCCACGAGAGTGGCAGATTAGAGGAATTAACAAGCAACAGAACTTCCAAAGGTGGGGGACTATTTTTGTATGAACAGACAACCCCCCCTCCCCTCCACGGTAAATCCCCACGGGAAGAGACTCGTGGAGGGGCGGTCATCAGCTCCCCCCATATCATGGCACGAGAGGCATCCACCCACTGCGGGTCAGGGGGTCTAAAGTATGGAGCGGTTTGATCTCCTCTCTTCTCACCTGTCACTTCCTATCTCTCTATATATATATACATATATGTGACCCAGCACCACAAAGGGACATTTAGTCGCTGGCTAGTTTCTCACACAGGCTCGCAAAGTCAAAAATCTATTTTTTTATCAATTTCGAAGTATGGTATTTTGTGCTCTCTAACATATCTTTCATGTTTATACGGACAATCTTGTTATTGCTCTAAATACTCCACACTGTGCTTTTAAATGAGTAGTTTTGGATCCTTTTTCTTCAGCTAGGCTACACTTTAGACTGTGATTCTCAAATGGCCGAAAGGTCACCGACCACTGTAAATGCTTATGTATAATTCTAAACCGGAAAACGTTACAAGATGGTTCTTATATTATCATTAACACGAAGTGTCCTGAAGTTTTTCCTAGCATGTACCATTATCTCAGAGTGGTCATTTTTTACACTTAACTCATTCTGCCACTGTGCGACAATTTGTCGGTCGTGTGAGAAACAGTTGCCAGCGCCCTGTCCCCGACAAACTGTCGGGCTTAACCCCTTACCTTCTTTCACCTCTCATAGCATGAATATTAACGACTAAGGGACTCACTATGTGTCCCTTTATTTTCGACAATCTTGCCAAAAAAGTGCGCCGGTTTTTCAAGCATGTCTTAGCGATTTTTTGTATTTTTTCTGATTTTTGATATCATCACCATGAGTAGGCTACCAAGTTTAGTGTGTGAAACAAGTCATTGCGATGAGATATTTGCTGACGATGACAGTGATTTTGACGCCAAGATGATGTGGAAAAAAAAGGAGGGAAAGAAAAGAAAAGGGAAAAAAAAGAAGTGTAAGTGCGAAAAATGCGAAAAAAAAAGTGCAGAAAAAAAAAAGAGGACGAAACACGAATGAGCGAAGTGTGAGCAGACACGAATAATTGTCGTCTGCCTAAATAACCTGTGTTGATGGCATTTTTGAGCTTAAACCGGCAGTGTGACCCATTAAAATTTTGCTGCTGTCTCCTCAAAACCCCTCAGGCTGGAGTGCGCTCTCCATCTAAACAAGCAGGGCACAAAGGGTTATGTTCCTTTCGTTGGTGCGTAGTTCACATATATCTTCTCTCTACCTCTCTCTCCCCAACAACAGGCTACCTACTAGTTTGACCCCCTCAAAACCACCACACAGTGAAAAAAACGAGCTAGGTCACCCGTTCTGAAATAAACTAGGCTACAAGAAATGCCAATAGAGAATTTCAGATTCGAATTCGAAAAAACACACGCTGATCTTTGCAAGTCGGATCCTAATCTTCTGATAACTACCGTTAAACTCCAAGCAGTCATAATTGGCTCTTTGTGACTGAGGAAATTTGTGTATAGATATTCTTGGAAAAAACACACGACTCAAAAAAACTTGACTTACCCTTTCAACTGCCAACGTCGCATCTTTAGCACACAGTGATTGAACACCTATGTCACTAATGCAGCAAATGGGTCTTTATCCAAGACCCCGCTGTTTCTCTTAGTTTTTGGAAGTAAGGTCAGACCTCATTTTCAGCATATATCACAGAAGAATCCCCAATACTGCGTATATACGATTTTGTTTCTCTAACCCGGTAGATGTAATGGCTCTTGGCTGTGGAATTGACTGGCGGTGAAAGGGTACAACACAAAACTCATTCCCTGATTTTCATACATCGACACACCACAGTCACACACTCAATCTTCCTGACAGCCCACCCACCCAACCCATTACATCTAGTTACACCCATCCACTCAACCTTCAAAACCTCCCATCACGGGCGACTGTTCTCACCTGTCTTTTACAGCACTCCATGGCGTCTCTTCCTGTCTCGTAGCAGTATAGTCCTGACCATGCCTGACGTATTCTTAAAAAAACAATGTTATTTTCCATATTTTTTTGGAGTATAAGGCACAGCTGTGCATAGGCGCCTCCACAAATTTGAACCCAAATTTCGGATTCTGCTATCTAACTTCTTACTATTTTTATTAGTCCATATTATTATAATGCACAGGGACCGAGTCTGGGTAAAAAAAGTATCTGTCCGATGTCTCTCTGCTGTAACTGTGTCAAAAAGCATATCACAAGTAAAAAGAGAGAGAGAGATGAGAGAGAGAGAGGGATAGAGAGAGAGAGAGAGAGAGAGAGAGAGAGATGCGAGAACGAGACGAGATAAGAGAGAGAGACACTATAGACACTGGTATTTTTACTGTCATTATCCGAGGGTCAAACGTATAAGGAAAGATTAGAAAGTCAATCACATAGAGAGAGGTAGAGAGAGAGAGAGACAGGAGAGGAGAGAGAGACAGACAGAGAGAGAGAGAGAGACATGAGACCCCAAGAAAGGAAGAGATGTTCTTCAACACATGAAGCCATGACAGGGGAAAGTAGCTTGCTGCCCCGATTATTCACCGGCTACTGACCTGGGTGTTCCAGCCTGCCACCCCGTGGGCCTTGGAGTACTGGACTTGGCCGGCATGGTTCCAGCAAGACCGTGCGTCACATGAGGGCTGCCCACGCCATCCCTGCAAAGACACGCTCTAGTAGGGTTCACACAGATTTTTCATAGAAAATTCACAAACTCTCAAAGTCTCTCATCAGTGTAATTACCATCATGTTGACTAGCAATAGGATTTAGAGGTGTCTCCCTTGACTGGCAAAGGTGCCCTTGGCTCCCCTCATCAACAAAATTGAGTGTCAGCATAATAAAAGTCATTAGCACCACGATTTTTTAAACTTTGTTTAAAGGTTTGTTTCCTTGTGCGTGTGTGTGTGTGTGTGTGTGTGTGTGTGTGTTGTGTGTTGCATACATTGCAGGGGGGAAGTGTGGGAGAGGAGCGAGATGTGCGGTGGGACAAGAGCGAGACAAAAGATTGAGACAGTAGTTTTTTTCTATCAGGCACCTAAAATGAGGAACGCTGATCAACTGGGAGAAAGAAGGGTGAAAAGATTGTAAAAATGAGAGAGAGGAGATTTAGAATCAAGTGACAGAGAGAGAAGAGAGAGAGAGAAGAGAGAGAGAAGAGAGAGATTCAGAGAGCGAGAGAGAAGAGCACTGTGTTTCCAAGGTCTAACCAAATTCCTTACTTTTACAACCTTCCGCATTCTCGTGTAGCCTTTCGCATTGCTGTTCGACCGATTCAGCGATCATATCTGGCTCTACTTGTGGATGTCATCAGTCCTATCCTTCCTTTGAACACACCGACGCCTTTCGAAGACTGTTGTTGGCGTCATATCCACCTCCGTTTCGCAAGGCAGCCAGTTTCCGATTGGTTGCAGCGGCATCGCTGTGCGCCTGTAATGTCCAGAGGTCGCCGAAGTGCACATTTTTTCTTCTTCCTCTCTTCTTCATTCTCTGCCCCATAGTGTTTTTCGAGGTTGTTGCAGCATTCGCTGTTGGATAGTGTCCACGAAACTCAAACACAGTTTGCTTTGTTTTCTTTGCTCACAGCGCCTTACACATTCTGTCGAGCATTTGATAGAAACTTAGCTGTCTCAGATTTGCGGACGTGACAATTTGTGTGATTGGCAAGCGCAAAGTCCTCAATCCATACAACACGTTCGCAGAAAGGATACTTGGTAACTCAGTATTGAGAAGACTAAAACACAGCAGCCGGCGCTTCCGTGCCTCGGTTAAAATGTAAAGCGCGGTGTTTTTGATTTCATTTGGAGCGTGACTTGGGCCGCACTGTTCGCGATTTTATGGCTTCTCCAAATCAGGAAAATGTTGTGCAGCCCGCAAGACCAGTGCGCTCTAGAATCAACACTGCGTACCATCATTATCACCTATCACGACACCACCACTCATCATCAGATTGTTGTCACATCGTAGTTTTCTGTTTCTCAACACTGCATCCCAGGTGTGCGATGTGCCAGCAACAAACATGTCCAGGCTACTGACTCCACACACCGGGGGCGCCGCCCACGCGAAATCTGAAACCACGCAACACGCAAAAAAATAAATGGAGAAATAAAATTTTTTATCATTTTTTCTCAATGAAATGACTATGACTCATACCATTCAGTTTAAACTCGTTCAAGTTGTTCCGGCCATATATGTCCGAATTATAGATGGACGTCCAATTTGTATGCTTTGCTTTAAGGGAAGGTAATCTGTGTGCACTACCATGCCTTGTGTGACTTCTAAACTCGCTTTCGCTCCCCTAGACCACAATGTTGCCTCTGACTTGCTTTGTTAGTGGTATTGCTGTGGTGAAAGTGCTAAACAATCGTGTGTAGAGATTTTCTATA
>CM065695.1:43228789-43243789 GCA_017654935.2 Phymorhynchus buccinoides | reverse complement strand
TGACGAGCCTCCAGTTCTGTAAATTATCACACACTTGAGGAAAAGTCTAGGAACAATGTATGCTAAAAGTAAAACGCACATGGAATACATGTGTGCGTGTTCACACACACACACACACACACACACACATGCTGGGCCTACACGACTGTTTGAATGATTGAAGAAGAAGAAGAAGAAGAAAAAGACCAATAAGCCTTCATCAATCTTGACAGAGATAGGCAGAAACAGACAGAGACAGACAGAGACAGACTCAAGAGTTCCAGGAGAACTGACCAGTCTGCAGGGTGTGAGTCCAGTTGCTGTTGGGACAGGTCAGCACGACTGCTGTCCACTTCATCTTGACCATTGCTAGTCTATTTCAATTTCCCAGCCTGCAAGACAATATAGCATAAATTGCATATTTGATAATTAAGGTACACAGACACACGCAGTGATGTACCGAGGATCGAAAAGTGAAAAGGACAAACTGTCCTGAGACAAGAGAAATCAAAAGGACAATGTCCTGGCTCTTGCAGAAATCAATACGACAAAGCATGACAGTGTTCAAAATTTAATCAGATATTTGTCCTGACAGGGGAGAACACAAAAGGACATTTTTTTATTTTAATAGGTCATTGTCCTATGACCGGGACCTCGGGACATCACTGCACACCAGCTTAAAATACAAAGCCTTCATCCTTTGCTTGCACGAATTCATGTCCCCTCTGGATTCCTAGAAAGAGAATGTACAGTGGCAAGTTCGATGCAAACATGCGTAGGGTGGCATACTTGGTAGTAATAAGTTTTGTGTATTTGGCGGTTTAAGGTTTTGGTTAGGGATAGGGTCAGTTTAATTTCAGATTGAATGGCTAAAAGATACACATTCTAAAGTTTCGCTGAAAACCGACATTGTCACGCGAATGGCGTCACTTTCCATATTTGGAGATGACCAAGTGCAGCATTGAACGTCTTGTAGGAGAATGTTTGCCTGACGAAACTGATGTACTGACAAAAAGAGCTCCAGCCTGGCTTGACCCTTTCTCAGTTTTTGTCATTAGACTATCCAGGGCTCCCAGGGACCCCCATTTGGGGGTCTCTGAAGTACAACAATTCTAAAGGACCCTCTAAAAGAATGTGCAGAGGGTCCCAGGGATGCACTAGAAAAATTCTTTTCAGCATTCGCAATTCCACTGGGACCCTCTATCCCGCCTCTAGGACCCTCTATACTGTAAGTGAAGGAGTCCCTGGGACCCCTTGTTTTGTGGGACGATTGGGAGCCCTGCTATCTCTCTTAACTCTTCTTGATCAGTATGTTTGCTTTGGCTATGCTTGTCGCAGCCAAAACAGTCGCTCAGTCAAATAAATCGCCCGGCTACTATGAGAGTGTGTATTTGCGACATTTTGCGACATTGAGCATGAACCACAAATTTCACTTTTTTCTAGGGTTAGCACGGCCGTTCAATTTGGATCGTTTAGTTCCCACATATGCGCTATCGTGAAACCCACTCACCTCCTCCTCTTTTGCATCTCCTTCCTTCCCCATCCATCCCTCCCTCCCATTCCTTGACCGTAGCAAGACTTCACGCGGCAGCAAAGGTAGCACGCAGGCAGGATTTCACAAGTGGGCTGCTACAGCCAAAGTTCTATTTGGTCGCTGGCAGCTTGCTTACTACACACGCGCGCAGCAGTGCAGCAAGGCTTGGTGGCTTGAAGAGTATAGCCTAGTAAAGAGTGTTCCTCTTTGCTTTGTGCTGTGGAGAAACTACACACTGACACTAGTTGTCTTTCAATTTAAATTGCTCAGCTACCGTTCGACTGAGCACCTAACTAACTACACACTTTAAACACAAGATGACTCTAGAACTTATATGTAAAAGCACACTTATCAACACTGGCTACTTTAGACAGAACACGCCGAGGAAAATGCCACATAAATCTGTGGTACTGAGGGAAAAACCTAGGCCTTTAAAATAGCGCGCACTGCTGTTCTATTCCAACCCTGACTGCTATAATGTACACAAAGCGTGGTTTATTAATTAACACTAATTACACCACAACTAGCTTTTGGTTCGAATCACTGTTCACACAATGCTGTTCACCACACACCTATGTATGCTCACACCAAAATGTTTGGCAAATCGAAAGTCTGTTTAGAAGCAGTGGACGAAAACATACGGAGCACAAATTCCACTCTGTTTTCCCACTTGTTTCTGGCGCTTCCAAGAGGTTGAGTCATTCGCATTTCCCGCCTCTGGAAGCCTAGCCGGCAGCAACTAAAGAGTCTGCAAATACCAGTTTTGTAAAGCCGTGTTAGGGATAGGGTTAGGGTTAGGGTTAGGGTTAGGTAAATGGTTCAAGTACAGAAAAAGTGAAATTTCTGGTTGTCGCAAATACACACTCTCATAGTAACGGGCGATTTATTTGACTGAGCGACTTTTTTGACTGCGACAATGCTGTCGCTGATCAACTTGCCATCGACTTTCAGAGGCGCAACTCTTACATTGTCCTGCCGTGATCATCCTGTGTTTTAGTTTGTTTAATTGGTCGTTTTTGTTGTTGTCGTTCTTTTTTTCTTCCTTTTTTTTTTTATAGGCGTGAGATCCCTCTGTAACTGTGTAAGTCTGAAGATTAACCCTTTCACCGCCAAAGTCGCATTTTAGCACCACAGTGATTTAACACCTATGTTACTAAAAGGCATCAAATTGGGGTCTATTATCCAAAGACCCTATTGTCATAGTTTGGGGAAGTAAGGATAGACCTTATTTTATATATATATTTTTACACGTTGGACTGTAGAGGGGAAGTATTGTTTTTATTTTGATCTTGATGGTTTTTTGCTCCTTCTGTTGCCTACTTTTTGCTCCTTTTGCTATATTTGATGTTTGCTGTTTAATTGTTTGTCTGTGTTGATAAAGGCGCATTCGCCGAAATATCCAGTAGTTTTGTTTTGTCTCTTGTGAATAAAATAACGTCACTTTGCACTTGTCGTGTAGTTGTTTGTTTGCTGTATATATATATATATATATGTCACAGAAGAATCCCCAATACTACAAATTAATTTTGTTCTCTACCCAGGTAAATTTAATGGAATTTTTTGGCTGAAATATGGCTGGCGGTGAAAGGGTTAAGGGCCATGGAGAAAGGAAAAAACAAAACAACAACAAAAAACAGACAGTGCAGTGTCAAGAATGAGATTGGTGAACGGTTTTTGGTCGTTTCGGCCGCGCTCTACGAGTCAAATCGGACTCGTTTCCGTCCAACTCATCCTCGTTTCCGACCAACTCGTCCTCGACATAATTATGTTTTTTTGTGTATCTCTCTCTCTGTGTCTCAGTCTCTCTGTCTGTTTCTCTTTAGTTTATTTCTCTGTTTTCCTGTCTCTCTCTGCCTCTCACTCTCAGACTCTCTCTCTCTCTCTGTGTCATTGTCTCTCTCTCTTTCTCTCTATCTCTCTTTCTGCTTCTGTCTCGTCCTCGACATAATTATGGTTTTTTTATGTGTTTGTGTATATATATCTCTCTCTCTGTGTCTCAGTGTCACTATCTGTCACACTCAGTACTCACTGACTCAGTGTGAGTGTCACTCACTTGACACTTACTTCAATACTTGGTCACTGAAGAAAACTACACTTGTGACTTGTGACTAGTTAATGAAAACAGTTAGCAAGACTTACCAAGATAAAGTAGGAAGCTATATATCTAGGCCTAAACAAGTAGCAAAACAATGTTTTGTTATCGCACCTGTTTGTGATGAAGTGCCAAGTGGGAATGAAGACAATCTCAGAGTACACTCCCCTGAAAGGGAATTTTTAAGTGTACCCACGAAAATAGGGCCCCTAGTCGAAAACTTACCCCAGAACTTGTTTTAACAAAAATAATTGTCACATCTAATCAGCTGTGCCCATTATTGCAAAGTCGATAAACGAAACCGAATATCCGGTAAGCACATGCCCCCTTTTATCTCCTACCTTTGTACCGTATTTTTCTAATATGGAGCCGACGATCATCAACTTCTCATTAAACAAACAAACAACTAGGGGAAGACGGGGTAAAAAGCGCATGGGCGGGTAAGAAGCCCACCCCAATTATTTCATGAAATTAAGCAAATTTTAGCCTCATTTTGCCCATGAGACGAGCGTTAATGTCTAGCATTCGTCTCATGGGCAAATTTGACTGAAATGTTCTTATTTCATGAGATAATTGGGGTGGGCTTCTTACCCGTCCATGCGCTTTTTACCCCGTCTTCCCCTACACGTTACTGCTCATACTACTCAGTGTGGCGCAACAAATACTTGTAGCGGTGCCATAGCCGATGAGGTTTAACCGAGGCGTGGTTATCGCTACACCTATCTGTATTAATTTTAAAAAATCGGGACTTTACTGGTTTCGTACTGCCTCCGGGCATTGCCTCCAGTATTGTTCCCACCATATATTATTTGTATTTACAAATGTCCCATATGTGTCTGATTCAGACCAAGAGGACGTAAAACACCATTTTCGTCGTCGTACTCAGTGTGGCGGTGAGGTTTAACCGAGGCGTGGTTACTGCTACACCTATCTATATTGTTAAAAACTCGGGACTTTACTGGTGTTGCACTGCCTCGGGGCATTGCAGCCAGTATTGTTCCCACCATCTTTGTATTTACAAATGTTCCATATGTGTCTATGACCGAGAGGACGTAAAACATCATTTTCATCAAACAACTACACGACAAGTGCAAAAGTGACGTTATTTTATTCACAAGAGACAAAACAAAACTACTGGATATTTCGGCGAATGCACCTAGTAGTAGTAGTAGTAGTAGTAGTAGTAGTAGTAGAATAGGGACTAATCAAGCCGTTAAGCTTTTTAGCAGTCCCATCGATTTTTAATTTGATATTTTTTAGCGGTCAAGGTTTTACGGTTGAATTTTCCTGTAATACAAAAATTAATAATCAATGCTTCTAAATACATTTACTAATTTTGGAGAATTGTCAAGACGATTTTTTAATATATTAATATATAGGTGCACATTTTAAATCAAAAGTTAAAACATTCCAACAATTAGCAACTCTGTTAGTAAAACAATTTTTTCTAGTGTTAGTTTTACATTGCTTAATAAAAACTTTACCGTATGAATTTCTTGTTGTACTGCATTGAGGTGATTTAAATATGTTATTCCAAGACAGATCAACAAGGCCATTGAATATCGTATGTGCTTCAATAAGGTCTCCCCTTACCCTTCTTCCCTTAAGTGAGTATAAATTTAGATACAAAAGTCTATTTTCATAGGTCATTTTTACATCCCTTAACCAATTTTGTTGCCCTGCGTTGAACCTTCTCAATTGCTTTTGATTGATATTTATACTTAGGGTACCATATTGTATTGCAATACTCTACATGCGGCCTCACTAAATCTTCATACAGTTTTGAAAAAATGTTGTAGTCAATATTAATAAATGTTCTTTTAATTAAACCTATCATTTGGTTAGCCTTACTTACGCAAGTTTGGATATGACTATTAAAGGACAAATCCTTGTCAAATATCACCCCTAGGTCTTTTTCACTTTCACATGCTGTTACTGTGCACAAATCATTGTTCTTAAACATAGTGTATTCTTTATTAGGATTATTTCTACCGACGTGCATAACCTTACATTTGTCTGCGTTAAAATATAGATTCCATTTTGTAGTCCAGCCTTCTAGTTCATTTAAATCTTGTTGTAATATCTGACAATTACAAGTCTAGAAGTGTTAAGAATTTTGGTGTCATCCGCAAAAATTTGACATGATGATGTAACACACTCAGGCAGATCGTTTATAAAGAAACCTTTATTAACACAGACAAACAATTAAACATCAAACAGCAAATATAGCTGTATATATGATATACGATTAATTCATCGCAAAAACCTGAGTGTACGATATACCTTGAGTCTGGATCTGGATCTGGATCTGTACGTTGAAGGAGCCTATGAAGGCTATAAACTCGACGGAAACTGGGAGAGCGCAAATGAGAGTTTGAACTTAATGATTTTTTTTTCTTTTTAAATTTTAAGTAAACTGTCTGGTGGTATTGACAGTATATTACATTTGGCCATAGGCTTTTTCGTAGTATCCAGGCTGGACCAATCCGGCTAGCGAAGCGCTCACCGGGGCGGACCCCGACCGGCACAGCTCCTGCCTTTCATTTGCCACTACTTTGGCCTATGACCCCTATCCCTAATTTTAATCTTGGGTTGATGCAGTATGTAAAAATAAAACCAAAAACACAAAGATGGGACTTTGAAAGCCTAACGGCTATATTATTATCGTCCCTATTCCTAACCCTAATCCTAAAATAGCAAAAGGAGCAAAAAGCAGGCAACAGAAGGAGCAAAAAAACATCAAGATCAAAATAAAAACAATACTTCCCCTCTACAGTCCAACGCGTAAATGATACAACAAAGTTGAAACCAAAGAGAAAGGCTGTGAACACAAATCAGGGGGGGGGGGGGGGGGGGGAATAGGGGGGGGGGGGGGGTCGCCGCCTAGCGCATCAAACCCATGTCTGACCCCAAAGTGGGTTGCCCCACCCTGGCACCGAGGGGTGAGGGGGGAAACGGAAGTTCTCCGAGAAAGAAAAAAAACCCTAGTCAGACACACTTGTCTATGACATGAAAAAGAAAAAACACATTTAAGAGGAATAAAGGAGTAAGGGGGAAAAAAAAAAAAAACACCTGCGCATGTGGTCAAAGACAAGTGCAACAAACCCCTCTCACACACACACAAACACATACATACACTCTCCCTCTCTCTCCCTCTCTCACACACAACCACACACTGGGACTGGAGGAATGCAAAATAAGCGAATGGCATACTTTGGAGAAGAAAACAAAAATCTAAAAGGGGTGGTGGGGGGGTGGGAGTAGGGTTTGGAAGGAAGGGGTGGGGAGGGGTGAGGAGGAGGTTATGGGAAGGAGGGGGTGGGTGGGTATTGGGCGGTAGCGAAGGATAGGAATCAAATTGATCATTATTGGCTCTTGCAGCTAGTTGGGCTTAATCTTTGTGAAGAACAAACTCCCAAATAGAGGCTAAAAAATTCGGCTCTGTTTTGCTTAGAAAGATTCACTCAATACAATGGATAGTGAAGGACAGGCTTGCATTGTGGGCTCTTGCAGCTAGTTCGGTTTGGTCTTATGTGAGAGATTGACCCAAACAAAGTTGAAAATGAATACTAGACATTCCATTTGAAACAAGTTTGTAAATTAATTGGGAACAAGATGCAGAGGTCCACGCCAGGGGAGAGGGCTTCGGGCAGTGGGGGGAACCTTCTTCGCTTAGCTGTGGCTATTGAACCCTACCACACTGCCCAATATACAGGGGCCACTCCTTCGCTTAGCTGTGGCTATCGGACCCCTGTCCCCCCAACCCAGATGGGACACACAGGGAAGTGGGGGAAATGAAAACTAGACATTCCATTAGAAGCAAGTTTGTAAATTAATTAGGAATACAGAGGTCCACGCCGGGGGAGGGGGCTTCGGGCAGTGGGGGGAACCTTCTTCGCTTAGCTGTGGCTATTGAACCCTACCACACTGCCCCTGCAGTATACCCTGGCAAGGGTCACTCCTTCGCTTAGCTGTGTCTATTGGACCCCTATCCCCCCAACCCAGACGGGACACAAAGGGAAGTGGGGGGGGGGGGGGGGGGGGGGGATAGGGGAGGAGTTTTGGGACAGGGTGAAGGAGGGGGGTAGATGGGTTCAAGAACATGTTAAAGCAAACTTCTCATTAAGTTTTGTAAATCTACTAAGTGTGCATGTGTGTGTGTGTGTGTGTGTGTGTGTGTGTGTGTGTGTGTGTGTGTGTGTGTGTGTGTGTGTGTGTGTGTGTGTGTGTGTGTGTGTTTTGTCACACACACACACACACACACACACACACACACACACACACACACACACACTGACACTGACAGACACAAACAGAAATAACTTTTTTTGTTTTGTGAACTACGTGCATGATTTCAACTTTGACTTAGTTAGGCCATGGATGCTATATGTAGTGTCCATGGTTAGGCACAGCTTTTGCCTGATTACGTTTAGTCTATAGTTGAGTGTGTTCGTAAAAGGATAAATAAAATCCGAAGTATGCCCACCAGCTAAACTTGGGCGTTTTTTCTTCTTCAAACAAACAGAAAGAAAGAGAGACAGACAGACTGACAGACACACAACATCCAAACTATTGTTCACGAACAAATTCTCCTCAGTCACAAGTAGCTTCACTCGGGAGGGGTATAAGTTGTTCTCGTACACCGTGTCGAAAGTCGACTTCCTGTTTGATGATGCTTTCGATATCCTACAAACTGTACAATGCATGGATACTGTCAGGTCTGAACACTGATAAGATTGTTGACCAGTTGAGTTTGGAGGCGATTTTCGTCACAACGTAAAGAATGAAAGATGGACGTTGAACAGGTACTTTAGACTTACAAGCCGTAACTTCACATTTATGCCCGTCAAGAACGATAATTAGTAACATAAAAGAACATTACATAGCGATTGCTTTTTCAGTCAACAGATTATCGTTCTTGAAGGGCATAAATGTGAAAACTTCATAGAATTTGCAGTTTGGATTTTTTTTTTTTAAAGCCCAGAGAACATGAAGCTGTTACTCAAGTGTCACTGTATCAGTAACTGTTACTGTGCCAGTGTGTGTGTGTGTGGTGGGGGGGGGGGGGGGGGGTACACATTCTCTCTCTCTCTCTCTCTCTCTCTCTCTCTCTCTCTCTCTCTCTCTCTCTCTCTCTCTCTCTCTCTCTCACACACACACACACACACACACACACACACACACACACACACACACAGACATACATTTTCAGATTTTGATCCACTGTTACTTATAAAAAAAATATTTTTTTAAATATTCATTTTGTAAAGAGATCAGATGTCAAGTAGGGTTTTAAAAAGCTTCACGGCTTGGTTACTACTGCTACTACTAGGGTTACTGTATTGATGTAGTGGTGGTGGTGTGTGTTTGTGCGCGCACACACACACCTCATTGCAAAAGGAGAAAGAAAAATTATCCAAATAATAAACTCACAATTTGGTTGGAAAGGGGCGGGTTAGGGGGTGCAAAATCCTGGTGGCCGACACTGAACTGAACTGAACTGTCGTTCGGTGAAGTGTCATGTTACTGTGACAGTACCCCTAGACCCCAAAATTCACAATTTTGTGTGTAACTGTAAGTGAAGATATTGATCTATCGACGCAAAATCAATTTGTCATTAATTAATCTATCCCCCTTACTGTGTCCTCACTGTGTATAGCCCAAATTTTACCCGGGCATGAAATCTAACACTTTTAATTCTTTTTTTTTTTTTGGCTGTCCCATCTTCTGGGCCATACGGTGTCAGTGTGGCGTTGCTCCCACACCACTCATTCCGAATCCCAATTCGCAGCCACACCCCAGCTTGTTCAGGTCGCAGAATCCAAGACCAGCAGTCCAAGGGGAGTGAATCTATGTTCGGACGTCAGAAGGCAAGTAGCCGAGGAGACGCTGCACTGCTGCTGAGTCACTTCAGTGGAGTTCAGTGGAGCCTGTTCAGGACACCACCTACTAGTACTATTGTCTTAGTCGCGGAGCCAGCGTGAGTGAGGTCCTCCTCCGAGGGCGCCACCACGACCGTCCACCGACAGCTCCCCAGAACACACTGATCCCCATGACTTTGACCCGAACGCACCAAGGCATAGACTGGATTGGAAACCGAAACTGAGGTCACCATGAGAGCAGGGCATGCAAAGCCACAGAATTTGATACATTTTTCTTTTTAATGTCTTATAATGATTGATGGAAATGAGGTGGATGACTATGATGATGCTATGGAGTTCCGTATAGGTCTGAGACTACATGTGACTCTTAGTTTTAATTCTATTTTGACACAGGGTACAGCAAAGACCAAGAAGCGTACACAGTACAAAGGCTATGGGACCACTGCGATGGAAAAGGCGATCGCCGCAGTGGAGAATGATGGGAAGACAGTATACCGGGCCGCCAAGGACTGCGGAGTTCCCATGAACACTCTGCGAGATCGCCTCATCGCAAAAAATGGGGTGAAGCCTAATGGGCCTGCGCGTCAAAAAGAGGTTTGTGTGCTAAAATTAACAATGTACATTTATATAGCACTTTTTGTCCTTACGGAGCTCTAAGCGCTTCACAAAGGAATAAAAACTCGAAAACTAATACACGAATTAGAACAAACGACACGCAACAGAATCACAACTAGGCCTACACTTCCCAGTTACCTCCCACTCCCACTCACCAAAATCCCGATCCCGATTCCGGTTTTGGGAGGGTGGCTTCTGGGACAGATTTGTGTAGAGGGAATCCACACACACACACACCCACACACACACTCACACACACAGAATCACAACTAGGCCTACACTTCCCAGTTACCTCCCACTCCCACTGACCAAAATCCCGATCGTAGCGACTGTGATCACGACAAAAACGTGTTTCACAATTTCTTACACACACGCCCCAAATATCACCTCTACAATTGAACTCTTCATTGATGGTGTTAGTGCCATGTTTATTGTTGGTTATTGTTTTAGTTATTGCTACTGGGGCACTAGTGGAATCAGGTCCCAAAACCTGAGAATAGAAGGACTTCTTGAAAACCCAAAAACCTGAAATGAAAGATCGTGAATTTAACCAAAAACATGATCTTCCTGTTGTTGAACATCACTCAAAACCTCCAACCCAGAATGATCACAGCCATCAAAACTTTTGTTGAGCAGGGGGTGCAGGTGGCTCATGTCAAAACATACAACCCTGAATTTTCACAACCGCGGAGCGGACAATGTTTGTGTGTGTGTGGGGGAGGGGGGGGGGGATTCCCTCTACACATCTGTCCCAGAAGCCACCCTCCCAAAACCTGAAGCCACAAGTCTTTACTAATTTTACACTTGCTCCAAAGACCCGAAGCCACAAGTGTTTACACTCCAAAAACCTAAAGCCACAAGTTTTTACACTCCAAAAACCCTATAATATATATATATATATATATATAAAGCCACAAGTTTTTAGTCATTTTACACTTGCTCCAAAAACCCGAAGTCACAAGTTTTTACACTCCAAAAACCCGAAGTCACAAGTTTTTATACTCCAAAAACCTGAAGTCACAAGTTTTTACACTCCAAAAACCTGAAGCCACAAACAAAGCCCCACAGGAAATCCGGAAAATTAGCACCCCTGTTACTATGTACTATTTTGTTCTCAGCTTTGACTTTTTTTTAGGTTAAGTTTTAAAGTTTAAAACAAATTAGCCAGTTGTGTGGATGATGTGTTATTTTAACTGGTACTTTCAAGCTGAGTTTTTAAGGTTCACTCGATGAAATGTGTCTTGGGGACATAGAAAGTGCAGAAACCTTTTTATTATCTACTCTACAAAGTACAAATATCAATTGAGGGCTTGATAATGATTCTAAACAATGTTATCAGGAATTTGTTTTAAAGCTGATATAAAGAGTCTTCAGGAATGGCCTTGTCGTCTGGGACCACAGCCATAAAATTAAACATTTCCGCAACACTTTGAAGGCATGTACACATTGTACATACAGTGAATATCGCTGAAATTTTATTTTGAAACAATATTTTGAGTTAAAAATACTTTTTAGCGTAAAGATTATTGAACTGGGACCAGAAAATTAGTGAGTTATCCAGTGTTTTTGAGTTAGCAGGAATCCACTGTATATACAGTGGAACCTCCAATTAAGACCTTGAAAAATCATCCAAAATAAGGTCTTAAGTGGGAGTGAGTTATAATAGGGACGTAATTTTAATGCTTACAAAGAACGTCAATGTCTCAGAAAAGTAGGCCTTAAGTGGGAGGGAATCTTAATAGGGAAGATCTTCATAGGGAGGTTCCACAGTATATGCAGTTACAATGGAACATCCCTTATAAGACCTCCCACTATAAGACTCCCTCCCACATAAGACCTACTTCTCTGAGACATTGCCCTTTGTAAACATTAAAATTACTTCCCTTATAAAAAAAACATTTTTTACTTCCCTTATAAGACCCATGGCTCCCTTATAAGACCTCATTTTGGATGATTTTTTAAGGTCTTATGAGGGAGGTTCCACTGTACTACCTCAGGAATGGGAAGATTCAAAGAACATTGAAATACATGTCATTTCAGGAGTGAGATAAAAATGTTTACTTTCTCCCATGCAATGTTGTTGTCTTTTTATATGTCGTCAGGCTGACGGTAACACAGCATCCAAACAGTCAGCAGGGAAAAGCGAACAAGGATCGAAGGCAGACATTCTAGAAGATGACGTGATTGAACGTTGGCACAACATTGGCATGACAGAGGGACTGAGCAGCAATGCTGACATTGTGGGCTTCCTTGTGTCGCTGTGAGTATGTCACTGTTGTCAGAGAACAATCAGCTTGCATGATACATGGGAGTTTATCTGTACTGTAAGGAAATATGTATTGGAATATCATGGTACAGCTCAGTGTTTCGTGGAAGACTTTGACTCTCAAACTAGGAGCATTTGCACTGGCTCTAGTGCTTCAGCCAAAGGGATTGGTTGGCCTTTGGGGACCTTCCCCAACACCAAGTGTCCTCACAACCCTTTGACCGAGAGAGTGAGGATTTACCCTGGGCAACTGCAAGGCTTCCCTACTTTTAACACATTTTAGCTCAGCCCACTGGATTAGCAGTTCCGTCTCTGCTATCTGGCAGTCATTGTTGGAAACAACAGACAGGCATATATTGACATATATACATAATACATACACACAGAGAGAGAAATAGATACTCTGTCAAATACACATGTATGCGTGTAAACGCACACACACACACATACAGACAGACACAGACACACTCACTATATCACACAAACACACAGACTCATACTTCATACACAAATGCACATAAAGTGTGCATGAGCACACACACACGCACAGTATCACAAACACAGATGCGATGGAGATTGCTTTTTCATGGATTTATATACTCAGAAAATAAATGATTAAGGAAAGTATAGATATCATATATGCTTTGTATATATATATTTTTTAGAAAATAATTTATTAAGGACATTATTGATACCTTTTGTTATTATTTATATTTTATTTTTACAGCTGAAGTGCTTTGTGAAGGAGAATGAAAGGAAGTTTGAGGAACACAAATGTTAAATTGGATTTTTAATTTATTTTCTCTTACGCATATTAGATCAGTTTGTTTGTTGTTTAGTTTTCAGACTGAATTTCTTTAGATTTTGTTTCCCCTCCAGATATTACAAGGGAGATAAGCAGGTCGAGAACAAGACAGACATCCGCTGCCATTCCTGCCACAACCCCTTAACTCTAGTCTGCGTCCACTGTCACGTTGTCTCCCCTCCCCACATCGCTCAGCCCTCCTCTGCCGCAGACCCTGCCAATCAGTCAGCTGAAACGTCTGTCGTCATTAGCAACGGAGGATCTGAAGAGCGATTGGTCCAGAATGAGCCACAAAAAATCATATCACTCTCTCCTGTCAAAGTGGAGGAAAGCAGCGCTTCTACAGAAACAAGGCCTAAAAGATCGCAGCGTTTGTGTGAGAAGAAGAAGCAGTTGTTTGAAGACAATAAGAAATTGACGCAATCAGGTCAGAAGAAGAAACCGTCATTCAAAGAAGTAGAAGTGTCGTCCGATGATGAAAATATTATATCTGTGTTAGAGGAAGCTAATATTTCTGTGGATGCGTTACCGAATCATTTTGAAAACGCAAACGTTGGAAATCATCAAAATGATGTGGGCTGCTCCCTCGATGATTTCTTGAAAGAACTGGAAGAACAGACGAGGAAAAAAACGAAGAAACAAACCCACGGATGTCCGCAGTGTGGCGAAACGTTCGACGATCGTGCGACCTTGCAGGAACACTTACAAACCACCCAGCATAGCTCTCTCTACGACTGTAACCTATGCAAGAAAACCTTCAAGAAAAAAGCAGCGTATATTCAACACCAACGCGTGCACAAACGGCAAGCCCACCAGTGCTCAATTTGCGGAATGGCGTTCAAATTCCCGTCGCGGCTCAACAAGCATTTGAAGACGCACGGCTCCGACCGACAGCACGTGTGCGACAAGTGTGGGAAATCGTTCGTCAGTGTGTATTACCTCAGAGATCATATTAAAATTCATAGCGAAGAGCGGCGCTACAAGTGTGACCTGTGTGGTGCGGCCTTTAAGCAGAAGCCTGCGCTGTACGCCCACGGGAAGAAGCACAGCAAGGAGAAGCTGTTCCAGTGCCAGTACTGCGGACTCAAGTTCACCCACTCCCAAAAGGTAAGAGTACCGTTTTAATGAATTATTCACAATCCTAAAACATAAAGTTCCTGGAAAAGGCATGTAAATATTTATCTGTACTAGCGCAACGCTGAGTACCGGTAATGCCTAGTAATGGTAACACCTAGTAACGGTAACGCCAAGTACTGGTAGTGCTGAGTACAGCAAATTTGAAGAGATTCGGTTAAGAAAAGGCGGAGTTATAAGGCCCCGTTTCCCGTTGGCGCTGCTCTGAGAGTGATGCTCTCTCCCTAGTAACGGTAACGCCTAGTAACGGTAACGCCAAGTACTGGTAACGCTGAGTACAGCAAATTTGAAGCGATTCGGTTAAGAAATGGCGGAGTTATTAAGGCCCCGTTTCCCGTTGGCGCTGCTCTGAGAGTGACGCGCACTCTCCCGATTCTCTTCAAATTTGCTGCCAGGATTTGCCCTGGCCACAGCAAGCCTGACAGCAAATTTGAAGCGATTCGGTTAAGAAACGGCGGAGTTATTATTTGTGAAAAGGTGAAGCGGCGTATATCGCGCGCATTTCTGAATCGATTCGCTTCCGGTTTGGCACATCGATAGTCACCGTCCCCGGTCATCTACCTGCCAAATTCGAAGGCAATCGGTCCAGAAATACCGGAGATACGGGCGCCGAGAGGCCGGTGGATACGCGTTTCGCGCATTTGCCAAACCGTGCAAATGACACGGACGCCTCGGTTTCCGAAGCCCTGTTAG
>CM065695.1:43193789-43223789 GCA_017654935.2 Phymorhynchus buccinoides | reverse complement strand
AAAAAAAAAAAAAAACAAAAAAAAAAAAAAAAAAAAAAAAAAAAAAAAAAAAAAAAAAAAAAAAAAAAAAAAAAAAAAAAAAAAAAAAAAAAAAAAAAAAAAAAAAAAAAAAAAAAAAAAAAAAAAAAAAAAAAAAAAAAAAAAAGAAAAAAAAAAAAAAAAAAAAAAAAAAAAAAAAAAAAAAAAAAAAAAAAAAAAAAAAAAAAAAAAAAAAAAAAAAAAAAAAAAAAAAAAAAAAAAAAAAAAAAAAAAAAAAAAAAAAAAAAAAAAAAAAAAAAAAAAAAAAAAAAAAAAAAAAAAAAAAAAAAAAAAAAAAAAAAAACAAAAAAAAAAAAAAAAAAAAAAAAAAAAAAAAAAAAAAAAAAAAAAAAAAAAAAAAAAAAAAAAAAAAAAAAAAAAAAAAAAAAAAAAAACAAAAAAAAAAAAAAAAAAAAAAAAAAAAAAAAAAAAAAAAAAAAAAAAAAAAAAAAAAAAAAAAAAAAAAAAAAAAAAAAAAAAAAAAAAAACAAAAAAAAAAAAAAAAAAAAAAAAAAAAAAAAAAAAAAAAAAAAAAAAAAAAAAAAAAAAAAAAAAAAAAAAAAAAAAAAAAAAAAAAAAAAAAAAAAAACAAAAAAAAAAAAAAAAAAAAAAAAAAAAAAAAAAAAAAAAAAAAAAAAAAAAAAAAAAAAAAAAAAAAAAAAAAAAAAAAAAAAAAAAAAAAAAAAAAAAAAAAAAAAAAAAAAAAAAAAAAAAAAAAAAAAAAAAAAAAAAAAAAAATCAAAAAAAAAAAAAAAAAAAAAAAAAAAAAAAAAAAAAAAAAAAAAAAAAAAAAAAAAAAAAAAAAAAAAAAAAAAAAAAAAAAAAAAAAAAAAAAAAAAAAAAAAAAAAAAAAAAAAAAAAAAAAAAAAAAAAAAAAAAAAAAAAAAAAAAAAAAAAAAAAAAAAAAAAAAAAAAAAAAAAAAAAAAAAAAAAAAAAAATAAAAAAAAAAAAAAAAAAAAAAAAAAAAAAAAAAAAAAAAAAAAAAAAAAAAAAAAAAAAAAAAAAAAAAAAAAAAAAAAAAAAAAAAAAAAAAAAAAAAAAAAAAAAAAAAAAAAAAAAAAAAAAAAAAAAAAAAAAAAAAAAAAAAAAAAAAAAAAAAAAAAAAAAAAAAAAAAAAAAAAAAAAAAAAAAAAAAAAAAAAAAAAAAAAAAAAAAAAAAAAAAAAAAAAAAAAAAAAAAAAAAAAAAAAAAAAAAAAAAAAAAAAAAAAAAAAAAAAAAAAAAAAAAAAAAAAAAAAAAAAAAAAAAAAAAAAAAAAAAAAAAAAAAAAAAAAAAAAAAAAAAAAAAAAAAAAAAAAAAAAAAAAAAAAAAAAAAAAAAAAAAAAAAAAAAAAAAAAAAAAAAAAAAAAAAAAAAAAAAAAAAAAAAAAAAAAAAAAAAAAAAAAAAAAAAAAAAAAAAAAAAAAAAAAAAAAAAAAAAAAAAAAAAAAAAAAAAAAAAAAAAAAAAAAAAAAAAAAAAAAAAAAAAAAAAAAAAAAAAAAAAAAAAAAAAAAAAAAAAAAAAAAAAAAAAAAAAAAAAAAAAAAAAAAAAAAAAAAAAAAAAAAAAAAAAAAAAAAAAAAAAAAAAAAAAAAAAAAAAAAAAAAAAAAAAAAAAAAAAAAAAAAAAAAAAAAAAAAAAAAAAAAAAAAAAAAAAAAAAAAAAAAAAAAAAAAAAAAAAAAAAAAAAAAAAAAAAAAAAAAAAAAAAAAAAAAAAAAAAAAAAAAAAAAAAAAAAAAAAAAAAAAAAAAAAAAAAAAAAAAAAAAAAAAAAAAAAAAAAAAAAAAAAAAAAAAAAAAAAAAAAAAAAAAAAAAAAAAAAAAAAAAAAAAAAAAAAAAAAAAAAAAAAAAAAAAAAAAAAAAAAAAAAAAAAAAAAAAAAAAAAAAAAAAAAAAAAAAAAAAAAAAAAAAAAAAAAAAAAAAAAAAAAAAAAAAAAAAAAAAAAAAAAAAAAAAAAAAAAAAAAAAAAAAAAAAAAAAAAAAAAAAAAAAAAAAAAAAAAAAAAAAAAAAAAAAAAAAAAAAAAAAAAAAAAAAAAAAAAAAAAAAAAAAAAAAAAAAAAAAAAAAAAAAAAAAAAAAAAAAAAAAAAAAAAAAAAAAAAAAAAAAAAAAAAAAAAAAAAAAAAAAAAAAAAAAAAAAAAAAAAAAAAAAAAAAAAAAAAAAAAAAAAAAAAAAAAAAAAAAAAAAAAAAAAAAAAAAAAAAAAAAAAAAAAAAAAAAAAAAAAAAAAAAAAAAAAAAAAAAAAAAAAAAAAAAAAAAAAAAAAAAAAAAAAAAAAAAAAAAAAAAAAAAAAAAAAAAAAAAAAAAAAAAAAAAAAAAAAAAAAAAAAAAAAAAAAAAAAAAAAAAACATAAAAAAAAAAAAAAAAAAAAAAAAAAAAAAAAAAAAAAAAAAAAAAAAAAAAAAAAAAAAAAAAACAAAAAAAAAAAAAAAAAAAAAAAAAAAAAAAAAAAAAAAAAAAAAAAAAAAAAAAAAAAAAAAAAATAAAAAAAAAAAAAAAAAAAAAAAAAAAAAAAAAAAAAAAAAAAAAAAAAAAAAAAAAAAAAAAAAAAAAAAAAAAAAAAAAAAAAAAAAAAAAAAAAAAAAAAAAAAAAAAAAAAAAAAAAAAAAAAAAAAAAAAAAAAAAAAAAAAAAAAAAAAAAAAAAAAAAAAAAAAAAAAAAAAAAAAAAAAAAAAAAAAAAAAAAAAAAAAAAAAAAAAAAAAAAAAAAAAAAAAAAAAAAAAAAAAAAAAAAAAAAAAAAAAAAAAAAAAAAAAAAAAAAAAAAAAAAAAAAAAAAAAAAAAAAAAAAAAAAAAAAAAAAAAAAAAAAAAAAAAAAAAAAAAAAAAAAAAAAAAAAAAAAAAAAAAAAAAAAAAAAAAAAAAAAAAAAAAAAAAAAAAAAAAAAAAAAAAAAAAAAAAAAAAAAAAAAAAAAAAAAAAAAAAAAAAAAAAAAAAAAAAAAAAAAAAAAAAAAAATAAAAAAAAAAAAAAAAAAAAAAAAAAAAAAAAAAAAAAAAAAAAAAAAAAAAAAAAAAAAAAAAAAAAAAAAAAAAAAAAAAAAAAAAAAAAAAAAAAAAAAAAAAAAAAAAAAAAAAAAAAAAAAAAAAAAAAAAAAAAAAAAAAAAAAAAAAAAAAAAAAAAAAAAAAAAAAAAAAAAAAAAAAAAAAAAAAAAAAAAAAAAAAAAAAAAAAAAAAAAAAAAAAAAAAAAAAAAAAAAAAAAAAAAAAAAAAAAAAAAAAAAAAAAAAAAAAAAAAAAAAAAAAAAAAAAAAAAAAAAAAAAAAAAAAAAAAAAAAAAAAAAAAAAAAAAAAAAAAAAAAAAAAAAAAAAAAAAAAAAAAAAAAAAAAAAAAAAAAAAAAAAAAAAAAAAAAAAAAAAAAAAAAAAAAAAAAAAAAAAAAAAAAAAAAAAAAAAAAAAAAAAAAAAAAAAAAAAAAAAAAAAAAAAAAAAAAAAAAAAAAAAAAAAAAAAAAAAAAAAAAAAAAAAAAAAAAAAAAAAAAAAAAAAAAAAAAAAAAAAAAAAAAAAAAAAAAAAAAAAAAAAAAAAAAAAAAAAAAAAAAAAAAAAAAAAAAAAAAAAAAAAAAAAAAAAAAAAAAAAAAAAAAAAAAAAAAAAAAAAAAAAAAAAAAAAAAAAAAAAAAAAAAAAAAAAAAAAAAAAAAAAAAAAAAAAAAAAAAAAAAAAAAAAAAAAAAAAAAAAAAAAAAAAAAAAAAAAAAAAAAAAAAAAAAAAAAAAAAAAAAAAAAAAAAAAAAAAAAAAAAAAAAAAAAAAAAAAAAAAAAAAAAAAAAAAAAAAAAAAAAAAAAAAAAAAAAAAAAAAAAAAAAAAAAAAAAAAAAAAAAAAAAAAAAAAAAAAAAAAAAAAAAAAAAAAAAAAAAAAAAAAAAAAAAAAAAAAAAAAAAAAAAAAAAAAAAAAAAAAAAAAAAAAAAAAAAAAAAAAAAAAAAAAAAAAAAAAAAAAAAAAAAAAAAAAAAAAAAAAAAAAAAAAAAAAAAAAAAAAAAAAAAAAAAAAACAAAAAAAAAAAAAAAAAAAAAAAAAAAAAAAAAAAAAAAAAAAAAAAAAAAAAAAAAAAAAAAAAAAAAAAAAAAAAAAAAAAAAAAAAAAAAAAAAAAAAAAAAAAAAAAAAAAAAAAAAAAAAAAAAAAAAAAAAAAAAAAAAAAAAAAAAAAAAAAAAAAAAAAAAAAAAAAAAAAAAAAAAAAAAAAAAAAAAAAAAAAAAAAAAAAAAAAAAAAAAAAAAAAAAAAAAAAAAAAAAAAAAAAAAAAAAAAAAAAAAAAAAAAAAAAAAAAAAAAAAAAAAAAAAAAAAAAAAAAAAAAAAAAAAAAAAAAAAAAAAAAAAAAAAAAAAAAAAAAAAAAAAAAAAAAAAAAAAAAAAAAAAAAAAAAAAAAAAAAAAAAAAAAAAAAAAAAAAAAAAAAAAAAAAAAAAAAAAAAAAAAAAAAAAAAAAAAAAAAAAAAAAAAAAAAAAAAAAAAAAAAAAAAAAAAAAAAAAAAAAAAAAAAAAAAAAAAAAAAAAAAAAAAAAAAAAAAAAAAAAAAAAAAAAAAATCAAAAAAAAAAAAAAAAAAAAAAAAAAAAAAAAAAAAAAAAAAAAAAAAAAAAAAAAAAAAAAAAAAAAAAAAAAAAAAAAAAAAAAAAAAAAAAAAAAAAAAAAAAAAAAAAAAAAAAAAAAAAAAAAAAAAAAAAAAAAAAAAAAAAAAAAAAAAAAAAAAAAAAAAAAAAAAAAAAAAAAAAAAAAAAAAAAAAAAAAAAAAAAAAAAAAAAAAAAAAAAAAAAAAAAAAAAAAAAAAAAAAAAAAAAAAAAAAAAAAAAAAAAAAAAAAAAAAAAAAAAAAAAAAAAAAAAAAAAAAAAAAAAAAAAAAAAAAAAAAAAAAAAAAAAAAAAAAAAAAAAAAAAAAAAAAAAAAAAAAAAAAAAAAAAAAAAAAAAAAAAAAAAAAAAAAAAAAAAAAAAAAAAAAAAAAAAAAAAAAAAAAAAAAAAAAAAAAAAAAAAAAAAAAAAAAAAAAAAAAAAAAAAAAAAAAAAAAAAAAAAAAAAAAAAAAAAAAAAAAAAAAAAAAAAAAAAAAAAAAAAAAAAAAAAAAAAAAAAAAAAAAAAAAAAAAAAAAAAAAAAAAAAAAAAAAAAAAAAAAAAAAAAAAAAAAAAAAAAAAAAAAAAAAAAAAAAAAAAAAAAAAAAAAAAAAAAAAAAAAAAAAAAAAAAAAAAAAAAAAAAAAAAAAAAAAAAAAAAAAAAAAAAAAAAAAAAAAAAAAAAAAAAAAAAAAAAAAAAAAAAAAAAAAAAAAAAAAAAAAAAAAAAAAAAAAAAAAAAAAAAAAAAAAAAAAAAAAAAAAAAAAAAAAAAAAAAAAAAAAAAAAAAAAAAAAAAAAAAAAAAAAAAAAAAAAAAAAAAAAAAAAAAAAAAAAAAAAAAAAAAAAAAAAAAAAAAAAAAAAAAAAAAAAAAAAAAAAAAAAAAAAAAAAAAAAAAAAAAAAAAAAAAAAAAAAAAAAAAAAAAAAAAAAAAAAAAAAAAAAAAAAAAAAAAAAAAAAAAAAAAAAAAAAAAAAAAAAAAAAAAAAAAAAAAAAAAAAAAAAAAAAAAAAAAAAAAAAAAAAAAAAAAAAAAAAAAAAAAAAAAAAAAAAAAAAAAAAAAAAAAAAAAAAAAAAAAAAAAAAAAAAAAAAAAAAAAAAAAAAAAAAAAAAAAAAAAAAAAAAAAAAAAAAAAAAAAAAAAAAAAAAAAAAAAAAAAAAAAAAAAAAAAAAAAAAAAAAAAAAAAAAAAAAAAAAAAAAAAAAAAAAAAAAAAAAAAAAAAAAAAAAAAAAAAAAAAAAAAAAAAAAAAAAAAAAAAAAAAAAAAAAAAAAAAAAAAAAAAAAAAAAAAAAAAAAAAAAAAAAAAAAAAAAAAAAAAAAAAAAAAAAAAAAAAAAAAAAAAAAAAAAAAAAAAAAAAAAAAAAAAAAAAAAAAAAAAAAAAAAAAAAAAAAAAAAAAAAAAAAAAAAAAAAAAAAAAAAAAAAAAAAAAAAAAAAAAAAAAAAAAAAAAAAAAAAAAAAAAAAAAAAAAAAAAAAAAAAAAAAAAAAAAAAAAAAAAAAAAAAAAAAAAAAAAAAAAAAAAAAAAAAAAAAAAAAAAAAAAAAAAAAAAAAAAAAAAAAAAAAAAAAAAAAAAAAAAAAAAAAAAAAAAAAAAAAAAAAAAAAAAAAAAAAAAAAAAAAAAAAAAAAAAAAAAAAAAAAAAAAAAAAAAAAAAAAAAAAAAAAAAAAAAAAAAAAAAAAAAAAAAAAAAAAAAAAAAAAAAAAAAAAAAAAAAAAAAAAAAAAAAAAAAAAAAAAAAAAAAAAAAAAAAAAAAAAAAAAAAAAAAAAAAAAAAAAAAAAAAAAAAAAAAAAAAAAAAAAAAAAAAAAAAAAAAAAAAAAAAAAAAAAAAAAAAAAAAAAAAAAAAAAAAAAAAAAAAAAAAAAAAAAAAAAAAAAAAAAAAAAAAAAAAAAAAAAAAAAAAAAAAAAAAAAAAAAAAAAAAAAAAAAAAAAAAAAAAAAAAAAAAAAAAAAAAAAAAAAAAAAAAAAAAAAAAAAAAAAAAAAAAAAAAAAAAAAAAAAAAAAAAAAAAAAAAAAAAAAAAAAAAAAAAAAAAAAAAAAAAAAAAAAAAAAAAAAAAAAAAAAAAAAAAAAAAAAAAAAAAAAAAAAAAAAAAAAAAAAAAAAAAAAAAAAAAAAAAAAAAAAAAAAAAAAAAAAAAAAAAAAAAAAAAAAAAAAAAAAAAAAAAAAAAAAAAAAAAAAAAAAAAAAAAAAAAAAAAAAAAAAAAAAAAAAAAAAAAAAAAAAAAAAAAAAAAAAAAAAAAAAAAAAAAAAAAAAAAAAAAAAAAAAAAAAAAAAAAAAAAAAAAAAAAAAAAAAAAAAAAAAAAAAAAAAAAAAAAAAAAAAAAAAAAAAAAAAAAAAAAAAAAAAAAAAAAAAAAAAAAAAAAAAAAAAAAAAAAAAAAAAAAAAAAAAAAAAAAAAAAAAAAAAAAAAAAAAAAAAAAAAAAAAAAAAAAAAAAAAAAAAAAAAAAAAAAAAAAAAAAAAAAAAAAAAAAAAAAAAAAAAAAAAAAAAAAAAAAAAAAAAAAAAAAAAAAAAAAAAAAAAAAAAAAAAAAAAAAAAAAAAAAAAAAAAAAAAAAAAAAAAAAAAAAAAAAAAAAAAAAAAAAAAAAAAAAAAAAAAAAAAAAAAAAAAAAAAAAAAAAAAAAAAAAAAAAAAAAAAAAAAAAAAAAAAAAAAAAAAAAAAAAAAAAAAAAAAAAAAAAAAAAAAAAAAAAAAAAAAAAAAAAAAAAAAAAAAAAAAAAAAAAAAAAAAAAAAAAAAAAAAAAAAAAAAAAAAAAAAAAAAAAAAAAAAAAAAAAAAAAAAAAAAAAAAAAAAAAAAAAAAAAAAAAAAAAAAAAAAAAAAAAAAAAAAAAAAAAAAAAAAAAAAAAAAAAAAAAAAAAAAAAAAAAAAAAAAAAAAAAAAAAAAAAAAAAAAAAAAAAAAAAAAAAAAAAAAAAAAAAAAAAAAAAAAAAAAAAAAAAAAAAAAAAAAAAAAAAAAAAAAAAAAAAAAAAAAAAAAAAAAAAAAAAAAAAAAAAAAAAAAAAAAAAAAAAAAAAAAAAAAAAAAAAAAAAAAAAAAAAAAAAAAAAAAAAAAAAAAAAAAAAAAAAAAAAAAAAAAAAAAAAAAAAAAAAAAAAAAAAAAAAAAAAAAAAAAAAAAAAAAAAAAAAAAAAAAAAAAAAAAAAAAAAAAAAAAAAAAAAAAAAAAAAAAAAAAAAAAAAAAAAAAAAAAAAAAAAAAAAAAAAAAAAAAAAAAAAAAAAAAAAAAAAAAAAAAAAAAAAAAAAAAAAAAAAAAAAAAAAAAAAAAAAAAAAAAAAAAAAAAAAAAAAAAAAAAAAAAAAAAAAAAAAAAAAAAAAAAAAAAAAAAAAAAAAAAAAAAAAAAAAAAAAAAAAAAAAAAAAAAAAAAAAAAAAAAAAAAAAAAAAAAAAAAAAAAAAAAAAAAAAAAAAAAAAAAAAAAAAAAAAAAAAAAAAAAAAAAAAAAAAAAAAAAAAAAAAAAAAAAAAAAAAAAAAAAAAAAAAAAAAAAAAAAAAAAAAAAAAAAAAAAAAAAAAAAAAAAAAAAAAAAAAAAAAAAAAAAAAAAAAAAAAAAAAAAAAAAAAAAAAAAAAAAAAAAAAAAAAAAAAAAAAAAAAAAAAAAAAAAAAAAAAAAAAAAAAAAAAAAAAAAAAAAAAAAAAAAAAAAAAAAAAAAAAAAAAAAAAAAAAAAAAAAAAAAAAAAAAAAAAAAAAAAAAAAAAAAAAAAAAAAAAAAAAAAAAAAAAAAAAAAAAAAAAAAAAAAAAAAAAAAAAAAAAAAAAAAAAAAAAAAAAAAAAAAAAAAAAAAAAAAAAAAAAAAAAAAAAAAAAAAAAAAAAAAAAAAAAAAAAAAAAAAAAAAAAAAAAAAAAAAAAAAAAAAAAAAAAAAAAAAAAAAAAAAAAAAAAAAATCAAAAGAAAAAAAAAAAAAAAAAAAAAAAAAAAAACAAAAAAAAAAAAAAAAAAAAAAAAAAAAAAAAAAAAAAAAAAAAAAAAAAAAAAAAAAAAAAAAAAAAAAAAAAAAAAAAAGAAAAAAAAAAAAAAAAAAAAAAAAAAAAAAAAAAAAAAAAAAAAAAAAAAAAAAAAAAAAAAAAAAAAAAAAAAAAAAAAAAAAAAAAAAAAAAAATAAAAAAGAAAAAAAAAAAAATAAAAAAAAAAATAAAAAATAAAAAACAGAAAATTTGTAAAAAACAAAAAAATAAAATAACAAAAAACAAAGAAAAAAAAAAAAAAAAAAACAAAAAAAAAAAAAAAAAATAAAAATAAAAAACAAAAAAACAAAAAAAAAAAAAAAATTCAAAACAAAAAAAAAAAAAAAAAAAAAAAAACCAAACAACAATAAAAAACAAAAAAACTGGACGAAATAGTGAGATAAAATAAAGGCGCCGTTTTAAAAAAAACCAAAAAAGGCACAACATAAAAAAACAAAAAAAAAAACAACCACAAAAACAAAAAAACAACAAAACCCACAAAAAGAAAAAAGAAAAAGAAAAAAGAATTTTTTAAAAAATAAAATAATACAATTAAACCTAAAAAAATGTGACAAAATGCTGGTACAAGATGGATTGGAGAATTAATAAACAAAAACAAGAATACAAAAAAAGATCAGACAAATCCAAGAATCAAGCGTGTGAAAAAAAAATCTGAGAACAAAAAAAAATCAAAAAAAAGAGAGAAGATGACAAAAAAAAAAGGGATAACCCCCATCCACAGAACATTTAAATAAAAACAAAACACAGGGAAAAACACAAAACACAACAAAAAGCATTTTTTTTTTTTTTTTGTTTATAACACCTACCACAAGAAAAACATGAGAAGAGACACCACAAAGGAGAGAACACTAAAAAATAAAACGATAAAAAAAACCCCAATAATAAACAATTTAAAACAATGAGCCGACAACAGGAAATTAAAAACAACAGTTATAATAAATAAAAAAAAATCCCCAACGAGTAAGTAAGAACACCAATGCAACAACTGAAACACTTAAGGGAAATGAAATAAGAAACAAAAGAAAAAAAACTGATTAAAAAACTGAGAAAAAAGATACGAACAATAACTAACAAAATTAAAACCACAAAACCAATTACGTTGAAAAAAGAAACAAATTAAATTAATAAAAATTCAATAAAAGCCTTAAAAAAAATGACCAATCTCCATAACATCTTAGACAATTACGACATATTGACCATTTTAAAAAATATTGAAAATAAAACACATTAACATGATACACCATACAACAAATTTGGCTAATTATACAGAAATCAATCTACAAAAAGCACACCATCAAAAAAAACAAAAACCAAACAAACCATAAAAAAAATAAAACAACACAAAAATCAAAAAACATGAAAAAAAGCGAAAAACTTGTCAACCAACAAACAAAAAAAAAAAAGAAAAACAATAAACACCAACATATGGGAAAAAAAATGCCCAAAAATAAAAATAAAAATAACTCAAAAACATAAACCCATTTTCACCTAACAAAAAAAAAAATCCAAAGAAAAACAATAAAAAAACCAGCGTCTTAAAAAAAAAGAAACTGAAAAAATAACGTTGATACTTGTCATCAAGTCAAAACAGACAATGATGACCAATAGAAGCTATTACCTTTTTTATTGTAGCTCCTTGCATAAGCCGATGAGGTTTAACCGAGGCGTGGTCACCGCTGCAGCTATCTGTATTATTAAATTAAAAATCCCGGACTTTACTGTTTCGTATTTGCCTCCGAAGCTATTGCCACCAGTATTGTTCACAACCATATTTGTATTTACAAATGTTCCACTAAAACATGTCATATTCGTTCCAAACAAAGAAGACAAAATAAAACCCCGAAACAATTTTCTCAATACTCATCGAAATGCATAAATACTTGTAGCTCTGCCACTAGCTGGATACTGTTTGGCCGAGTCGCATTTACACATTACAACCTCTGTGACAAATAAAACCAAACGGGACTTTACTGGTTTCAAACTGCCTCCACGTGTGTAACCACTGTTGTCTGTACAGGTGTGTGCCGTGCTTGTCGGCCTTATTTCAGACCACATCCTAACCCAAAAAACCTATTCTTGCACGAAACACAGGGATCGTTTCGCAATGCCAAACTCCTATTATAACCAACGCAGTCTTGAGGAGCATCACCCATAGTTCAAGTGCAAGTGGTACACATCAACTGCAAGAGAGCAACAATCCAAAGTAGGAATGACAACTTGACATGACAGAAAAAACAACCATAAACTAAAGCAACATTACACCACACGTTCGTCGTCAACACAAAACAAACCGCACCCTCAAATTATTATCAATGTTGGTACATCAAAACAAAGGCCCTTATTTACAACACACAGTGTGGAAACTAACAAAACAGACACGCGAATATAGTGTAGACAGAGAGAAAGATTCTGGAGAATGTTATCATAACATAGACACCAGGCAATCAACTACACCCATTACCCCTTTCAAAGTTGATCAATAACATTTGAAAACCCTCGAACACGCAACACAACAACTACACATACAAACCCATGAATTACAACACAATCACACACCAGTTCCAAACCTTACTGCAATCATTTCTTAGCAAACACCCAAACCCAATCATTTCTTGTTGTTCATAAATAAGGCCCCTAAAAAATGAAAAAGTGTTTATCATTGCAAGCACTTTGATGATGGTTTATAAGAATCATGTTTATCAAGCACCTTCATTCACACCCACATTTCTTGTTGTACACGCACAAGCCCCCGTATCAAATGATCAAATGTTTATCACTGCCTGTACGTGCATCCACTGTTGCGTTGTGAAAATTTGATTGGGTTGTTTAAACAAGAATTTAATAAGCACCACTACCACAAATTAACTCACTAAATAATTGGAGGCCCATATTACATACCACTTAGTGTGTATCATTGCATGCACGCGCATGTTTGTTACGGTATGTTGAGTTTGATTCTGAATTATGCAATCATAAAAATAAAAACCACTATGTTTCACATTAAACTTAAATACAAAACATGAGCAATCTATTTCATGATTCAACCCACAAATCATTGTATTGCAAACACAAAACATGCACATGTGTATGTGCCTGCGTTGGCATGAGTTTGATTCTGTATAACGTAATCATTAAATACGACCCAAGCAATGAGGAAACACACACACATCGATCAACGCTACCACACACACACAACATCTTCTAAGAAACAGTGGCAGACATTTTGAAGGAGTCAATATATACTTGGTCGTGTCTCCCTCTAAGCCTATGTATTCTTGTTCAGACTATCACTCCAGAAATAAAATGGTCTGACATTTTCAAGGGGGTAATACTACAGCACTAGTAAACTGAAAGCAAGGAACCCCACGCTATGCCAAATAAAGCGAGAGAGCGTAGCTGAAGAGTACTTATCCAAGTAGTTTCTGGCAATCAGACAAGACACACATAGTTGCAACAGAAATAAGTCCCCGTGGGGATAACCAGGGGGTTCTTTTGTAAAAAATAGTTCCCCCACCTTCTGGAAGTTCGTGCTAGCCAGTTTCCTCTAATCTGTCACTCTGCTTTCACTCTGCCCTTTTCCGTTGAGGCGATACTATACTATTTTATCATATACTATCTTTCTCGAATTACTGGCCTATTCTCTAGCTCATACAAAAAAAAAAAATGACTCAAGGCCTAATTTCTCCATTTGAGGCATTCATTCCGAAGAATCGAAATGTCTCAGCTGAACGCGCGGGGAGAACCAGTGAAAACTATACTCCCTCCCCCACATACATACCTTACCTATTATGGCCATATGTCCTCGGGAACGCAGAACAAAGATGACATGAAAAAAGAGGTTGGGGTGCGCGCCCTCTGGCTGCGGGGGGGACGTCCTGTGTGATATAAACGATTGTGCAGACAGGTGATCTGTGACTCTGAAGACACCTATATCTAACATACTTTGTTTACCTCCTTTGTTCTCTGACAATGGGCATGACTTCTTAAAGGATTGGCCTAGGCCTACAGCTGTTCCTCGACAACATAACAGAGTGAGAAAAGATACCACCTGCTGCTAACTGTGGTACAGTACACCCTGCTTATAGTAAAAACCAGGGGAGCAAGGATTTTCCTTTACTATAACAGGTTTTTCTTAAAAACGATGTTCGGATATAGTAAAGTTTTGAAGGTATTTTTTATCTTATCCGATGACGATTTTCAAAGTCAAAGCTAACGTAAAAAAACTAAAATATAAACCCATCCTACCCCTCCCTCATATGGTTTGAGGTCCAAAAAGGTGATTGTGTTTATCCATGGTATATTTCCCTGTGCACAAAAACAAAACTAGCTGTAAAAGCATATAGTGTACAACCTCTAACTTCCAGAATCGCCATTGAATCTATTCATGCATGCACATGCACGTGCGGCGCGCGCACACACACACGCACACACACCACACACCACACACACACTGTGACCTGCGGACAGTTTGCCTGTGGACATTTCGCCTACGGACACTTTGCCAGTGGACATTATGCTCTATGGTCACCATGCTCACCGGAAATTTTGCCTACTGGACATTATGCCTAATAATAGATTATCATGCCTGCAATAAAATATCGCATTTTCATGATGCTACAGCAAAAACTCGGTTATGAGGAAAATTCGCAAGGGAGATCCATTTTTTGTTTTCATTATATCCGTGTGTTCTTATATCCAAAACTCGGAGAAAAGAAAACTGATTTTGATCTTTTTTCTTTATAAACGAGTTGAATTGGAGAAAAAGGGAAAAATTAAAGAGAAGAAAGAGAATCTTTTTTTTTAAAAATACAACGAAAAAACAGAAACAAAACGAGGGAAAAAAATGGCTTTTTACATAATTTGATGCATGCCCCCCAAAAAGGAAAAAAATGCAAAGCAAAGGAGGAAAAAAAGAAAGAACATAGCAGAAAATTTAAAACAAAAATGAAGGTAGATGTGGTGTGGGTTGCATGATGAGCGGAGAGCAAGACAGCAGAGAGCAGATGAATGAGTGGGTTTGGTGTGAGAGTAACATATTTGTTTAAAATTAATGTAAATTTCTGTTTCTTGTTTTTAATCAATATTCGAATTTGGATGTGTAACTTATTTTTACACAGTGGAAGACAATTTTGTGTTATCGTTTGTACAATGCCAATGGTACAATAAGGAAATTTGCGGCCTATGACTCATGTTTCACATCATTAAAATCAAAATACAGCAAAACTTGGATATAAGAAAATCGAAGGGAGATGATGTTTCTTGCTTATTCCCTATATCCGAGTTTTCTTATATCCGAAACTCGGACATAAAAAAACATTTTGAAGTTTTTCCCTTATAAACAAATAGAATGGGGAAAAGGAAGAAAGAAAGAAGAGAAAAGAAAGAGAGAAAAAGCAAAACGAAGAGAAAATCCTTTTTCCTAATCTGATGCATGTTTTGCATCATAAAATCAAAATGAGTCTACTAAGAAGAAGATTTAAAGGTAGCCTACAACAACTTAGCTAAGAAGCCTGTTTTTGTCTTTTTTACTGTTATCAAATGCGTACCCCTTACACCTTTCTTTGTACTGAACTATTACATTTACTGTCTTACCCATGCAGCTTTTCATCGATTCATCTTGCTTCTTGTGTTATGTGGATGTTCGTCAACATATTCAATTATTTGTATTTATCTTCTTAATGAAATGGATTGCCTTTTCCTCTCTGCCATTGCTGCTGAAAATAAAAGGATGGACGACAGTCTCTATACCACCATCACAAAAGTACAGGCACTAATATTTTTTTCTTCTGCTCAACATTTATTTTGCACAGAATACGGAAGGAAAGCATAGAATAAAGGAACAAAAAACAACTCAATTAGTGTTGTAATCAAGTGCCTGTACTGTTTAGAATGTCTCTGACACAACTGGTTTGAGGTAAACTTTCCCTTTTTGAAACGACTTCAATTTTCTCGGAACATCCTTTCAGTTCAGGTCCAACTCACTTTTAAGGACACACTGACCCAACACGATTAAATCTCTTGTTTTTTTCTGGGTAGCTGTGATTCACATGCATATGTCCCCAACTTCAAAATTGAGGGCTTGTTCTTTACAATGTTTCGTTTTGAAATTGGGGGGATTTGTATGTGAGTCTCCAAAACCTGGCCAAAACAAGATTTTGTACCAGCTGTAGAAGGAAAACAGGTGGAACCCGTGACTTTGACACGTTGATCTGGGGGGTCTTTAAGAAAATGTTTGTCAATGGTAATTCGCTTATAAGAAAATATAACTTGCTTGATATAAGAAAATGAACTGCAAACCAACTCTCTTGTATGACATAATGTTTTTATATCCAAGTTTCCATTGCAGGTGGGAGAAAACATTGTGCTCGCTTATAACCAAATTTTCTTATAAGAGAGTTTCTTATATATCCCAGTTTTGATCATAGATAAGAAAGAAGAAGTTCGGCAGGGAAATGTTTTGCTTCATTATAAGCAAGTTTCCTTATAAGCGAGTTTTCTTATAAACGGATTCGGTTGTAAATATTTTTTTTTTTCGGATTCATTTTATTCCACTAAGTAATGAGGGGAAAGAAAAATGTTTTTGAGTGCCTTTCAATTTCGATGATGAAGGTGGGTAGAGGGAGTAGTTAGACTGTGACGTATACATTGATGACGAATTTACAAAGGTCAGGAAGAGGACAAATTTTTTTTTTATTGTAAAGAGGAGGAACCACAAATAACATTACAGAATAGGAGTTTTTTTAATTTTAATTAAAACCCAGTTGTTATTATGGGTGGGTGGAGGAGTGGTGAGACTGTGACGCATACAAAGGTGACGTATTTACAAAGGTCACGAAAAGGTATTTTTTTAAAATTATTATTGTAACCGAGGAGCCAGTCCTGTGGGGAACCAAAAGTAACTTTACAATAACTTTACTATAGCAGATTTTTAAAATTATAACCGAGTTGATACTATCCGAGGTCTATTTAGTAATAAACCAGTAGACCTTTGGCCGGGAACCAGTGCTTTCCTTTACTGTAACCGAAATTTCTTATAACCGAGTTTACAATAAACGGGGAGTACTGTGTGGCATTTTGTCCGTGTCCCTTCTTGCCGCTTTGTCCGAACTCTCATCGTACGCATCGGTAAGATGAGGTGATCAGGAATTTTTTTCATCTACAATGAAACTGGCTCAAGCTCAAAATGTCCTCCTTGCTAACTGAAGCATCAAGATACAACTCTGTCAGGCTTGGACACTTTTTTGCCAAGTCCGTGAAGGGTCTTTCTCCTATAATTCTTGAAAGGTGCCTTCTCAGGCTCGGGGATGAAACAGCTTTCTGTTCACAGACTACCTTCAATCTTTCCAGAGCTTGGCAGTGATCTGCACAAAAAGCCCACACGTTGGCTAATTCGGATGGTTCCCAGCCTTCGACCTCAAAGTCCACAAGGCAAGTTTTGGGTTTAAGAATGCAATGAAACCTCACATCTACTTGTGCGGCACGGAGGAAAACCAACAGCGTAATCAGTCATAATATGTCCGAAACAAGTGAGTTTTAAGGGCAGAGCGAAAGGCGGAAATAGAGTCTGATGAGCGGACATGTTGTGGGATGGAATTCCATAAGTGAGGTGCTAAATAGTAGGAGGATCGTTCACCAAACGATTTCTCGTGGACCCGAGGAACCTTGAGTGTGCAAGCAGTCAGAGGAAGAACGTAGGGAGCGCGCAGGTGTGTAGACAATCACTAGTTTGGAGAGATAGACAGGACAAGAAGAATGAACAGCACCGAAACAAAAGCAAGCTATTTAATACTTGATTCTAGCCTCTACTGGAAGCCAGTGCTAAGTTGCGAGATGAGGGTGTTATATGATCAACGTTAACATAGGAATCTTGAGAGTGAGGCGTGCTGAACTGTTTTGCAGTTTTTGAACACGTTACATGAGATACTGAGGACAGCCAGCAGTAGAAAAGAGTTAGGTTAGGGTGGGGGGGGGATATAAATTGTGTTGATGACAGGATGGTTTCTAGGACAATGTGTGCAAGGACAGATTTTCTTCGATTATTTTGGGAAAACAAATGCTAAGTTGGACCACAGCCTGATACTTTTCAAGTCATGATCCATGGTAGGCTTCTTTATGAAGGGTTTAAGAAGAGGCAGATTTTGTACAGGTCAGGAGAAAACACCATTCAGTATGGTGGTTGTGCAGTGTGCGCTGCGCCGCGCGTCACATTGTCTTGTGTGTGTTTGTGTGTGCGTGCGACGGATTCCTTCCTTCTGTCAATGCTCTAACTTCCCCGATCTCTCTGTGTGTGTCTCTCTCTTGTCAGTTTGTCTGACCCGTGTCCTGTCTCTATCTTCCTAGCTGTCCCTATCTCCGGACCCCCACCCCCACACCACCAGCCCTTGCTCTCGCTCAGGCCTCCCTCCCTGCCTACTATCTCATCATTCTCTCACTCACATGGTCTGTCTCTTTCCGAGTCTCTCTCTATGCACGGCTCCTATATTTAGGTGTAGTGTCCATGCTCTATGCCACTCTGCCTCTGTCAGTCTCTGTCACTGTTTGTCTTTCTCTCTGTCTGTCTCTCTCTTGTTGTGTATGACTGTGTACTCACACACATAAATACACACGCGCGCGAACGCGACACACACACGCGCGCGCACTGTACGCATATGGCACACAGACACGCCACACACACACGCACGCCACGCTCGCACGCGCACACACACCGTACGCTCGCGCGCTGCACTGCACACACACACACACGTGCATGCACGCGCGCGCCCGCACACACATAGTGACACACATAAGGATAAAAATGCTGAGTGGAAATAACTTTATCATGCGCCTATAAAATCATGTGACATTGTTGTGTACTGGCATCATGTGACTTCTTGATAACGTGATAGCGTTAAAGTGTGTCTTTTTACTTGAAACGGCCTAAACAATGCATTATTTGGGTTTACATTCATGTCTTCCTACTGATATAACCACGACTACCTTGACAAAATATATACACAGACTTTCGTTGTTGTTCTTTGTCTTCAATTGGTATCAATTTTAAGGCACGCGTAGCCTCGACTTGCCATAAAAAGAGCAAACCAGGGGCGAATTGTAATCCGTTCCTGTATTTAGTCCAATCCAAGAAAGCGTAGTAAATAAGGAGACTTGAGCCAGCTGAATTTAGTACACTGCGTTTTGCTTTCGAAACGTAAAGATGATGGGCGTTAGGCTGTTTCTTCTAGCTTCTGTGGTGGTCGTGGGTGTATTCAGTCATGAATACAAGCCAAGCAGCTTCCTGGCGACAAAGAATGGCACGGCACATCCGTGTTACAAGAAAAGCGCCAGCAACATACAGGGAGTAAAGTAGGTTTTTATTATTCATTGTTTTACTGTCTCTTACTTAGGCACGGATCCTATATTTACATTCTAATGTAGTGTCTGTAGCATGAAAAAAGGTAGCTTGTAAAAATAAAAAAAAGTAGCTCGCTACTATGAGAGTCTGTATTTGCGACAACCACAAATTTCACTTTTTCTGTACTTTAACCATTTACCCTAAACCCATCCCTAACCCTAAAAAAAAGTGAAATTTGTGGTTCATGCTCAATGTCGCAAATACACACTGTCATAGGTAGCGAGCTACTTATTTTTACGAGCTACCTTTTTTCATGCGACATGCTCTTAGGGCTAGGCAGGATTGGACTTTGCTGTTTGACAAAAGTGTAGTTTAGTTATTCAGCCCCCTTCCCCTTCACACACACACTTTGTTCTTGCTTTCAATCTCAGAGACAGAATAAAGAATAATACTTCTTAACTTCAAATGGATGAAGGCAACTAGCAACCCTAGCAATTCTTTACCTGAATTTATTGAAAATTTAATCACATGATCAGGTTTGCAGTACGCCTTGACACTTTGCCTTTTTTGATTACTAGAATGAAGAATGAAAAGAAAGACCAACTAGTACTATAAAGCCTTATAAATATGTTGATTTGTAATAAGTTCTTGCGTAAAGTAACTATAATTAAAAAGAATTACATTTACCTGAACTTGCAACTTTTGTCACGTGAAGGCGCAGATATTTTAAATTTAAAATACCAAAATTAAAAGATGATCGTGTTTGTGAGGATTTTGTTTTTGGAAGGTGGGTGGGTGGGTGGTTGGGGGACCTGTCACAGACACTGACAGGTCCCCCAACCACCCACCTACTTTGTTGTTGAACTGTTTCAATGTTTCTTTCAATCTGTGAATACTGTATTGTGTAATGTTAACTACAGTGGAACCTGCCTTATAAAAAAATATAAGACCTTCAAAAGTAATCTAAAATGAGGTCTTATCTTATAATAGTTATATATTTTCAAAATCTGTCTGTGTGTCTGTCTGTCTGTCTGTCTGTGTGTCCCTTATGGACGGCCACAGTTCTCAACCGATCGACACCAAATTTGGTATCAAGCATCCTTGGCACCCTCCGAAGGTCATGCTGTCCTTACTTTTCGGAAACCTCCGCCAAGGGGGCGAAGCGCAATGGGGTCGGACCGAGCGCGAAGCGCGAGGACTCAAAGCGCGAAGCGCTGAGACATTAAAGCTATGGGGTCGGACCGAGCGCGAAGCGCGAGGACTCGAAGCGCAAAGCGCTGAGTCATTAAAGCTATGTCTCATGTGCCAAGGGTTGCACAGCTAGTAATATAATATAATGGACGTAGTATTAATACTTACAAAGAAGGGTAATGTAATTAAAAACAAACAAACAAACACCAACATTTGCAGCTCTAGCGAATATATTTCTAGTGTCTAGCCCTTTTTGTCAATCCATGGATAGTGACGTCAAAACTGATGATGTTAAACTATTGTGAGGTCATTACTTTGCTGACATCACTTAGTATACTTTCAACCGAAAGAAGGGCAATGTCTCGGAGAAGTAGGTCTTATGTGGGAGGGAGTCTTATAAGTTATAATAGGAAGTGTTATAACAATATAAGGGAGGTTCCACTGTATTAGATATATCTTCCTTTAGGTGTCCCTAGAAAGGCTAAAACAAAACATGCTGCTACAGACTCCAGGTTATCAATTCTTTTGTTTGATAACATTTGATTGATTTTTAAGTGTGTGTGTGTGTGTGTGTGTACGTGCATGTGTGTGCATGCGTTTGTGTGCAGATTCTTAATTGTTCAAGTCATTGTTTGTCTCCAGAACCTACCCTAGGCCTCACGAGGAAAAAAACTTCAGTTCAGCTCTGCTTCCCAAAGCCTGGGACTGGCGCAACATCAACGGCAGGAATTATGTCAGCACCACTCGCAACCAGCACATCCCTCTGTGTGAGTTGTTCGGTTTTTTTATGACAGAAAATTAGAAAATCTCATGATGATTTCATACCTCGGAGGCAGATCCGGGGGGAGGGCGTACATGGGTTTCGGAACCCACTCCCTTCCCCCCTCCCCCCAATCCCCCCAAAAACCCCCACACCAAACAAACAAAACAGAAAAAAGGAAAAGAGAGAGAAAGGTGGCTTTGTACAATAACTTTAGCTTATTCTCCAAGCCCGGGAGCCCTTCATTGCATCTTTTAAAATCAGATTATTGTCAGCTTCTGGGGGAGATCGTTTGATTCAACACCCAACAAAAAGGGGTGCGGTTGTCTTTTACGTGCAATGTGATATAATCATGCACTTATCATGGTACTCTAAAAATAAATTATTTTTGCATTACTTTGTTTATGACATGACCTTTTTTTTTTTTTTTTTTTTTTTTTTTAGACCGTGGTTCAACCAGTGCTCAGGCTGATGAAAAGGGGATTTGGCTGTCTTTCGTATAATTTCTATAAATGTATAGTTTTGTAGTACAGTGGAACCTCCCTTATAAGACCTTCAAAAATCATGGATGGAAGTTCAGTTTAACGTCGCGTATCGGCTTTCGCCATGTACGACGGGCTGAACAAACCAACCAAGGTATAAACAAAAATTTATGTTCCTGAATCACTGTCTTAGCCAAACAGGCCGAGAAGCGATCAGAATATGGTCTTAAAAATCATCCCAAATGAGGTCTTATAAGGGAGGGGGTCTTATAAAGGAGGTAATTTTAATACTTACAAAGAAGGACAATGTCTCAAAGAAGTAGGTCTTATATGGGAGGGAGTCTTATATTTATAATGGGAGGTCTTGTAAGGGAGGGGTCTTATAAGGGAGGTAATTTTAATACTTACAAAGAAGGGCAATGTCTCAGAGAAGTAGGTCTTATATGGGAGGGAGTCTTATATTTATAATGGGAGGTCTTGTAAGGGAGGGGTCTTATAAGGGAGGTAATTTTAATACTTACAAAGAAGGACAATGTCTCAAAGAAGTAGGTCTTATATGGGAGGGAGTCTTATATTTATAATGGGAGGTCTTGTAAGGGAGGGTCTTATAAGGGAGATAATTTTAATACTTACAAAGAAGGACAATGTCTCAAAGAAGTAGGTCTTATATGGGAGGGAGTCTAATATTTATAATGGGAGGTCTTGTAAGGGAGGGGTCTATAAGGGAGGTAATTTTAATACTTACAAAGAAGGACAATGTCTCAAAGAAGTAGGTCTTATATGGGAGGGAGTCATATTTATAATGGGAGGTCTTGTAAGGGAGGGGTCTTATAAGGGAGGTCTTGTAAGGGAGGGGTCTTATAAGGGAGGTAATTTTAATACTTACAAAGAAGGACAATGTCTCAAAGAAGTAGGTCTTATATGGGAGGGAGTCTTATATTTATAATGGGAGGTCTTGTAAGGGAGGTTCCACTGTAATTGTACTTAGTCTTATCACTTTTTCTTCATTACTTTATAACACTTTTTATTTACTCACACTGGCTCTGCGACTAAAACACTATTGTCGTCAGTATGGAGCTTAGTTGGTGGTGTTCTGCGTACGGGACTCAGAATGAGCGCCGTGGTGGGAGCACACTTTTCTTATACGCCCCAGAAGATTGGACAGCACAAAAAAAAATGTACACACAAATTTTTTTTTTTTCAGATTGTGGATCCTGCTGGGCCATGGGTTCGACCAGCGCCCTGGCCGACAGAATCAACATCAAGCGCAACGGGGCGTGGCCGTCCGCCTACCTGTCTGTCCAGGAGGTGATTGACTGCGGAGGGGCGGGGTCATGTGACGGGGGAGATGACCAGTATGTGTGGCAGTACGCCCACAACGTCGGCATCCCCGACGAGACCTGCAACAACTACCAGGCCAAAAACCAAAGTATTTTATTTTATTTTATATTTTTGCTCTTAATTTACAATATTTTTATGCACTATTTAGTATTAGGCGATACTTTTAATCTCCAGACTGAGACCCCTGCGCCTTATTAGGTATTTAGGTATTAGGTAATTTATAGTCACGGAGGCGTCTCTGTGAAATTCGGGTTGCTCCCACCTGGAGAGCGCGTTGCAGCCAGAGGCGCGCGCCACCCTTTTTTTCTCTTTTTTTTTTGTGCATGCGATTTCTGTGTGACTGATGAGGAAGGAGGGGGGGTAAATTTTGACCAAATGACAACTTTTTTGTTGCCACTGGGTTTAACGTGTGCTAAGTGCATGGGCACACAGGACCTCAGTTTATCGTCTCATCTGAAAGACGATGTTCAGACCGTAGGGCCTAGTGCAAAGTGAGAGGAAAAATCCCCTGTACCCAGGTTCAAACTCGGGTTTACTTGACACAAGGCGAATGCTTTACTTCTGTGCCAATCTACACTTATGTGACTAATAGTAATAAAGATTAAAATAGTAAGAAAATATAATAGCAAATATGAATTTTGTGTATAAATTTGGGGTGTGTGCCTTATATTAAGGTATCAATTCAATCATTTTATTGTCTTCACAAAAAGCAATGAAATTCGCTGCCTGGCATGCACATTTTATAAATAATAATGAGACACGACACAAGTAATGTTTAGGAAGACAACTTAAATAAGACAACCAAACTTTAAGACAACTTAAATAAGACAACCAAACTTTAAAACACACACACACACACACACACACACACACACACACACATACACACAAACAACAATCCAATGGTCAACCTATGGCGATATTTTTCACGCCAGAGGGCAGTCAATGCACTAGGGGCTTATCACGCGATTTTCTTACTTGGGCGTAGTGAGAGAGAGAGAGAGTAATGGTAGGACCACTCACTGTCTCTCTCTCTTTCTTTATCCCCAACTAATAATATAGAGGATTAGCCCCACACGAGCGTCATGCCCTCTGGCGTGAGAAAAATCGCACTAAGTCTCTCATTAGGTATGCCTTATATTAAAAGAAATATGGAGTTGTCAAATTGTGACAAATCTTTGAATCATCCTGCCACATTCCTTCTTCCTTTGACTAGTTTTTTACCTTGTGTTTTTATCCTTTTATAATACGTAGTAAGATTTAACGTGGTGAAAGCCCTGACTATAAGGCATACCTTAATATAAGACAACCCCCCACCCACAAAAAATGTATGCACAAAATTCAGATTTGTTATTATATTTTCTTACTATTTTTAAGCCTTAGTTGCCAATGGGGCTATAATTTTAATCTTAATCTTCCTTCTTCCTTAGAGGCTAAAGAGTGTCTAGGATCTTGGCACTTTTTTGTTTTCTCATGAAGAGTTGGGCGCCCTGTAACTGCCAGGAATCGTAAAGACTTTTAAAATCACATGTGCATTATATTAGCTAATAGGTTTTAGTAGATCATGATTAATAATATACTTTGAGAATTTTGGTTTAGATTGAGGTGCTTCAGTGATAATCTATAACCAGTAAGTTTTCTTTCAATCTTGAATTGACATTTATGAATCAGGGCCTGTATTCACATTGAGATAGTATGAGACTTGTCATGATATCTTTGAAAGTAGAAGGCCTTCTAACGTAGTAGGTATTAATAAGACTTTAGAAGGACTTCTACGAAGTCGTGATGATAAGTCTTGTACTATCGCATTGTGAATACAGGCCCAGTTTTCTATGCAAAATAAATAATCATGTGGTGTTTTCTTTTGTTGTTTATTTATTTATTTCTTAAGAAGATTTATATAGTGCAAACCTTTAAGCTCTATGCGCTTAGTTGTTGTTTTTTAAACTAATCCAGCAATTTTTTAATTTTTTAAGTATTGGTAAAGTGAAAGTTATGCAAATACAGTGGAACCTCCCTTATAAGACCTTCAAAAATCATCCAAAATGAGGTCTTATAAGGGAGGGGTCTTATAAAGGAGGTAATTTTAATACAGTGGAACCTCCCTTATCAGACCTTCAAAAATCATCCAAAATGAGGTCTTATAAGGGAGGTAATTTTAATACTTACAAAGAAAGGCAATGTCTGAGAGAAGAGGGTCTTATATGAGGGGGAGTCTTGTAATGGGAGGTCTTATAAGGGAGGTTCCACTGTACTATAATGGATGTTTGTGTTCTGTGTGGTCAGAGTGTGGTGCCTACAACAAGTGCGGCACCTGCACCTGGTTCAAGCAGTGTCACGGGGTCAGCAACTACCGGGTGTGGAAGGTCGGCGACTACGGCTCCGTCAGTGGCCGCGTTAACATGATGGCAGAAATCCACAAGAACGGACCAATCAGGTGAGGTCTGGTCCCCCGTGGGGATACCGGGGGGGGGGGGGGGGGGGTCTTTTGTATAAATAGTTCCCCCACCTTCTGGAAGTTCTGTGCTTGTAACTTCCTCTCATCTGTCACTCTCTTTGACTCTGCCTTTTCTCTTTGCTTACTGTCATCTACTATCTTTCTGCCTAACCAGGGCCTGTATTCACGTTGAGATAGCATGAGACTTAGCATGATGCTAACTTAGAAGCTCTTCCAATGTCCTATAGGATTTAATAGGACTTTTGGAAGAGCTTCTAAGTTAGCATGATGCTAAGTCTCATGCTATCTCAACGTGAATACAGGCCCAGGTCCCTTCTCCTGCCTTTTTTTTCTCGACACACTTTCAAAAAAGATTTCCTCCAGCCGAAGTCGGACTTTCTGGGCCTAACTATTTCTTAGTTAGGCGCATAACGGCAGCATGACGCATCTGCGCTCATAATTGACAGGAAACTGTCTGAGCGATCGAAGAAGAAGAAGAAAGAAGAAGAAGGTGAGGTCTGGGGCACAGATTGAGATACAACAGACAACCAAGAACATCAGAAAATACACGACGCTAGAAAAGTTAAATTGTATTGGCAGTCATTTTATTACAAACCTTCTGCCAAAGCAGGATGACTGTCGCTATTAATCGTTTCTGTAGGTGTCTTTATTTTCAGTTGTCGGTATTCTGCATTTGTAAGATAACCACTGAATAAAACAGAAATACCCCAAGGTGCCAGTGGGATGCAGAGGGGCACTGGCCTCCCTTGCTCGACCAACACGAGAGTGTCTACAGTCAGACCTGTTTACCTTTACGATTTTACTGTAATTTTTACAAAACAAAAGTCAAATTACGATAATTACGGCGACGAAAAGAAAACACACACACGAAAAAACACGGAAAAAAAACCCACCACTACAGTTGCGTCGGCAAGCGATGCTTTTGAAACAATGTGGTGAAAAGTCATTCCGGTTCCCAGCATACAACGCGCGTCAATTTCTTTTCATTCTGTTTCAAGATGGCGTCAAAGCGACCGCGTGGTGAGAGTTCTAGGTCAAATGATCCAAAATCTGATGGAAAGATACAAAAGAAAAGGCAAATCCATGGTATTAAAAATGTTTTTAACGGTCTCTCAGTGCACTATATCTTGCATATAATTGTGTAATTACAAATAGATTTCTTGTTAATCGGGTTTTGTGAAGAAAAAGAATCGTCATCGCGTTCGATTACAGTTTATTTTTCAAAATTACTTTTGTTTGTTTCAGAAATTACAAATTTGCAAACTGGGGTAAACAGGTCTGTACAGTAGTTATCCAATGATTATTATCTATTTCAGTTGTTCTCTGGAGGCCACAAACGGTCTGGAGGCCTACACTGGAGGAATCTTTCACGAGTTTCACCTGGTTTCTTGGGTAAGTAAAGTTGCTAAGACAGAGCAGAGGTGCCTACTGTCGTATGAAAAAAAGTAGCATCATGTAAATTCTTCGCTCGCTACTATGAGACTTAGCATTTGCGACATTGAGCAAAGTTTTTTAAATTTCACTTTTTACCGTAATGTCATGAAATATGAACGATTTGAGTACGGAAAAGTGTTTCAAATACGGAAAAAGTGAAATTTGTCGTTTTCCTTAATGTCGCAAATGCTAACTCACAGTAGCGAGCGAAGAATCTACACGATGCTACCTTTTTTCATACGACACCTACCCTAATGATAGGGCTGTAATTTGTCCCAGAAAAAATGAAAATAGCAATTGTTCGGAAATAATTAAGGGGAGTAATTTCATGGTGTGAAAATAGGAATTGTTTGGAAATAATTAAGGGGAGTAATTTCATGTTGTGTGGAAAGTGATCTCGCCTAATTCAATCGGTCAAACAAGGGGAAGTTACTCTACCTTCAGGTAGATCCCCAACCGTCGCCTGGTGTGTTTGAGGAGACACACATCATGTAGAACGCAGTGTGTCGTTCTAAATTTGATGTAATTTATATTTTTACATCACATTTTGCAAGTTCTATCACGTTGTAGAAATTGGCCGCCCCTTATTTTTCTAATAAAAATGTCGCTGACTGGCGTCCTGCGGTTTCAAGCTTCACCGCCATGGTTACCATGGTTTTGACCGAGTAAGTTGAGGTAATCAACTCTAATTTTCACAAAGTGCTCTCCCCTAGTTGTTTTTTCCCCGAATATCGTCTATTGGTCACGGCAGTCTGAAAATACGATTCTTTTTTGTACAATCAGACAAGATCTTGTTAACATTTTTTTCTGCAAAAGTTTTTGTAAAGTCGTTTCTTAGACCCCTTTTGGCGCAATCGTTCTGCGCACCCGCTTAGGTAAGTATGTGTGTGCACATGTTTGCTGTGCATGCATTTAAGAACTCACAGCAGCTGCTTTGCCGTTCATCTCCTGCTGCTGAGTGAACCAAGCCATGTGGTGAATGATGGGAGCCATGTTAGTAGGTCCATACAGTGTCACCTGTCTGATGCAGTTCTGGTAGGATCCCAACAATGCCTGTCAACACAGTGTAGAGTGGCACAGTGGTATCGCGTTCGCTTCGTGTCAAGTAAACCCGAGTTCGAACCTGGGTACAGGGGATTTTTTCCTCTCACTCTGCACTAGGCCTTAACGGTCTGAACGTGGAGTCTTTCGGATGAGACGATAAACCGAGGTCCCGTGTGCCCATGCACTTAGCATACGTTAAACCCAGTGGCAACGAAAAAGTTGTCATTTGGTAAAAAATTTACCCCCCCCCCCCCCTCATCAGTGACAAAAATCGCATGCAAAAAAAAATAAATAAAAAAAATGGGGTGGCGCGCCTCTGGCTGCGACGCACTCTCCAGGTGGGAGCAACCCGAATTTCACAGAGACGCCTCTGTGACTGTAAAAGTACCTAACACCTAATACCTGTTATAGTAATGATGATAATTTACAGCATTTATATAGCGCGGCTGCGCCCTTTCTTTCATTCAAACTCACGACACACACGACAGAACCATTCTCACTCCTGGTTTTAGAGTGGCTGATGTCTCTTCCTTCGTAAGTTCCTGTCTATCAAATATGGCGGCATATGCTAATAGTAGTGAAGCGAAGGGCAATTTTGACTGGGTATCGCAGATTTTTTGGTAAAGATGTGCCACCCCCCATGCATTTCTCGGTTAATTGTATTTTTCCGTTTTTGCCTTTCTTACCATACATAAAGCTGTATTTTAGGAACATTTTTAGCTAATTACCTTTTTGGAATACTAACCCTAACCCTAACCCTAGCCCTAAACCTAACCCTACCCCCCACTATGTACTGCAGTACACCGCGATTTGTCACAGTTGTGGTTCGTTGCGTTTTTCCGTCTTATACGGTGGGGGGTAGGGTTAGGGCTTAGGGCTAGGGTTAGGGTTAGGGTTAGTATTCCAAAAAGGTTATTAGCTAAAAATGTTCCTAAAATACAGCTTTATGTATGGTAAGAAAGGCAATAACGGAAAAATACAATTAACCGAGAAAGGCATGGGGGGTGGCACATCTTGACCTTTACCGATTTTTTTTTTACCCAAAAGAAAAAGGTAACTGTCAAATGATCCCAGGTATGCAAAAAGCCCCGTTATTTTTGTTTTCTTTTTTGCTGTCCCATCTTTTGGGCCGAACAGTGGCTTTGCTCCCATGCCGCTCATTCCGATTTCCAACTCGCAGCTACACCCCAGATCGTCAGTTCGCCAAATTAAAAACCAGCAGTCCAAGGGGAGCGAATCTATGTTAGGCCGTTAGGAGGCAACCAACCGAGGAGACACTGAACTGCTGCTGAATCTCTTCGGTGGAATTTCAGTGGAGCCTGTTCTGAGCTAGCACAAAGCAGGACACCACATACTATGCTAGGGAAGAACACAGATCAACTTTCTATCATGTTGTGAACTTTGCTCATAATAATAAATATGAATCGGCATAGCGAGAGAAACACATCACCGATAGTAACTTGCAAGCTACATTTCCATGCCATGTTTAAAAAAAATCGTAAGTCCCGGATTTTTAAAGGTTTGTTGATAATAAAAAATTAGGGTAGACATCTCAGTGTCAGGGTTATTTGACAGTTTCTCTTCCTGATGAAATAGCGATGGAATTTTACGTATGATTGTTTGCAAGCGAACTTTGTGGATAGTGTCCATCTGCTTGTTTCTGAAAGTTTAACTTTAACCCCTTCATTGCCAGAGAAACAAAAAAAGGGGAAATTGTTGATTTCCTTATACAATTTAAAGACTTGTTAGACTCAATCTGAGAAAACGGTAAAGCGATATTATCTTTTCTGAGTTGTCTAAGCCAAAAACCAGCATTCCAGGACTAAGACATTAAAAGTTACGGCATCGATCATCAGTGACATCACACACCCCGTAGTATACATGGGGCACTCGCAGTGAAAGGGTTAAGCAGAGGAATTGATGGGCTCCATTTTGAAAATTAAAACATTGATAAGTGTGTCTGCTTTGTCCTTTGAATTGTTCAAACAAATTTTAGGCTGAAGTATATGTCTCCTTTCAAGGTTGTTTGTATGGGTTTTGTTGAATATTTTCCATTCAATCTACACATTATTTTTTAATTTGAGATTTCAGTTACAATCTTTCTCTTTCTCTCGTGAACAGCAACAGTGGTTTCGGTTTTGCTTTGCAAGAACAACTTTTAGAGCTTGGCTTGAGTAAGAGTAGACGCTAAGTAATTGTCCAGGGCCTGTATTCACGCTGAGATAGCATGAGACTTAGCATCATGCTAACTAAGGAAGCTCTTCCAAAAGTCCTATTAAATCCTACAAGACATTGGAAGAGCTTAAAAGTTAGCATCATGCTAAGTCTCATGCTATCTCTACCGGTGATACGAGGCCCATTGCTTGGCATTTCAAATAGGATGGAGGCCCTGTGTGTGTGTGTGTGTGTGTGTGTGATGTCGTGTCGTGTCATGTCGTGCCGTGTCATGTTGTGCCATGTATGTGTGTGTGCGTGCGTGCGTGCGTGGCGTATTTCCCAGCATGTTTTCCAATGCTTACCTGTTCACAAATGAGACTGCTATTTTTATTGCACGAGACACTTTTCACAACCATCATTGAGTTGATGTGTTTTCTACCTTGACGTTTTTGTTGGGCTGAAATCCTTTTGAAGTGAGTAGCTATAGTATGATAGTTGTTCGGTTGTGTGTGTCTGTGTGTGTGTGTGTGTGTTGCGTCCGTGGTCTAATCTCCTAACCTTAACGTTGGCATTTTCTCGGGAAATTAGAAGGCGTACATTGTTCAAACTTTGCAGCACATATGATGTCATGCAAGCTTTCCAAACAATAATGATTTGAATAATTAAATGCTCAAACAAACCACCTGTACGACAGATAACAATAACGTTTTAGATTAGTGGGTAGAGAGTATTCAGCAGGGCACATGAGTTAAGAACTCATCACAACTGAAAGCCTCGATAGCTGCATTGGTAGAGTGTCTGTCTGTTATGCCAATGGTTCTGGTTCGATTCTCGGCAGGGCACTTTTTTTTTCTTTTTGTTGTTGTTGTATCCATTAACGAAGTTTCCATTTGTACTTTAAAATTGTATTGCAATCTTGTACTTTAGACCCCGCCCCCCTCTCTTGTTGTTGTTGTTCCACATGTGCCTGTTCTAGTGAGCCTTGAAGAAGGCTTTGCCTCTTGTTAATCTGTTTTCTCTGTGTGATATTTCAGCCGAACCACATTGTGTCGGTGGCTGGCTGGGGGGTGGAGATATGGAACGGAGTACTGTCGTGGCGCATACAGTTTGGGGACACGCCTGTAAATTTAACAAAAAAATAAATTTAGAATTGATTTTGTGAGCTGTTCTTCTGTCATATTGAGTTGAAAGGGGTGTGAGAGTGGTGTGGGGGGGGGGGAGAGGAATGTGTCGGGTGGGGCGGGGAGAGAGAGCGGTGTGAGCGCGGGGGTGGAGAATGGAACGGAGTACTGATCGTGC
>CM065695.1:43155286-43193289 GCA_017654935.2 Phymorhynchus buccinoides | reverse complement strand
GGTAGAAGATTCCGGGCCCGCCTTTCTCCCTTAATGAGTACTACTGGGGTCCAATAACTGGTAAACACTGGTCTCTTTGACTCTTTGCAAGTTTCTATAAATTGTGGTGGTTGTGGGGGCGAGGGCGTGCGTGCGTAATACTTCCAAGGGTTGATGCAGATAAGCCTATTCACAGCCTAAAGTGTCCACAACTCGGCCGAAGATTTCCACTTTCATTTTCGCGTCTGACTACTTTCTTGTGCTGGTTGCCGTGGAACTGCGCTTTTGTGGCCTGCTACCCTACGTTTTGGGTCGATGACATTTGTAATTACATCTAAGTACAAACAGAGTACAATTACAACCAACTACACCAACTATTTTGCAAAGAAATCGCATCAAAATAACCACAAAAAGCTCCCAATAGAATGCCGGAAGTGAAAAGGACCCACTGAGGGAGCCGCCAGCCTTATGTTTTCGCTTTGCGAGGGAAGGTGCTTATTATTTTAATGGTTTACAGAGACAGTAGAAAAAACGTGACATTTATGGCAAAATGGCCGCCACATTTGAGGTACACCCCTCTTTGATGACCATATCTTGAACATACTCCAAACTGTACAAAAAAAGAATGATTAGTATGTGAAAAAAATTCAGTACTTTCCATATGAAAAGTCCATCACAATTTGTAATGATTTGTTTAATTTTAAGTGATTTGCCAGCTGTATGTTCCACCTTAATATTGCTGGGTCGGTCAGTGGTCTTTAAAGACCACCACGTCACGTGTCGAAATCATGTTTTAAGGTGTTTTCCCTCTATAGCTGTACCGTAAGAAATCTAAAGACCCCCCACGTCACGTGTCAATTCACTCTTATGCCTAGCGAAGATTTCGGTAAGATTTCTTACTAAAACTTTATAAGAGGAAAAAAACACGTAAAAACCGTGATTTTGATTACGTGACGGGCTGGGTCTTTAAACAAAATCTTCCAAGCTAAGAGGGAATGTGCCACGTTGGAAGTGAGGGGGGGGGGTGGTGTCTTAAAGACCACCAAACGGGAGCCTCGTCATCAACAGGGGGAGCTAACTTAAAGAGCACCCGATCACGTGTCAAAAACACGGATTCACGTGTTTTCCCCTCTTATAAATGGACATAAAATCTTGTGTTTTGAACAAGTCTGACTCCCATATAATAGTTACCCCAAATTGAACCGGCAATCAGGTTTTTAAGAGCAGCCTCAATTTGAATATGGGACAATTCGAATGTGGGTCACAACAACCCCAGAAAAAAAAACCAAGGACGTAATCGTTGGCGCGCACGGGTTCTTTAACAACCATGGGATTCTTGGTGGTTTTTTGTAAGGACACGTGCGCTGATGCAGGAGCCGGTGATCGACGACTCTGGGTGACCACAGAGGGAATACGAACGCCGCCAAAACTGCGCTCGATCGGTCAGTTTTTCCGTCTGTCACCCTCTTTTTCCCCCGCCGCCACCCTTTTATATAGCGCTCTTTCTCACATGAAATCAGTGCGCTTTACATTGATAACAATAACATTAAAGGCAAACAAATAATTAATCATTAGAAAGTAAAATAAGCACGATGCTTACACACAACGTTCTCTTACTTCCTTACTCACACACACACACACACACACACACACACACACACCACACACACACACACACATGCATCACGCACACGGCACACACACGCGCACACACAATTAATTATACAAGAGTAAAATAGTTACAACATGAACATTCTAAGAAGAAACATAGAGACCACATTCACATTCCCAATCAAGTTTGAATACAATACTGCAACTTGAAATAAAATCATACTGCCATCGACATACCAATTACATGACTAATTATAATAGACAAATTTTGCAAGAACAAAAATACCCTTCTACCTCATTTACAAGCATTTAAAGTTTACAAGACGTAGACATTCTACATACAAAATACGAATAATAAAATAATTGTAAATACATTTTTTTACAAGATTTCTGCAATAAAACGGACCCCCCCCCCCCCCCCACCCCCCCCCCCCCCCCCACACACACACACAACACTAATCAATCATAATATGTCCGAAACAAGTGAGTTTTAAGGGCAGAGCGAAAGGCGGAGATAGAGTCAGATGAGCGGACATGTTGTGGGAGGGAATTCCATAAGTGAGGTGCTAAATAGTAGAAGGATCGTTCACCAAAAGATTTCGTGTGGACCCGAGGAACCTTGAGTGTGCAGCAGTCAGAGGAAGAACGTAGGGAGCGAGCAGGTGTGTAGACAGTTACTAGTTCGGAGAGATAGACGGGACCAGAGGAGTGAACAGCACCGAAACAAAGGCAAGCTATTTTATACTTGATTCTAGCCTCTACTGGAAGCCAGTGCAAGTTACGAAGATGAGGTGTTATATGATCAGAACGTGGAATCTTGAGAGTGAGGCGTGCTGCACTGTTTTGCAGTTTTTGAACACGTTGCAGGAGATACTTAGGACAGCCACAGAGAAGAGAGTTGCAATAGTCAATGCGGGAAAGAATAAAGGCAGAAATAAGAGTTTTCGTGGCTGCAACAGACAGAAAGTGTCGAACAGCACTGATTCGTCTGAGCTCATAATTGATGGAACGTATGAGATTAATAACCTGTTTATGCATTGTAAGATTTGAATCGAGGGTAACTCCGAGATTCTTTGCTGACTTAGAAAACTGAACACAAGCATTGCCAACTGTAAGAGTTTCTGGAAGAGATATCGTTGCAGACATACGCTGAGTTTATTGTGGAGAAGCCTTGCCCAAGGTTCACCCCCACTCTCGGCTAAAGATATTTGAGGACAGGTTGCATTGGGGAGGGTCCTCAAAAGGGCCAACCAATCCCTTTGGCTTGCCACTCTAAAGCCGGTGCAACCCCCCCCTTAGTTTGAGAGTCATAGTCGTCCACAAGACTAAACCGTAACACCATTTTCCAATACTGTTGAAATGTATGTATTGTGAAGCTACTACTGGGTAATGTTGTTTTAGTCGCATTTATAATTACAGCCTCTTGCTATTAGCGGGTCAGGTTTCTTTGAGTTAGCAACGTGTGTAATTGTCTTTCTGTCTGCACAGGTGTTTGCCGTGCTTGTCGGCCTTATTTCAACACCCACATCCTAGCCCTGATAGTCCTATTCTTGCACACTTGCAGAGGAATCGTTTCGAATGCCCCCTCCTATTATAACCATACGCAGTCTTGATCAGCATCACCCAAGCAATGCAGTGGTAGACATTTTGAAGAGGCCAACAGTAAAGTGAGAATGAGAGCTGAGCCATGGTCACAAACTGATGGCGTTACAGCAACCCTTACCGGACATGTTCGTCGTCATCACACCACACCCCCTCCCCCTTCATGTTGTTCATAATTTAGGCCCTTATTTCATGATTTAGTGTGGAGGCTATCATTGCATGCACGCGCATGTGTGTTGTGTTGAGTTTGATTCTGGCTTATGTTATCATTTCATAAGCACCCCCCCCCCCCCCTTTCACGTTGTTCAATAATTTAGGCCCCTATTTCATGATTTAGTGTGTATCATTGCATGCACGTTTGATTCTGGTTTATGTAATCATTTTTTAGCACACACCCCCACCCCCACTTCTTGTTCATAATTTAGGCCCCTATTTCATGATTTAGTGTTTATCATTGCATGCACGTTTGATTCTGGTTTATGTAATCATTTTATAAGCACACACCCCCACCCACCCATTTCTTGTTGTTCATAATTTAGGCCCCTATTTCATGATTTAGTGTTTATCATTGCATGCACGTTTGATTCTGGTTTATGTAATCATTTTATAAGCACCCACCCCCATCCCACCATTTCTTGTTGTTCATAATTTAGGCCCCCGTTTCATGATTTAGTGTTTATCATTGCATGTACGTGCATGTGTGTGTTGCGTTGTGATGAGTTTGATTCTTGTTTATGTAATCATTTAATAAGCACCACCACCACCCCTTTCTTGTCACTAAACAATTGAGGCCCCTATTTCATGATTTAGTGTGTATCATTGCATGCACGCGCATGTTTGTTGCGGTATGTTGAGTTTGATTCTGTTTTATGCAATCATTTTATAAGCACCACCACTCCCTTTCTTGTTCATAATTTAGGCCCCTATTCCATGATTTAATGTTTATCATTGTGTGCATGCGCTTGTGTGCACATGTGCATGTGCTGCGTTGTGATGAGTTTGATTCTGTTTAACGTAATCATTATATAAAGCGCTGCAATGAGGATGGCATGACATCGAACAGCGCTATAAAAGTTATATTTATCATCTTCTAAGAAACAGTGGCAGACATTTTGAAGGAGTCAATATATATTGGTCGTGTCTCCCTCTAAGCCTATGTATTCTTGTTCAATATCACTCCAGAAATCAAATGGGAGACATTTTCAAGGGGGTAATACTACAGCACTAGTAAACTGAAAGCAAGGAACCCCCCGCTATGCCAAATACAGCGAGAGAGCGTAGCTGAGAGTACTTAGTGTTATCAAACTGGCAATCACGTACCATTCACACATGCGGCATCAAACATTTCCAAACAATGCCCAAAGACCCATAACAGTAAACATCAAACATAGTATTCACATAGGTCCAAACAAAAACAACAAACAAAAACCAACAAAAAACACTTTTTTTTTTAAAACGTACTCATCACCATATAGACAGGCACATTATACCATCAGGCAAAGATACACCTTCAGACAACACACACACCACACACACAACACACACATATACATGCACAACACAAGTTGCTGAATTGCACATGAATCCTTTTTTAAACCGCTAATTTAAATTATCTCATTAAACAAATATTGACATATGAAACAAGACTAGAAACAATTGAGGACATAAACTCAGGACATGGTGACCAAGATGTTTGAATAATGAAGAAGAAGAAGAAGCCCGAAAAAAAAAACAAAAAAAAAGGAATATAAACTGTCACACACACCCTAACATCCGCACACATAGCACAGTTTAATAAACACCCAAACCAAGTAACAATTGCAACAATGGCCGTCGAAGCTTAAAAAGCGCATAATGCGAGTCAGCGACTTGCCACAAAAAAATGTAATAGGAAAAAGTAGGGGTGGTCAGAGGCCACAAACTGATTTAAAACTTGCAAATGGTGAAGTAGAATAAAAAGGACATCAATTTTAGAATGATCACGCACGGGCTGTTCTAAGTGCTGTAGTCTGCCTCAAAAAACACACGAAGGCGAGAGCTGCGGGACTACCCGCATGGTAGAGTAGCTTCCCCCGTTCTTGACCGACTTGAATTAGACAAAGGCACTCCACAAACACCATGAAATACAACCTTTAATTATTTCACCAATTTCCTATTAAATCTACCAGGCTCAAACTCACCAAATAAAGAAAAAAGGAAAGAGGCGAATTGTGGTGAGAAGTGGGAAGGAGGGGAGATAGAGAGGGAGAAGGAGGCTGGGACAGGGATAGAGAGAAGGCATAACTGACGGACACAGGAACCGGATAACACGGACAGTTTAGATAACTAATCAGAAACAAAACGTGGGGGTTTTTTTAACAATCAAAATCTAAACAACAATTTCGTATTCGTTTATCCAACTAATTTCAAAAAATTCATTTCGCAACTCGAATGCTTTTGCAGCATAGTAGGCACACACTGCAACAATGTTTGTGGTTTTGTTTATTTTGTTGATAGTGTGGCCTGTTTTATTTGTTTGTTTGTTTGTTTTCCTTTTTTATATATCTCCTTGCTTTATTTCAACTTCTCTTCTTCTTCTATCTTTCTCTTCTTCTTATTCTTCTTCTTCTTTTATTCTTATTTTCTTATTCTTCTTCTTCTTCTTCTTATCTTCTTCTGCTTCTTATTTCTCGTCGTCTCATCTTCCTTCCTTCTTCTGCGCTTTGCTTCTGCTTCTTATTCTTCGTCGTCCGTCTTCGTCTTCTTCTTCTTCTTTTCTTCTTACTTCTTCTTCTTCTTCTTCTTTTATTTTCTTCTTTTCTTTCTTCTTCTTCTCAGACTGAAAGACAGCCATTTGTCCCCTCTCAACCCATGAGAAAAGACTCTTAGATTAGTCAAAAGATGTCTTTTCTTTGCTCTGAATGCTTAGCTAGTGTTGTGAAACTATAATGAAGGACAACTCTGCCCTATTTTGCTGTCTCTATAATTAGGTTGTTGATTTATACCGTGAAAAGTTTGTTGCAGATTTTTATTATTGTTGGGTTGTTGTTTTATTTGTTTGTTGTGGGTTTTTTTTAAACAGCTACGAAGCAAAACTGAGTGAACCTGGTAATGTTTTGAATGAATTCTGTTCTGGACTATCTATCAGACTATGATAACACGACAACGTATGAAAAGCAGGCCCTAGGATGCCTAAAATTTGCATGTGGATAGATACTAAGAATATATAAGCGAAGTTTGCAAATAAAGATTATAGGTAAACGGTCAAGGTCACTGTAGCCGAAAATGCTGCTGAATACCTGGCACGGTAATGAATGTACATAGGATGCTAAAATTTTGCATGCGGATAGGTACTAAAACTATGTAGTTCATGTTAAAAAATGAAGATCATAGGTCAAAGGTCAAGGTCACTTGAGCCAAAAATGCTGCTGAGCACCTGGCACAATAATGATTGAACGAAGGAAACTAGGATGCTCAAAATTTGCATGCAGATAGGTACTAAGAATTTCTTGACCAAAATAAAAAAATGAAGGTCAAAGGTCATAAGTCAAGGTCACTGGAGCCAAAAATGCTGCTGAGCTGACCTGGCACAATAACGATTGAACGGAGGAAACTAGGATGCTCAAATTTTGCATGCAGACAGGTACTAAGAATATCTCACCAAAATTAAAAAATGAAGGTCAAAGGTCACAAGTCAAGGTCACTGGAGCCGAAAATGCTGCCAAGCACCGGGCACAATAACGATAGAATGGAGGGAAAACCTAGGATGCTCAAATTTTGCATGCAGATAGGTACTAGGAATATCTTCATCAATTCAAAGATGAAGGTCAAAGGTCATAAGTCAAAGGTCACTGGAGCCAAAAATGCTGCTGAACACCTGGGACGGTAATGGATGTACATAGGATACTCAAATTTTGCATGTGGATAGGTACTAAAACTATCTAGTTTAATGCTAAAAAATGAAGGGTCAAAGGTCAAGGTCATTTGCGCTGAAAATGCTGCTGAACACCTGGCACAATAATGACTGAACGTAAGGAAACTAGGATGCTCAAAATTTGCATGCAGATAGGTACTAAGAATATCTTCACCAAAGTCAAAGATGAAGGTCAAAGGTCATAAGTCAAGGTCACTGGAGCTGAAAATGCTGCTGAGCACCTGGCACGATAACGTTTGAATGGAGGGAACTAGGATGCTCAAAATTTGCATGCAGACAGGTACTAGAAATATCTTCACCAAATTAAAAAATGAAAGTCAAAGGTCAAGGTCAAGGTTACTGAGCCGAAAATGCTGCCGAAGCACCTGGCACAATAATGATAGAATGGAGGAAACTAGGATGCTCAAAATGTTGCATGCAGATAGGTACTAGGAATATCTTCATCAAATTCAAAGATGAAGGTCAAAAGTCATAAGTCAAGGTCACTGGAGCCAAAAATGCTGCTGAACACCTGGCACGGTAATGGATGTACAGAGGATACTCAAATTTTGCATGTGGATAGGTACTAAAACTATCTAGTTAATGTTAAAAAATGAAGGTCATAAGTCAAAGGTCAAGGTCATTTGCGCTGAAAATGCTGCTGAGCACCTGGCACAATAATGACTGAACGGAGGGACCTAGGATGCTCAAAATGTGCATGCAGATAGGTACTAAGAATATCTTCACCAAAATCAAAGATGAAGGTCAAAGGTCATAAGTCAAGGTCACTGGAGCCGAAAATGCTGCCAGAGCACCTGGCACAATAACGATTGAACTGAGGAAACTAAGATGCTCAATATTTGCATGCAGATAGGTACTAGGAATATCTTCACCAAATTCAATGAAGATCAAAGGTCATAAGTCAAGGTCACTGGAACCGAAAATGCTACTGAGCAGCTGGCATGATAACGTTTGAGCGGAGGCACCTATGAGGCTCACTTTTGGCAAGTGGATAGGTACTAAGGATATCTAGGCCAAGCTAAAAATTGAAGATCATAGACCAAAGGTCAAGGTCACAAGAGCCAAAAATACTGCTGAGCCCCTGGCATGATGATGTTTGAATGAAGGGATCTAGAACCCTCAAATATTACATGCTGATAGGTTCTAATGGTATCTAGGCCAAGTTCGAAAATGAACATTATAGGTCAAAGGTCAAGGTCACTGGAGCCGAGCATGCTGCTGAACACCTGGCATGGTAACGGAGGAGACCTAGGATGCTCACATTTTGCATGCTGATAGGTACTAAAGATATCTAGGCCATGACAAAAAGTGAAGTTCATAGGTCAAAGGTCAAGGTCACTGGCACTGAAAATGCTGCCAAACACCTGGCACAACAATGATGGAACAAAGGAAACTAGGACGCTCAAAATTTGCATGCAGATAGGAACTAAGAATATCTTCACCAAATTCAAAAATGAAGGTCAAAGGTAATAAGTAAAGGTCTCTGGAGTCGAAAATGCTGCCAAGCACTTGGCATAACGTTTGAGAGGGACCTAGGTGGCTCAATTTTGGTAAGCGGATAGGTACTAAGGATATCTAGGCCAAGCTGGAAATTGAAGGTCATAGGCCAAAGGTCACAGGAGCCAAACATACTGCTGAGTCCCTGGCACAATGTTTCAACGAAGGGATCTAGAACCCTCAAATATTACATGCTGATAGGTTCTAGCGGTATCTAGGCCAAGTTCGAAATTGAAGGTCATAGGTTAAAGGTCAAGGTCACTGGAGCCGAAAATGCTGCTGAACACCTGGCATGGTAATGGAGGAGCCTAGGATGCTCATATTTGGCATGCTGATAGGTACTAAAGATATCTAGGCCATGTAAAACAAATGAAGGTCAAAGGTCAGGGTCACTGGCACTGAAAATGCTGCCAAGCACTTGGCACACTAATGATTGAACGTAGGAAACTAGGATGCTGAGATTTTGCATGCAGATAGGTATTAAGAATATCTCGACCAAATTAAAAAATTAAGGTCAAAGGTCACAAGTCAAGAACACTGGAGCCAAAAATGCTGCCAAGCAACTGGAATGCTAAATTTTGAGCAGAGGGACTTATGAGGCTCAATTTTGGCAGGTGGATAGGTACTCATGACATCTAGGCCAAGCTGGAAATTGAAGGTCATAGGTGAAAGGTCAAGGTCACTGGAGCCGAAAATGCTGCCGAGCCCCTTGCACAATAATGTTTGAACAAAGGAATCTAGGACACTCTAATATTGCATGATAGGTACTAAAGGTATCAAGGCCAGGTTAGAAAATGAAGGTCATAATTATGTCAAAAGTCAAGGTCACTGGAGCAGAAAATGCTGCTGAGCACTGGCATGATAATGTTTGAATGGAGGAACCAGGATGCTCAAATTTGGCATCTGGATGGGTACTAAAAATATCCAGACCAGGTTCAAACATGGTCATAGGTCAGAGGTCAACATCAGCATGTTAACTTTAGAATGGAGTAACTTAGGATGCTCAATTTTTGCATGCGGGTAGGTACTAAAGGTATCTAAACCACGTTCAAAAATGAAGTTCAAGGTCTTCTGACCAGCTACAGATAGCCATATGTGTGGACAGTTCTACATATTTAGATAGTGGGTCGATCCTGGAGATACTGCAATCAGCAGTTTGATCCATGAATTTGCAATGGTTCTGGATGCCTACAGTTTCCACAAGCAGTTTAAAACTATTAGATAGGCCTGTGTTTTATTCTGCGCCCTCACCTTCACATGTGTGCGCACATGCGAGTATGTGTGTGAGTGAAGTGCATAGGCCTATAGGTACATGTGACTGCGTGTCCCTATGTGCACATGAAGTTGGTGTATAGAGCCTATTTCCATGTCACTAGTTCTGGGACACACAAGTACATGCTTATGTGTCACATGTGCACGCCGGATTATAGGTTTATTAAATTTCGTATCTCGTTAATATTTCAAATAGGCCTACCAAGTCCCAAACAGTGGCAATAAATAGATGCATTATAATTGCTTTATTAGAAAAATGTTGTTGACGTACCCTGGCTTAAAGAATACATAGATCATCCCAACAACCGAAGCACTTGAACACTATGGTACAAATGCACTAAATAGAGATGAGAAAATTGTGTGTGTGTGATCTTTTTTGATTATCCCGCCACAAGAGCAGCCACACTCCGACTTTGGAGGATATGCTCATATGACAGGAGAATGAGTGATCAAAGTAACTTCATCTACTCTGTATGAATGTAGCTTTTACACATAGCTTTAAAATGTCATTTGATTATATCAAGATATGTATTATAGTTCATCTGATATTCTTCATATGTAGGCTATGAGGTGAATTTATGTAGTGTTTGCATTAGTATTTGTTTCTATAAACCTGCAGTACATAGGGCCTGCGTGTTCATTTTACATGTACTGAAGTTTTATGTGTTTTTCTTGTTTTACTATGTTCCTCTCTTTCTCTGCCTCTCTCTACTCTATTTTCCCCTCCCATCCTCTCAAATGCAGAGAGAGAGAGAGAGAGAGAGAGAGAGAGAGAGAGAGAGAGAGAGAGAGAGAGAGAGAGAGAGAGAGAGCACTGAGCACTGAAACTATTGTAATGTCATTGGCTTACATGAGAGAGAGAGAGAGAGAGAGAGAGAGAGAGAGAGAGAGAGAGAGAGAGAGAGACAGAGAGAGAGAGAGACGAGAGAGAGAGAGACCAGAACGAGAGAGAGAGAGGAGAGAGAGAGATTTTGAGAGAGAGAGAGAGAGAGAGAGAGAGAGAGAGAGAGAGAGAGAGAGAGAGAGAGAGAGCAGAAAAGGATATGTCAATCACAATAAGATGTATTTGTTTTATTTAACATACATTAAAGGGACATAAAGTTTGATTGTTAACCCTTTCGCCGCCAGCCATTTTTTGAACCAAAATTTCCCATTAAACTTGCATGGATAAGAGAAAAAAAAAGGTTTCTCCAATATTGGGGATTCATCTCTGACATGTTTAAAATAAGGCCTACCCTTTTGTCACAAAATTGAGAAAAGTTGATCATTGGATAACAGACCCTGGTTTCAATGCATTTAATGACATGGGTGTTAAATCAATATGGAGCAAAAATGCGACATTGGTGTGAAAGGGTTAAAGTACTTTACTGACAAGGGATTGAAGCACAGAATGAAGGGTGCCTGCAAGAAGTACCCATCACTGGAGGAATAAAGGCAGATAGGCAGTTCTTGCTGGCACCCTTCGATTTGTAACAAATATGCAAATAGAACACAGACACAACTCACACACCAAAGACAATTTCAACATAAACACTGCTTGTACTCTCAAAACATACAATCTGAAAAACACACCCACTCAGAATGAAACAAGACAGAGTTTTAGCTATTATTTACTCCCTGTGGGGATACTGGGGGATCTTGATAAAAAATAGCTCCCCACCTTCTGGAAGTTCTGTGCTTATAACTTCCTCTAATCTACCACTCTCTCTCTCCACTTATTGGTCCACTCTCCTGCCTTTTAAAAAAAAATGTTCCAAATAATGTTTTTCTCCTTCGAGCTCCTCTGAAATTGGAATATGTCAGTTGTACGCAGCGGGAAAACCAGTGAAAACTGAAAAAACAGAGACGTGCGTATTTACCCATTATCACTATTAATTAACATGCCATAATTTTTGTAGTCAGGTGAAATGAAATAACATTGGTACACAAGGAACTATCTCAGCCAACTTCTCTCACCAAGAGTGCAATGGTTAAAATGTTGCGCCTTGATAACATTTGTTTAACACAGACAACCACACACACAAGACGGATACACTATACAGAAGTCTTTCTTCCAATCCTTCCAATCACAGGCTCTTTGAATCTTGAATACAGACTTGAAAGAACAAACTTAACATTGACAAAATCACAAATTTATTGTCTTTTGAAAGAAAAAACACATTATTCATGATGCACATATTAACATAAAACTAAAAATATTATTTCGAAAAGCGAGACACTCTAAATACTTTGTCTCAGGCTTTTTCAATCAGTTTCTGTTCATACATTTACACAAGAAGTCATTTATTATATTACAGTTCATTCATTTACACAAAAGTCATTTATTATATTACAGTTCATTCATTTACACAAAAGTCATTCACTTCTCCACACAAAATTCACTGCATACATTTTTATTAACTTAAAAAAATAACTTTATGAAACTTGGTCAATTTTACCACAGTAAAGACCAAATGGTACTGTAGAAAATGGCAAACAAGCAAGTCTCACGCTTTGAGTTTCTCATCTATAAATGTAAACGGTACAGTCAGTGAGTGAAAAGTTGGCGCTAGTGGGTGCTCTGCGGTAACTAGTTTATGGTTAACATACATGCTGGCTGGTCACCTGCAGACACAGAAGAGTGAAAGCAGTCATACAACACAGCTATCCCAACACACAGTATACACATTCAAAATCATCTGCACCCTAACAGAGAAGCATTGCAATAAAACTGATAATAACATGAGTTTGCCCAGTTCAAGTACTGTATTTAGTCTTGGGTGTTATTGGAACCTGCAGAAATTATATTAAGTTACTAAAGAAAATATGGTATAGAATTTGAAGTGATTATGTGTGCACTGCAAAATAGTTTAATCAATCATTTAAAAAAAATGTTTTCAAAAATAAAGAAATCCACTGTTCAGAATGTGCATAAATACATAAATATAATGAGACATACTCCATCAAGTGAGAAATAAACATCTAGAAAGGACAAGTACTTTTATATAAATAAATTAGTATTAAACAAAAGGCAAAATAAAACTCATGGGGCCATACCCCCGTGCACACACACCCTCTCTCTAACACGCACACACCACACAACAAAAAACAAATGAGTTTTTAAGGGGAAAAACGCTTCTTGCAGAGTCCCCCAGCTTTTTTAAAACTTGTTTTCAGAATTTGCCTTATCGCCTGCCAACTCTCCTGTTTTCCGATACTCTTTTTTTAAATCTCTTCTATCATGCACAATAGATATATGCATGCAAGAGCAAAACATACAAACAACAAATTGCTACTAAATTCAAATTCTGAATTTTGAACTCTCTTTCTTAAAATTGTGGGGTTCAGTTTGGCATTCTCATTATGAAAGATGTTATCGACTTATATCATTAAAAAAAAGTTCCATTCACAAAATAAAATGCAGGCTGTTAGACCAACCACAAAAACACTCTGAAACCTAAAAAGGAGTTTCACATATATTCCTCCCTTAACTACTAGCTGGAAACCATGCTGAACTCTGTGTGCAATGATAGGGATGAATCACTGCTCATGTTTGTCCACCTCTCCCATGTTGCGGTCATGGTTCTCAAGAAAGTAGATCAAATCATCTGGTGATGTTTTTTGTTGTCTGTCTGGGGTGGCATGGTCAGGATGGTCATAGACACGTCACTGCAAATGGACTGTCCCACAGCAATGCTGAAGATTTCCCTGAAGAGAAAAAGAAATAATTTAAGATTAAGATTAATAATAGGTAAAAAAAACAAGGTGAAGGGAAAAGTACCTGAGAGGGGGGGCAACCGACGTTTCGTGTCATAAACACTTCGACTGGGAATACAGGAAAAAGTTGACTGGAAGGCTTTTTTATATTTGAAGTCAGTGAGCACAGTTCAAAACTTGAAAGGGCAGTGGTTGAAGAAGTGGGCAGCACTGGGGTGGAAAAGTGATTACAGTTCACAGCGAGGAAGTGTGGGGAGTAGTGGGATGGAAAAAGGGGGGGGGGGGGGGGAACACAGTTCTCAAGTTTGGGGGCAAAAAGAAAGGGGCAGGGTAGGGTGGGAAGGGAGGTTGAAGGAGTAGAGGCGTGGGGGGGGGGGATTAATAATGTTCTGAATGTTTGGCTCCCCCTTCCCACATGTACACACACCATCAACAATATGGTTCTTCTTCTTCTTCTTCTTGGAGTTTAAAGTCCCTACCACGCTTTCACGTATCTGAGGACTAGCGATATTTAAAAAAAAAAGATTTTATCATAGAGATTACATAAAAGGGGGAGGGTGGGGGCTTTAGGTCGGTTAAAATAGTATATATTTCATTGTGTATGTTTAAAACTGTTAAAATCTTAATGAAACCTTATCCGGGCCACATAGTTAAAAGCATTAATAACTATCAAAGAGCAACATAGTTATATTCAATACATTGAACAAGCACGATATATATATATATAAAACACTTAAGGTAAGGGTTGTGTTGTAAAAAATGTTTTATTGTTTTTGTGTGTGCGCGCACATGTATGTGCACGAGTGCATGCGCGCATGTGTGCATGTAAGCTTGTAAGGTGATTGTTTTATTTCCCGTAGGGGTAGCACCAAGGACTCTCCGCAGTAGAGGCCCCATCCTGGGCTTCCCAACCCAAGCACTATACTTTGAAGGGGGGGGGATATATAGAGAGGGAGGGAGGGGGTATCTACACTGTAATATACACACATATATATGTACACATAGATGCGCAAACAAGTAGCCATGCTATATTTTAGGCGGCATGTGAAGCCATTGAAACGTTATTGAATAATGGAGCAACAAACTAATAAAATAGACTAGGGGAGAGTGCGTATGTTTTCAAAACATACTTATCTAATATTATGTAGGTTGAGGGTAATTCTTAGGCTGGATATAGGAATAGGATTAATTTGTAACAATATAGCATGACACATCAAATTATCATACACTATACCACATACACAACATTATACGGCTAATGTTAAGATCAGCTCCCTCCGCTGTTCCAGGGTGAAGTTGGCCCACCATTCATTACCTTTTTCGTTAAGCTGAGACACGTGGGAACAGCTGGAGGGAGCTGATCTTAACATTTGCCCATTATACTTCACATACAGACACACAGACACCAAACACATACACTAACACACATGACAGTTGACAGACACCAGCATAAAATAGTCTGCAGTCCAATTCTCTGAAAACTGAGGTAACAGGCACAAGGCTCTAGAATAAAGAGATACACTGAAATCAGTTCTCAATATCACGAAAAAGGCTTAATCATTGAAAAATCACTGTTTAATTTAACAGAAAAGATAGCCATCTTTATATTAAAAGCCAAGTGTCTGTGTGTGTGTCTGAAACACAAAACGGGCCTTATAACTCCGCCGTTTTTCGACCGAATCGCTTCAAATTTGCTGTGAGCCCTAACGGGGCGATGGCAACGGCAACGGCAACCGAGGCGGCCGTGTCATTTGCTCGGTTTGGCAAATGCGCGAAACGCGTATCCGCCAGCCTTTCGGCGCCCGTATCTCCGGTATTTCTGGAGATTGCCTTCGAATTTGGAAGGTAGATGACTAGGAACGGTGACTATCGATGTGCCAAACCGGAAGCGAATTGATTTATAAACGCGTGCAACATACACCGCTATACCTCTACACAAATAACTCAGGCGTTTCTTACCTGAATTGCTTCAAATTTGCCTTCAGGTTTGCCGTGGCCGGGGCAAAGCCTGGCAGCAAATTTGAAGAGAATCTGGAGAGCGCATCACTCTCAGAGCAGCACCAACGGGAAACAGGGCCTTATAACTCCGCCTTTTCTTAACCGAATCGCTTCAAATTTGCTGTACTCAGCGTTACCAGTACTTGGCGTTACCGTTACTAGGCGTTACTGTTACTAGGGAGAGCGCATCACTCTCACAGCAGCGCCAACGGAAACGGGGCCTTATAACTCTGCCTTTTCTTAACCGAATCGCTTCAAATTTGCTGTACTGCTGTAATTACTTGCGTTACCAGTACTTGGCGTTACCGTTACTAGGCGTTACCGTTACTAGGGAGAGCGCGTCACTCTCAGAGCAGCACCAACGGGAAACGGGGCCTTATAACTCGTTTTCTTAACCGAATCGCTTCAAATTTTGCTGTACTCAGCGTTACCAGTACTTGGCGTTACCGTTACTAGGCGTTACCGGTACTCGACATTGTGCTAGTGAATATAAAGGGGAAAACCTCTGACAAGTGATACCAATCCTGTCAGAATTTCTTAATCCTCTGAAATTTGCCGATCCTCTGACTATTCTGATGCCTGCACACACGCACACCTCCATCACCACACATGGCACACCGTCAGCATTATACACACACACACTCACTCTTTCCCTTGTTATGAATGAAAGTTAGGTTTAATGTCTGCTCGGCTATGAAGAGCACATATGGGATGAAACCATCAACCAACCATCATTCAAATGAAATATTTTAAGTGCTTCTTTATGATTCATCCTATTTTTATTGTTATTTTAAGTACCGTATTTTACGGACTATATATAAGGCGATCCTTTTTTTCTCCCAGATTGAGACCCCTGCGCCTTATAATATGTCTAAAATACTTTTTTAGTTTTTATTCTTATTTTCAGTAACAAAATATCATAACAAAATCTGAATTTCTAGTTAAATTTTGTGGGTGTGCCTTATAATAGGCTGACTTGTTAATCTTTGGAAAAAAGTCTGAAATAAATAGGCTTGTAGTGTGTGTATCCGTGTGTGTGCATGTGCATGCATGCATGTGTGTAGACCTTTTTTGTGTGTGTGTGTGTGTGTGTGTGTGTATGTGTGTGTGTGTGTATGTGTGAAAACAGATATATATAGAGAGACTCATAAATGGAGAATGGAAGCAAATTATCAACATTACATAATAAAAGACAGAGATATGTAGATATCAAAACCATAGAAACTTGTTTGTTTTCTCAATATTTACTCTACTATAGCACTCACAAGGCTACAGTTGAAGTGCTAGGAATTGCTGTGGTACACTTCGACTGGCCCACACTGTAGTGTAGTACATGTTAGGGTCTGCTTTATCAGAAGGTACATGTATGCAAAGTCACACGCTGCTGTACCACTTGTCAATATGCTCCTGGTTGACAAGAAGAGTGATGAGGACTACCGCCATCTGCTTGCTGGTTGGTCTTGGCATCATCTCCACGACTGAGAAGCTGTGTCCCAAGTAGATGGAGCAACCTACCAATACACACATACAAAAAGAAAACTGCTGTACAATTTGTCCATGTCTTCAAAGAACACATGCAGTGACACACACGCACAGTAATGCACATGATGGTGATTTGACCACTCATTTTGTGCAACCATAGGTCATCTGTCCCATGAAGTCTTCAATAAATTTGAAATGTAACAGTGGAACCACCCTTATAAGACCTTAAAAAAATCCAAAACATGGTCTTATAAGGGAGGAGTCTTATGTTATAAGGGGGGTAATTGTAATACTTAGAAAGAAAGGCAATGTCTCAGAGAAGTAGGTCTTATACAACTTCTTTTTTTTTTTTATATGTGGGAGGGAGTCTTATAAAGGGAGGTCTTATAAGGGAGGTTCCACTGTACTACAGTGGCACATTATTTTGGAAATAGACTCATCATTTTCTGTAATCAGGGAGCATTTGACCCATGAAGTTTAAAAACAATCTGAAGCTCTGCATACACTGACTCACAATCACATACTCTCACAGTCACAGTCACACACTCACCCAATCACATGACACTAGAGACACTGAGATAGACACACATACATGGAAAAGTAATAGACCTTAACAATAAAAAAGATACTATTATGATCAATTTTGCTAACTCATGGAAAATATCCCCTTTTCTTTTCCCTACATTACAGTAACAAAATATTTAAGTTCACATTTGATATTTAGTGAATGCACAATGCACATGTATACATGACGTGTATGTTAGTAGCACAGGCACAATCAATGGCTGATCACTAATCAAAAATAAAAGAATTCATGCGACCGAGGATGAGCCAAACCATAGACAATCTCATCACAAAAATTATGCAGTAGCAATTTGATCTACAGATGCCACCCACATCACTGTAGTGAGTGGAATAATCATGCTAATAATTTTTTTTAAACAAAAGATGAAAAGGACCGAGATGAAGAGAGAGAGAGAGAGAGAGAGCGAGAGAGAGAGAGAGAGAGAGAGAGAGAGAGAGAGAGAGAGAGAGACCAGACTGCTGAAAGATGTGGCAGATTAAGTGGCTCCTGCCCTGGCACTATCTACCAGTCTTCAGTCAACACCATCATTGTCCCCAAGGACTGGAAGATGGCAAATGTCGGGAACTCAAGAAGGGTGAAAACATTTTACAAAAAACTACCGTCATATTTCACTCAACCGATCGTCCCAAGCTATAAAGTCCTCGAACACATCTTGGTGAGCAAGATCATGGGTTCCTCAAAGGCAAGATCATAACCGCAGAGGCAAACAAGATGCTGAGAGAGGAGCAACATGGCTTCAGGAATGGCCGATCATGTGAAAGCCAGATTATCAGGCTTGTGGATGAGCTTATGTACAACACGGAGACGGGCAAACAAACCGACGTCTCGGTGATGGATTTCTCCAAGGCGTTCGAAAAGGTTAATCACTCCCTAATCCCTTCTCATCCACAAGCTCCGCCACTATGGCATCACTGGCTGGATCAATTCCTGGATCTAGAACCTCCTCTCAGACAGACAGCAAGCAGTGGCTGTTGACGGTGCCACATCAGATTCAGAGACAGACCATGCAGATTCAGGGATCCCACAGGGATCAGTGTTGGGCCCTTTGCTCTTCCTGCTCTACATTAATGACTTGTCCGAAAGACTGACCTCAAAATCCAGGCTATTCACCGATGACATCCTCTACCACAAAACCGAGGAGTTACAAGAGGACCACAGAATTCCCTAGCAAGATTTGGACCACATGGTCGATTGGGAGGAAAAGGGGAGAATGAAATTCCATCCGAAAAAGTGCCAAGCCCTGCATGTCTCACAAAGGAACAAACAAACTGGTTCCTACAATCACCACGGCAAGACCCTACAATCTGTTGAGGAGACGAAGTACATGGGTGTCTCAATTTCCAAACATCTGACCTGGGACACAAACATTACAAACACAGTGAACAAAGACAACAAAATGCTAGGCTTCCTTCAACAAAACCTGAAGGTAGGCTCCATCACCGTCAAGGAGACCACCTACAAAGCCTTGGTTCAGCCCATGGATGCTCGGATTAATTATATGTGCCACTCCTGTCTGGGACCCTCAAACAGCCAAAGATATCGGCAAGATTGAGAGAGTCCAACGCTGTGCATCATGCTGGGTTGTTAATCACCACCGACAAACATCTAGTGTGGACGGTGTGATCGCAAACTGCAGTGGCCTCCATTCAAAGACAGGAGAAGATCAGCAAGACCTGTTGGCCACCTTCAAATTCCACAATGGAGAGGTGGCCATCAACACTCCACACAGGCCAGTCCCTCAACCACCTTAGTTCCAGACTGACAAGACACTCACACTGGTCTACTTGCTTCCTGCCTTCAGAACTAGCTATAGGAAGCACTCATTTTCCACAAGGGCTGTGTGTGAGTGGAATGATAAGTCTTCTACCTGAGGTGATTTCATCTGCCAAGGTGGAGGACTTCAAATCCCAGATATAATCACCAGCCCCTGACCCTCCCCCTACCGGATTGCTGATCATCTGGGCAGCAAAAATAATAATGTTTGAACCCCCCTAAAGTACATGTATAGCATCAAAATCATCAAAACAATCACAGCGGATGCTGGAAGAATGAAGAAGATCAAGTAGAGAGAGAGAGAGAGAGAGAGAGAGAGAGAGAGAGAGAGAGAGAGAGAGACGCTGTAGCTCAGTTAGTAGCTCGCAATCTGTCACGTTTGCGAGTGTGCATGTTCAAACCCAGCTTGATTCACAGTGGTGTCCTTGGGAAAGGCACTTTACTCAGGACTACTTTCCTCACTCCACCCAAGTGTAAATCACTAAATGGGTACCTGACGTCAGTTGGGGAAAAAGTCCTTCAGATGAGACTTTTCAAAAACTGAGGTCCCGTGTGCGAACGCATGCACAAGATCTTGCGCACACGTTAAACCCCATCCCACTATTTGGTACGAGTAGGCCATGTGTGCCGGTGGGATGGATGACACGAATTCACATAGCACGCATCCTGTGCGCTATTATTAGTATTAATGGTTTGAATGAAGACCGTGAGAGCTGGGCAGGACAAACATCCACAACTGGAAGAAGAGAGAGAGAGAGAGAGAGAGAGAGAGAGAGAGAGAGAGAGAGAGAGAGAGAACAACAACATTTTATATATAGCATAATGAGATAAGTATACATATTGTTTACACCTGGGCAGCTCTGTGTATTTTAGAGAGAGAGAGAGAGAGAGAGAGAGAGAGAGAGAGAGAGAGAGAGAGAGAGAGAGAGAGAGAGAGAGAGAGGAAGGTTGGAAGCAGTCCAGCACAGGGCAGCTCACTTTGTGCTAAACCAGTTCAGGCCAACGTCCAGCGTTAACACCATGCTGGAGAACCTGGGTTGGGACTCTCTGGAGAGCAGACGGCAGAGGACCAGGCTCTCCATGCTGCACAAGATAAGCACCGGCGCTGTGCACTGCCCCAGCCTCCAATCCTAGCTGGAGTCTCTTCCTCCTTGGCAGCGACGTGGCCACGACCTGCAATTTAAAAGATTTCAATCATTAAATCAATGCCACACTAAGTACCGATCAAATGCATTCCTCCCAAGGACCATCAGGGAGTGGAATGATCTGCGGCAGGACGACCTCTGCTCCTACACTGCTGCTACCCCCAGTGGGTCACCGGTCAGCGGTGCAAGGGGATCATCTCAAAAAAGCCCATCAGCCCCCCCCCCCCCTCCCCCTCAACCCCCTGTTTCCAGGACGCAGCATCACGCTCAGACCCGAGCAGTAGGCGCGAGCTGGCTGGGTCACTAAAACTCAAACACCCCTATGTCCATGCAGCAGATGGAACCGACCCCCCTTTTTCACTTTTTTTTTATCTTCTAAGGGTCCCATAATGATCGATTTCATGATCGTGGGCCCCAAAGAGGAGAGAGATAGAGAGAGATAGAGAGAGAGAGAGAGAGAGAGAGAGAGAGAGAGAGAGAGAGAGAGAGAGAGAGAGAGAGAGAGAGAGACTCAGAGAGAGATGGTTACCAACTGAAGAATTAACCAGGCCATCTGGTTCACCGCTGCTTTCAGCCACACCAGACTCCAACTCCAAGTGACGTGAAGTAATCCTTCCAAAGGGGTGGTTACCAATGGCAGCAGTGTTGTGACGTTCAGACAGACAGTTTAGTACAGTAGTAAACACTAAACTACTGTAGTGTTTTAAGTGTTTTGGTCGCCGGCTTCTGCCAGTTCTACTACTACTCCTACTACTAAACTACTAAATGATTCAGACTTCAAAACGGTGTTGATAACAGTACGTACCACCGTTTTGTTTGGTTTTCCCTTCGGCATCTTGTTGATGATAAGCCAACTAGGCCTAGATTGTCATGGGCTTTTAGACCAGGTAGTAGATTCGGTGGATTTTCTAAGCACGTTGACAAATTTCTGTGATAATCGCTAACACGGAAGTAGTAATGAAGTAAACCGGATGACAATATGAATTAGGATAGATAACTCTCAGGGATGCGCGCACAAATGCAATTACTCCTCCCCCCTCTCCTTTTGTTCGACCCCCCTCTAATAATAAACAAAAATTAGGGTATTTGGAAACCAAGTAGTCTTAAAACATAAAGTCTATAAAAAATATTGTCTTTGGAGGGGTCTGGCGACTGTGGGCCTGGCCCACTGCTAGGCTGGGTTGGGGCTGGACTAGGTCCCCAGCTTGCTGGGGGCTGAAAAGCATGGCGCCTGTCCGGCAGCTCCATTAATGGGATGCAGTGGCCTCGCCTGTCCTTTTGGCGGGCTGTTGGATGCGTTCTGGTTTCTGAGTGGGTGTCTTTTGCCGGTGGGCTCTGCAGTCATGAAAAAATGGACTGGTACACCCATGGGGACATTTCGCAAAGACTCCTTTTTATCGTATTCGATGGTCACCAAGCCGGGAGTAGCTACATAATTATGTGCCTTGTAGTTGTATAATGTCCCGTGTGTGCCTGCTCCCCAGTAACGCAACACGGACTTCCAAGGCTGGAGCAGGGCTGCGGCTCTCGCGTTGGTGGGGCTGGCGTGGCTGGTGCATCTTTGGGTCCCATTAGCACATTCGGGTGTTTCTATTTCATGGTGGGCGTATCAGACTAGAACAGCTGACACCCCCACCCCCCTTTCGTACTCTTGTTTCATTTCATTATTTTACGTTCCCAGGCCATATGGCCATAATGGATAAGTACGTACGTTTCAGGTTTTCCCGATGCGTAGGCCTACAGCGGACACAATCCAATTTCAGAGGAGCTCAAAGGAGAAACATTATTTGGAACAAAAGGCAGAATCAAAGAGAGTGGCAGAAGTTATAAGTACAGAACATCCAGAAGCCAGGTACGTGGGGAGCTATTTTTAAGAAAGATCCCCCAGTATCCCCACGGGGAGTAAGTAATAGCTAAAACTCTGTCTTGTTTCATTCTGAGTGGGTGTGTTTTCAGTTGTATCAGTGTTTTGAGAATACAAGCAGTATTTATGTTGTCTTTGGTGTGTGAGTTGTGTCTGTGTTCTATTTGCATATTTGTTACACATCGAAGGGTGCATTATGTGCGGCTTCCACAATGATCCGCCGTTGTCAGTAAAGACACACTAGGCCTAACTTCAGAGTTAAAATTGCCATATAGATCTAGATGTTCTATCATTTATAGCAAGACACACTAACTTCATAGTTAAAATCGCCATATCAGATCAATCATTTATCATCAGTAGCAATTAAGATGCACTAACTGCAGAGTTCAGCCAATAAAGGAACAACTCCGTTATTTCCATCAAATTGAATGGAAACCAATCAACAAGGCGTGAATCTATTGACAGTCAGTATTCCTCATGCAGTTGACCATCCTATCCCCCGAACATCCTTATTCCTCTCTCTACATCCTCCATCCCACATCTTTTGAACAACAATAAATCATTAGGCCTAGGCCTAATCAGACCGGCGACGGGTCAGTTGTTTTTTCGGCCACTCACGCAGGACAAGCATTAATATTCGACACATTTCTACTAAAGCAATTATAATGCATTTATTTACTGCCACTGTTTTGGACTTGGTGGGCCTCAGTATTTGAAATATAAACGAGACGTAAAATGTAATAAACCTATAATCAGGTGTGCACATAATGTGACACAAGCACGCACTTCAGTGTGTGTCCCAGAACCAATAACATGGAAATAGGCCATATATAGGCCTACACCGACTGTTCGTGTGCACATACATGCCCTCACGGACACGCAGTCACATGTATAGTAGGCCTATCTATAGGCCTACGCACTTCACACACACACACACACACGTGCGCACACTGTGACACGTGAAGGCAAAGGCGCAGAATAAAACACAGGCCTATCTAATAGTTTTAAACTGCTTGTGCATAGGCTACATTAGGCATTCACAACCATTGCAAATTCATGGATCGACCTGCTGATTGCAGTATCTCCAGGATCGACCCACTTTCTAAACATGTAGAACTGTCCATACATAGGCTATATGTAGCAAGTCAGAAGACGTTGCTTGTTTTCATTCATAACATCCAGATAACAGAACAGGTGATCGTGATGATTACTCACGCTCATGATTATACTCTCCTAGATAAGCTTATGTGAATTTGTAGGACTACTATGATGTAGGCCAGTGTGTGTGTGTGTGTGTGTGTGTGTGTGTGTGTGTGTGTGTGTGTGTGTGTGTGTGTGTGTGTGTGTGTGAATGATACCAAGGAGGGAGCCTCAGCTGCTGAAGCTGGAAGGGAGTTCCATACAGGGATGACCTTGGGGAAATAAGCCTCAATTGTATGTCAGTTTATAAACTGATGCATAATCCTTTTCGTTCCTAGTGCAACAGAAGGCGAAAACAAAGCTCCTCAAACCACGACAGTCTTGGGTATGCCAGCCGAGCTCATTTAAGTTTTGTCCCTGCTGCCTTCATCTTCACAGTCCTTCTCCAGGTGCCCAGTGGTCTGCCTCGTTTGCGCTTTCCATGTCAGTGGAGCCCATCGCAGCACACACACACACACACACACACACACACACTGGTCTACATCATAGTAGTCCTACAAATTCACACATAAGCTTATCTAGGTGAGTATTCATGAGCGCGCGTGTAGTAACATAGTCTGCTCTCAATCTTTTTATTTGTTATCCATGTCTCAGCTGCGTACAGGAGCACTGAGCGAACATTGGATTTGTAGATTTCCACACATGTTCTGGAGTTTGTACCTATGAAGCCCCCCCCTCCATGATGATGACGAGGTGCAAGATTGAAGGACTTTCTCGTGTAGAATTATTATTCCACTAGTAGAAGAATGTCGAAATTTAAAGTTGATGTGAGAGGAAACCAATTCCGGCAAAGTATTTAATTAAATTTATGATGGTCTTTGCTAGTCACGCAGAGACTGACCTCTGAAATTCAGGCCACATGGAGAGCTCGATGCCATTAGTGCATCACCTTATTTTGTGGAATGGTAGGTTGGGGTGGATTCCATGGAAACCTAGCAATCAATGATTCATACCAGTCAGTGGGACACTCTCTGCTCTTATCAACTTTCCATTGTCGAGGGTTGTTTTGCATGCATAATGCCCACGGTTCACCATTGATTGAAGTCTCCAGCTGAACACTTTCTTGCTTGCTTATTCTGGTTATACCATGGGATTACAATCAGGATAAGTATGAAGTACACACTGAAAGGTTTAATCAGATCATGAAAGAAAAAGGTCCAGAGAGAGAGAGAGAGAGAGAGAAAGAGAGAGAGAGAGAGAGAGAGAGAGAGAGAGAGAGAGAGAGAGAGAGAGAGAGAGAGATTGAGAGAGAGAGAGAGAGAGACAGAGAGAGAAGATTGAGAGATTGAAAGAGAGAGAGAGAGACAGAGAGAGAGAGACAGGGCGAGAGAGAGAGAGAGAGAGAGAGAGTGGACTGGGACACACACACACACACAGAGACAGAGATAGAGAGAGAGAGAGAGAGAGAGAGAGAGAGAGAGAGAGAGAGAGAGAGAGAGATTGAGAGAGAGAGAGAGAGAGAGAGAGGGACAGAGAGAGAGAGAGAGAGAGAGAGAGAGAGAGAGAGAGAGAGAGAGAGAGAGAGAGAGAGAGAGAGAGAGAGAGAATCTTGCCTTCCATCTTAAATTGGTTCATTAGAGCACTTACGATTATCATGACATGTATTTTAAAGACTATAAGGCGATCATTTTTTGTTTATTTGTTTGTTTTTAAGACTGCAACTCCTGTGATTCTCAAATGAATAATAATAATATGGTAGGAAACTGTAACAGTAATACCAAACTTTTTGTATGAATTTTGTGGTCTGTAGTTTACATTAAGATTCACCTTATAGTCCATAAGACACAGTTGTCATTCTAAATTATTCCACACCTTTCATTCATGCCCTTCTTTCTTGCCGCACAGCAGTTAGTTGGAGATTGTTCAACAATTTTATTTTTTCACTCAAGCTGGAATTGACACAAGACATCAGTCTCTTTACAATAAAATAATCTCCTCCCATATTCATGTGCATAACAACTTCAGCAATCTCTATAATGCACTTGGGATCCCACATGCATAAGATAGTTCTTCAAGTCTTTTGAAGTGAACAAGCAACATACAAAAATGTATTATTGTAATTTGTACACAAGCACACACATCTCTAACACACACACACACACACACACACACAATGCCAAGGATATGATAACAGCAATAAATTAATGAGGCCAAGCAAGAATATTCACTACACATGTTAGGTATAATTCAACTATTAGTGAATACACTAACCATAGTAACAATAACAATCTCGAGTAATAAAATAACAATGAGATTATTGCACAGAAATTAAAAAGGAGCCTACACATACACAAAACCATTATAACAACCTCAGTAATTATTAACAAAAATCACAAGTACATTAAAAAACCAATAATTAGGATGTGATTGGCCATTGCTGGATCAGTAACAAATAAATACAAATAAGATCACAGCATTATTCATTATATATATCACTGGGAATGTAGAGAATAAAGTAAACATAGACATGTGATAACACAAGACAACTATTAATGAGCGAAAAAACGAAAAAGAAATAAATAAATATAATTTGACAAACACACACAACCACACTCTCTCTGTGTGTCTCTCTCTCTCTCTCTCTCTCTCTCTCTCTCTCTCTCTCTCTCACACACAAACCTTCCTCTCTCACTCTCTCTCTGTGCTGATTGTCATACACACAATAATGCAGTGGGTATTAATATTGATCTTTTTGATGAGCAAGAAAATAAAAACTGATGTGAGTGACAACAGCACAGAAATCAAAAGGAGAGTGCACCCCACCCCACCCCCCACATGCACCACACACACACAGCTCATAAAAAGAAGGGATAGTGTGTTCTGTAAGATCACCATGGGTTCAATAACAAATTTATAAGTTCTATTCCATTTGAAAAATAAAAGTATGTTAGTCCTTGAAGTTGAACATAAAATTAATGTTGAAATGTCACGTGATTGCCAGAGAAGACGGACATCAATGGGTGCAATGTCCATAGTCACAAAAATAGTCATAAAACAGTCAGAAATGTGTTGGACCACGGTTTCCTGCAAGGCATAGCGGGGCATTTGATTGAAAATGGTCAGGGGACCTTGTAGACCGTGGGAAGGTCTGGGTTTCATGGATGTGAAGGTGATCTTGCACAAAATGTGCTCAGTGGAGACGCGAATTGTCATTTTGGAGGTTAAAATCTGCCCAACGCTGGCGTTTTTCAATTTCAGCTTGCACCATTGTAACGGCCATAAGAGGATCTAGGAACTTTCTTCTTCTTTTCTTGAGGGCCTACGGTCAATGAGCTGACCATTCTGGCTCCTTTAAAAAAAAAAATGGACTGAAAAACGACAATCCTCCAGAAAATCTCCAGGAGACTGTTCCAGAGCATGTTCTAGAAGAAGAAGCAGTCTTAACAACCCGTCAACTGTGTAAAGGTGTTTTGTGAATTTGACTTTGAATAACATACCCACTGATGTTTATCGCCTCTGGCAGTCACGTGATAATTTAAAATTGATTTTTGTCTTCAATTTTACAGCCAAGAAAGGCTGAACTATCATTTCTGCATAAAATAAAACTTATTGTCTGGTTATTGAACCCATGATGATATTGCAAAGTCAATATCCCATACTTGTTGTGAGCAGTATACACACACACACACACACACACACACACACACACACACAGAGACATACCCTGAATATAGGACACTATAGATCACAATTTAAATTGTCCTATTGTGTTCTCCCTTGTCAGGACAAATGTATGATTAAATTTTTAACACTGGCATGCTTTGTCTTATTGATTTCTGCGAGAGCCAGGACATTGTCCTATTGTTTTGTCTCAGGACAGTTTGTCCTAAAAAAATCATTTTTCAACCCTCAGTACATTACTGCATTTTATGATTAATTATGTAGTATTAATACTACAAATTTATTGTAGTATTAATAATACTATAAATGAATAGCAAGACAATCAATCTTTAAATGAGCTAATGAATGAGCAAATTTTATAACTAGTAATTGATTAAAATTGAAGCATGGGCGCAACTCCCAACATTTAAAAAACCCACCTGAAACTACTACTAGTGAAAGGCAGAGGTATAGGGACCCATGGCCCTGACAGGGCACAGGGGCAGAGCCCTGTCGGACAATTCAAGGAGGGGGGGGGGGGGGTTAAGACTAAGAGAGAGAAATAATGAGAGACAGACAGTTAAAATGATAGACAGTTTGAGTTTGAAAAAAAAGTCTGATAAGCCTTGTAAAATTATTACATTGCCTTTGGAAACTACCAAGATAAAACAACCAGGTGCAAAACGCCCCAAATTGCTTGTTTTTAGTTTTTTGGACGAATTAAAAAAAAACCCACTAAAGTTCAGTTTCTGGTAAAATTAAAAATACTGAAATCAGTGTAAAAATGAAAGAGTAGCACCCATGTTGAAGAATGATTGATTGAGTGAATTATTACAAAACAAAAACCTTAATTTCTCTTTTGGAGATATTAAAGTATACTTGAACTTGAACTTCAACCAGTAAAAGCAAAAATAATTATGTAAAAATAGCTTTTAAGACATGGTGACACCCCCCCCCCCCCCCCCCCCCCCCCCCCCCCCCCCCCACCCCCCCCCCCCCCCCCCCCCTATCTTCTTGCCTTATGTTTCTTCTATACCTACCCCACCCCCCGATTCCCATTCCCCACTCTGCTGTCCCCTCCCCTCCTCAAATCTCCATACTGTCATGACATCCCCCCCCCCCCTCCACACACACACACAGCAGGAAGACATGTAGCTCACACACTCTGAGACCCAGTGCCAACTGGATCCCAGCACACTGGTTGAACAGTCTGAATGGCAGTCGGCATGAATGTCTGGAGGAAAAGGCAGGTCCGTGTCCTCCGGCTCCTCAGCCTCTCTAACTCTTCTACTGTTCTAGCGCCATGCATTTTTGTACGTTCTTGGTTGTCCGTTGCATCTCAACCGACATGAGGTGAGTGACTATTCTTTCCTCTCGAGTGTTCATGCATTACTTTAACGGAAGAAACTGTGACACAAGCTCTAGAAATAGACAAACACATGGCAGGCCACTTGGCAGTGAATGCTGTTGCATATGGTGGGACACTGTGGAGTGGGTTAGCAAGGATTGCCCAGATCCACCTGACCACCTTCCTGTAGTGGTGTGTCAGCATGTCTGGCGGTTCTGGTCAGCTGCGCAGCCAGGAGGAATCCTCTGCATACAGGTTGCCAAAAGGTAGAGGCTGGATGCTATCTACTGCTATCCGGTAGAATACCACAAGATGGCGGGTGTGACATTGAACACCTCAGCTTCTGAAGAAAGAAGAGGCACTGGTGCTACTTCAGGAAGGCAGAGCAATTCCTGGACTTAGAGTCCAGAAAAGAGCCCAGGTACTTGTAGTCCTGGACGATCTCGACCGGGTCACTGTTGATCAGTTGGGGAAAGAGGAGCTGGAGAGTTTTCTGAAGGTTTACCACAACTTCCTCCATCTTGCCGACATTCAGAAGCAGGCAGTTCTCCTGACACCAGACAGCCATATCAGCAGGCAGAACTATATGTTGTCTCGTCACCATGGGTGCCATGCCAGCGATGTACGCGTCATCTGCAGGATTCCAGGCTCCCTACACCCGCAGTCTGCAGCATGCCATGTACAGGGTAAACAGGGCAGGCGAAAGAAAGCACCCCTGAGGAGCACCCATGTTGGTGACCGTCTGATCCGACCAGATCTGGGATGCGGCGGAGATGACCACCCTCACGACTTGAGCACTCTGCTGGCGATACAGTCGCGGCCAGGGCACTGCTCAATAAGACAAACACAAAAATCAAACAATTAGTAGGAATGAGAGAAAATGTATGTTTTTTCCAGACATTTCAGAATCAGTTTTTTAACTTGAGTTGAAGACACCATTTTGAGCTATATGTCAAGAACTGAGTACAGCAGAACCTTCCTTTATGATCCTCCCTATTAAGACTCCCTTCCATTGCCCTTCTTTGTAAGTATTAACCCATATGATATAGGCTCATTTTCCCATTAGAGATTTGAGGACGAAAAATTGTGTTTTACGTCCTCTCAGTCAGGAACAGACACACATGGGACATTTGTAGATACAAAGATGGTGGGAACAATACTGGAGGCAATGCCTGGAGGCAGTGCAACACCAGTAAAGTCACTATTTTTTAACAATATAGATAGGTGTAGCAGTAACCACGCCTCGGCTAAACCTCATCGGCTATGGTACCGCCACACAGTATAACTATACGGATGCTATATACAATACCATATTATATATGTATTGCCTTTTAGGCTGTTTATGTACCATTGTGAGTGACAGACAGCCAGTGCAACAGAAATATAGCAATATGCTAATTATTTTAATCACATAAGTGGTGCATCCACTTCACATTGCAAACAGGAAATTAAAATCATTGATCAAGGATGTTCTAAACCAGGTCCCTTCATGGTTCATAATAACAAGTAAACCATGGATGGTGTCAACCACACCATTGACAAGTACTGGGTTGCCATACACCCAAAGAGTGGTAATTCCTATCTTTCCCTCTTCTTTATATGACTGTTTCAAATAAACATGACTTCTGTGTAGAACAATTTGGGACAGCACAGAACAATATGTCCTCTTTTGATAACAAAAAGCAAGCAGACATTGCCATTCTAGATTTGTGTAAAGCCTTTGACACTGTACCTCATGACAAACTCCTCCATAAACTTAAAAGTTACGGAATTACAGGCCCCCTCCACCAGTGACCCTCCTGCTTCCTTACTCAAATTACCATGACATTAGTGTTAGAAGGAACCTCCTCAGAAAAAACATCAGTCGACTCTGGAGTCCCACAAGGTACAGTGCTCGCCCCCTCCTATTTCTCTGCCACATCAATGACCTACCAAAGGCTGTAAATCGAACATCAAAAATCAGATTATTTGCTGATGACTGCCTTCTAGGGAAATTAATAACTTTACGGACCATCAGACCCTGCAAGAAGATCTGCAACAGCTTGAGACCTGGGCGAATACTTGGGGCATGCGCTTCAACGCTTCCAAGTGCTACATTCTATCTTTACGCAACAAATCCAGCTTCTTTTATCAACTAAACAACACCTTCCTCCAGCATGTTCCAACAAATCCATACCTGGGCATTCTACTATCTGAGGACCTAAAATGGGGACTACATATTTCCAACATTACAAAGAAAGCAAGCTGCACCCTAGATTTCCTCTGATGAAATCTCTCGCTGCCTACCACAGTGTAAAACCAATGCATATTTAGCTCTAGTCAGACCGTTGCTAGAATATGGTGCAGTTGTGTGGGACCCTTATCTACAGAAAGACATTGACAGTATACAACAAAATGCTGCCCGCTTCATCACTGGCGACTATAAGGTTAAGTCCACAACGCCTGGCAGTATTATCAAACTTCTTGAAAAAAATGAACTTCCATCCCTTCAGCAAAGGCGCCATCACCTCCGCCTGACCATGCTCAACAGAGTGATTGAGAGGTTAGTACCGGTCTTACCCCCTGAAGACTTCATCACTTATCACAAATTGCGCAGACTGATAAGATCCTGACTTCCTTACTCGTCGAACCCAAGCAGATCTACTTCAGTTAGAAACAAAAACACAGCAATAAAAGTTCCCTCCCCATACACTGACCAGTTCAAAAACTCTTTCTTTGTTAGGACACCAACAGAGTGGAACCATTAGCAACGCCCAAGCCAACTCTGTTGCGGCCTATATAACAAAAAGTAAGCCGGAAGACAGCGTACATTTTGCTTTGTAGATCCCTCCTTGACAACAGCTCCATAGTGTGGGATCCATACACCCAAGTGAAATAGGCAAGTTGGAAGGCATCCATAGAACAAGAAGAGCAGCAAGATTTATAAAGAGAGACTACCAGTCCGTCCGCAACACAGGTTGTGTGTCAGCCATGCTGAGTGACCTTGGTCTTCCATCTCTGCAGGAAAGAAGGAAACAACATCTCTCTCTCTCAGTCTCTCTCTCCCCCCTCCCCCCCCACACATGAATAAACACACACATGTGAGCTGTTTACCTCACATTTCACTGTCAGTAATCCTAAGCTTACCAATCAGTAATCTGAGACATCTGTCATTAATCATCAGAATACAATGAATATGACTGCTTATGGTAATTGTTGAGCTCTTACTCTGGGACTGCACTTGAAAAATAGTAATTAGCACCCCACTCCCAGTGACTCCTTCATTTACGGTATAGAGGGTCCTAGAGGCTGGATGGAGGGTCCCAGTGGCATTATGAATGCTAAAAAGAATTTTTGTAGTGCATCCCTGGGACCCCCTGCACATTCTTTTAGAGGGTCCTTTAGAATTTTAGTGCTTCATAGACCCCCAAATGTGGGTCCCTGGGAGCCCTGGTGTGTGTGCCCTGTTGTATGAGATTACTACTTGGACAATGTGTCTCACATGTGATCCACATGGGAAAAAGTGGCCCACCAGGTGGTGCATAGTGTGTAAAGTGTGTCATTAATCCATTCTTCTTCTTCGATCACTCAGTTTCCTGTCAATTATGAGCACAGATGCATCATGCTGCTGCTATGCGCCTAAGTTACAAGCACAGAGGTGGGGGAACTATTTATACAGAAGACCTCCTGGTATCCCCACGGGGGAATTAACAAAACCTGTATTCCGCGCGACCCGAGATTTTTGGCCAGAAGCCGCGCAACGCAGAGAATCAGGTGTGACCGCTCTCAGAGGTGCTTAGTCCGTGGGCGGCCCACAATTAGTCCATTCAGCATCATGTTTATATTTGTGAAAGAAAGTAAAGTCACAGTGTGTCATTAGTAAAAACAAAAACACAAAAAAACTTTGGACAATGTGTGTGTGTTGGTGGATTTTTTAATGTTATTTTGATGTTGAATTTGTTTTGTATGGTATGAGATACTATAGTATATTTGGACAATGTGTGTGTTGGAGGAATGTTTGTTATTTTCTTTATTCAGTTTTTGAGAATAACATTTTAGGAGATCACTTTCAACTTTGACAATATGTGTATGTTGGTGGAATTGCTGAAAGTTGTGTACATCTTAGGAAGTTTCTTTAAGAATGTTATTTGTGTGTAAACAGATGGCCTCATGTACCATTAAAGGCCTAAAACATTAATCTGTGACTAGAGTTTAGTCCTCTCAGCTTTGTGTGTGTGTGTGTGTGTGCATGTGGAAGATAAATTAAAATGCCCACCAGACATGTGCGTGCGTGGGAGTGTGTAGGCATAGCCATATAGCTATCATTTACACTTTTCACAATTACTTTTGAATTTGATGCAAGCAATAATTGTGATATAGTGTACAGGAAAAACAGACATAATGGAATTTGGGCACAAATTGAGATGTTGATTCTAAAAGATGAAGCAAAAGTTCCAAATGCAAACAGAGAAAACAGAATTTACCGGTACGGGTAATTATCTTGGCCAGTTTCCATGCTATAGCACTTTAAAGTTTTATATTCAAGATCTATCATCAGCAGAAATTGGATCTAGAAGACAGAATATTTGCTCTTTGTTTCTACTGACTTGATTTTTTTTTTAAATCACATAAACAAACCATTCAAAGTTGTCTTTCATGTTATGGATACTGGTGGAATATATAAAAAGCAAAAAGTATGCCCTAAACTGAAAATGGGTATTTTGAGGTTGTTCACTCCTTGGCTTTTGCTCAGAAGCATTCCAAGCGACTTATGTCTGTTTATCCCATACACCATTATAATACATTTACAAACATTAAATTAATATGCATACCATATTATCTTTTCCTTTGCGTGAAGTTACGCATGGCCGGAGGATTTCAATAGCTGGTAGTACTTCCAGGAGGGCTCCTTGATGTCACTGGTAGAAGCTCCACTTTTTTTATGCTAGATAAGTGTTCGAATACTTGACAGACTGTGTCCTCAAGCTTCTGTACCTCTTCATCGTGGTTTCCTCTGTAAAAACATAACAAAAACAATTATTTATTTTTCCTGGGGTTAAGGAGGGGGGGGGGGGGGGAGGGAATGGATAAGGAAAGAGAGAGTGTGTTCTGTATGTGTGTATGCTTGTTTGTGTGTGTGTGTGAAAACACACACACACACAAACAAGCATACACACATACAGAACACACTCACAAAAAAATGTCACATGCACACTCTGACTAAAACACACACTAAAAATATCTCCAGTTCTACTGATTTCATGAAGTTCATATGAGTGGCCTTACAAATACAATGTTTCTTTTTAAAGAATTCTGCTCAACTGGTAATAAAAATTGTTAAGATTGTACAAAGTTTGAGTAGATTTCTTCTTCTTTGTAGTGAACACTGCGCCAATTCCTACTGCAAAAATTCCTATTGTGCGAATGTACTGCATGGCATTCCTAAATACTGCGCAAATTCCTACTGTGCGTATTCCTACAGCATGAATTTCTTAATCTGTGCCTGTGTGTGTATATGTATGACTCACAAGGGTAGGATGAAAAAAAGCTTTGTTAGCTTATTCTTTAACCCTCAATAAAGATGATTTTGACTTGACATGACTTGACAAACTGACAAAGTAAGAGAGACAAAAGAGAGAGAGAGACAGAGAGAGAGGGTCATTTTTAAAAAAAAGTGATGGGCCATAAAAGGCATAATTAACTTTAAACCTAAATTTCAATACAATACATTATGCATGTACTGATGTGGGCATATGACGCGTGTGCACATAAATGCGCACATGAGATTGAGAGTCAATATGTGTATATCAACTATATGTGTATGAACAGAACATAACTCTTATTGCCATAAAAATGTATGGTAGTATGAGTATTTGACACACATATTTGAGAGATAGACTAGAGGAGGAGAGAGAGACAGACAAACTGAAACAGAGAGAAGTTTGGATAAGCTTTTCTTTCATTAGTATCCGGGCAAGACTAATCCGGCTACCGTAGTGGTCACCGGGGACAAACCCCGACCGGCACAGCTCCTGCCCTTCATTTACCACTACTCTGGTCTATGGCCCCTAATCCCTAATTTAGTTTTTAGTTGGTGCAGGCCCAGGGGGACCGCCCAGCGCTGATAATACTGCACTGGCGGGGCCTGCTTGATGGAGGCGTCAGTCATCTGATTCCATTCCACGACTGTCCTGTCATAAAATTCATATCACTTATTATTTTCCAGCAATAAATGAAATAGCATCTTTTTTAGTAGGCCTATTCTAACAACTGAACACAATCCAGGGCTCCCAATCGTCCAGCAAAAAAAGCGCAAAAAAGGGCGTCCCATGGACTCCTTCACTTACAGTACTTATAGAGGGTCCTAGGGGCGGGACAGAGGGTCCCAGTGGCATTGTGGATGCTAAAAAAGAATGTTTCTACTTCTAGTGCATCCCTGGGACCCCCTGCACATTCTTTTAGAGGGTCTACCGTCTAGTGTTCTAAAATGTATCGTATGCAGACTACTCGTGTAAACTAAAATTCCCAAGCTGACAGAAAATAGTGTATAAATCAAAGCTGATCCGTGATTGGTACCAGTCTGATTTCGAGTAGACCTACTTCTAAAAACTTGAACTGACATCATACTAATCATAGGAAACACTATTAAAGAACATCAACCCATCCAAAGCTACAGGCCCAGACAATATCCCCAATAGAGTCCTTAAGGAGTGCGCATCCCAGCTGGCAGAAGGACTGACAGTTATTTTCCAGAAATCAGTTGACACTGGAACCCTGCTGGATGACTGGCTCACAGCCAACATCGCGCCAATCTTCAAGAAGGGGGACAAGCACATGGCAGAAAAGTATCGGCCTGTCTCTCTAACGTCAGTGACCAGCAAGCTCCTGGAGCACATCATCTGCAGTCACCTGATGCAGCAGCACTTAGAGAAAAACAAGATTCTCACCAACCTGAACCATGATTTTCGTCGGGGCTTCTCTTGCGAGACACAGCTAGTCACCACTCTTCATGACCTCTGCCAGAGCTTTGAGAAGAATGTACAGACAGATGTAGCCATTTTGGATGTTTCAAAGGCCTTCAACACTGTTCCCCACACAAAGCTCTTGGAGAAGATTGACAGTTACGGCGTCAGAGGACCGCTCCATCAGTGGCTTATCACTTTCCTCACCCAATGTCGTATGAAAGTGGTAGTAGAGGGAAAGGCATCCGATCGAGCAACCGTCGACTCAGGAGTACCTCAAGGTACTGTGCTTGGCCCGATTCTTTTCCTGTGCCACATTAATGACCTGCCGGCCTCCATATCATCCCAAGTCAGGTTGTTTGTAGACGACTGTCTGCTCTATCGTGAGATCAAATCTCAAGCAGACCACATTGCACTGCAAGACGACCTCAAGAAGCTTGAAGCATGGGCCGAAGAATGGGGCATGAGATTTAATGCCAAGAAATGCTTCATCCTGAGTACACGACAGAGATCGTCCTTTACTACCAGCTGAATGATCACATCCTACAGCAAGTGGACTCTCACCCATATATTGGCGTGGAACTGAGCTCTAACTTGTCATGGTCTGCCCACATCAGCAAGATCACCAAGAGAGCGAACTCTATCTTGGGCATGCTCCGCAGGAATCTCCGCTTCTGCCCTGAAATCTGCCGGAAGACAGCATACATTTCGCTTGGTAGAGTGAGTGGGTGGGGTGAGTGGTGGCGATGGTAACGGTGTGTGTGTGTGTGTGTGTGAGTGTGTGTGTGTGCGTGTGTGTGTGTGTGTGTGTGTGTTGTATGTGGTATTGTATGTTGCGGGTGGGTGTGTGTATGTGTGTGCCTATTTGCATATGCGTGAGCGATTATTTCGTTTTGTTGTTGAATTTGTTGCTTTTAATTTTTGTTGTTGTTAAGCGCATAGAGCTCCACATTGGTGGAGGAATGCGCTATATAAATGATTCACTATTATTATTATTATTATTATCTATCCCTCCTTGACTACAGCTCCATAGTGTGGGATCCATACACCCAAAGTGAAATAGGCAAGTTGGAAGGCATCCAGAGAAGAGCAGCAAGATTTACAAAGAGAGACTACCAGTCCCGCAACACAGGCTGTGTGTCAGCCATGCTGAGCGACCTTGGCCTTCCATCTCTGCAGGAAAGAAGGAAACAACAGAGGCTGACTTTCCTGTACAACCACAAGTTCGTCGAGGGTTTCTTCCCCGGCATTGAAGCAGAGAAATATGCAACACCAGTCAAAAACAAGCGCCACATCAAACCAACAAGGCATGAAGATCAGGAGAGCAAGAACCTAGTCGAACACCTGGCTAGGAAGAATGACCGATGCTTCACCATCCAGCCAGCAAAAACAGCAACACTGAATAACAGCTTCTTCTTCTTCTTTTCCCTAGATTAGTAGATAGCAACCGCAGTCACTGATGACTATTATGTCGCTGTACAAGTGTATTTGGGAGGATCTACGGGAATTGCGCAAGACAACAAACTATCAAGAAGGAAGTGGATAGGAGAAAAAGAAGAAATATCTAGAAAGCTTGGCCCAGCCAGCCAGGTCCTGCTAATCGGTCCCTAACATGATGCCGCGCCAAGCGAGAGAATAACCCAGCCAGCCAGGTCCCACTAATCCCGCTTTTTTTTCCCAGAACCATCCGGGATTGGAACAGCTTAGAGACCAAAGTTGTTTCCGCTGGGTCAGTGGAGGATTTCAAGACCCTCGGCCTCCTCCAACAGACCCCAGCCCGCAAATAAACCTCCAGCTCCTCCTGCCCCCCCCCCCCCCCAGCCCCCTCCTACCCAAGCCCCCTTTATCCTGCCCTACCCTGGGCACACACCCACACTTCCCCCTCCTCACAAACCATACTTAGGGCTAGGATAGGTTGCTGCTGGACGTGGCATCATGTTGGTGTCTGAACAGGCGCTGGATGACCAGGTCACTAAAACTAGTATAAACTATAATAGTTTTTTTATTATTGTTTTGTTTTTTAAGATGTGCTTGTCGCGTGCAAATCTGTCGCTCGTGCAAATCTGTAGCTCGCTGCTATGAGAGTCTGTATAGGTAGGACTTGACATTTATTTCTAATTAAGCTATCAAGTTGAAACTTTGCAGGCATATAGCTATTGCTAAGATATGGAACCATGCAAAATTTCAGGTCTGTATCTATAATAATTTCTGAGTTATGGGTCTGTAATTTTTGGCTAAAATAACGTTTTTAGCCAAATCGCGATATTTACAAATTTCAAAACACCATTGTACAAAAACTAAAGAGCCCAGAGAACTAAGATTTAACAGACTCACTCTCTGCAATATGTACTTAATGCTAATTTATTTTTAACCCATTTACTTTACATACTTTTGAGATACATGATCTCAAAAATGCCAAATTTTCAGATTTTTGCGACGGCAAAAAGAGCCAAAAATCAGTGAAAAAGTAAGAGCCCACCATTTCCTTCAGATTCA
>CM065695.1:43138585-43154786 GCA_017654935.2 Phymorhynchus buccinoides | reverse complement strand
AAAGAAGAAAGAATGGAGAAGGAAAGAAAAAAAAAAAGGAAAGAAGAAAGAGAGAAGGAAAGAAGAATAGAAAGAAGAAGAAGAAGAAGAAAGAAGAAGAAGAAGAAGAGAAGAAAAGAAGAAGAAAGAAAGAAGAAAAGAAGAAGAAGAAGAGAAGAAAAAAAAAGAAGAAGAAGAAAGAAAAAGAAAAGAAAAAAGAAGAAGAAGAAAGAGAAGAAGAAGAAAAAGAAGAAGAAAAGAAAGAAGAAAGAGAAGAAGAAAGAAGAAGAAAGAAAGAAAAAGAAGAAAGAAGAGAAGAAAGAAGAAGAAAGAAAAAGAAAAAGAAGAAGAAGAAGAAGAGAAAGAAGAAGAGAAGAAAAAGAGAAAAGAAGAAAAGAAGAGAAAAAGAAAGAGAGAAAGAAGAAGAGAAAAAGAAAGAAGAAGAAGAAAAAAGAAAAAAAAGAAGAGAAAGAAAGAAGAAGAAGAAAAAAAGAAAGAAAGAGAAAGAAGAAGAAAGAAGAAGAAGAAGAGAGAAAAGAAAGAAAGAAGAAAAAAAGAAGAAAGAAGAGAGAAGAGAAGAGAAGAAGAAAGAAAGAAAGAAAAAGAAGAAGAAAAGAAGAAGAAGAGAAGAAAGAGAAGAAGAAGAAAAGAAGAGAAAGAAGAGAGAGAAGAAGAAGAAAGAAGAAGAAAAAAAGAGAAAGAAGAAGAAGAAGAAGAAAAGAAGAAGAAGAAGAAGAAGAAGAAAAAGAAAGAAAGAAGAAAAAAGAAAGAAGAGAGAAAAGAAGAAGAAGAAGAGAAGAAGAAGAAAAAGAAGAAGAGAAAAAAGAAAAGAAAGAAAGAAAGAAGAAAGAAAGAAGAAAAAAGAGAAGAGAAGAGAAGAAAAAAAGAAAGAAAGAAGAAAGAAGAAAGAGAAAAGAAAAAAAAAAAAAAGAAAGAAAGAAGAAGAAAAAAAGAAAGAAGAAAAAAAGAAAAGAAAGAAAAAAAAAGAAAAAAAAAAGAAAAAGAGAGAAGAAGAGAAGAAAGAAGAAAAAAGAAAAAGAAAAAGAAAAAGAGAAAAAAAAAAAAAGAGAGAAAAAGAAGAAAAAGAAGAAGAAGAAGAAAAAAAGAAGAAAAGAGAAAAGAAAGAAGAAGAGAAAAAAAAAGAGAAGAAAGAGAAAAGAAGAAGAAGAAGAAAAGAAGAAGAAAGAAAAAGAAAAAAAAAAAAAGAAAAAGAAGAAGAAGAAGAAGAAAGAGAAGAAGAAAGAGAAAAGAAGAAGAAGAAGAAGAGAAAGAGAAAAAAAAGAAAAAAGAAGAAGAAAAAAGAGAAGAGAAAAAGAAGAAGAAAGAAAAAGAAGAAAAAAGAGAGAGAAAGAAAGAAGAAGAAAGAAAGAAGAAGAAGAAGAAGAAAAAGAAAAAGAAAGAAGAAGAAGAAGAAAGAAAAGAAGAAGAAGAAAAAGAAGAGAAGAGAAGAAAAAAAAAAGAAGAGAGGAAAAGAAAAAAAGAAAAAGAAGAAGAGAGAGAAAAGAAGAAGAAGAAGAAGAAAGAAGAAGAAGAAGAAGAAGAAGAAAGAAGAAAGAGAGAAAGAAGAAGAAGAAAGAAAAAAAAAGAAGAAAGAAGAGAGAGAAGAAGAAAGAGAGAGAAAAAGAGGAAGAAGAGAAAAGAAAAGAAGAGAGAGAGAAAGAAGAGAAGAAAAGAAGAGAGAAAAGAAAGAAAAAAAAAAAGAAGAGAAGAAGAAGAGAAAGAGAGAGAAGAAGAAGAAAAGAAGAAGAAGAAGAGAAAAAAGAAGAAAAGAAGAAGAGAAAGAAAGAAGAAAGAAGAAGAGAGAAAGAAGAAAAGAGAGAAAAGAAAAGAAGAAAAGAAGAAGAAGAAAGAGAGAGAAGAAAGAAAAGAAAGAAAGAAGAAGAAGAAGAAAAAAAGAAGAAGAAGAAGAAAGAAAGAAGAAAGAAGAAGAAGAAAGAAGAAGAAGAAAGAGAGAGAAAGAGAGAAGAGAAGAAAAGAAAGAAGAAGAGAGAAGAAGAAGAAGAGAGAAGAGAAGAAGAGAGAGAAGAAAGAAGAAGAAGAAAGAAGAAGAAAGAAAGAAAGAAGAAAGAAGAAAAGAAAGAAGAGAAAGAAGAGAAGAAGAGAGAAGAAGAAGAAGAAAGAAAAGAAGAAAAAAAGAAGAAAGAAAGAAGAAGAAAGAGAAAGAGAAGAAGAGAAGAAGAAGAAGAAGAAAGAAGAGAAGAAAGAAAAAGAAAGAAGAAGAAAAAAGAAAAAAGAGAAAGAAGAAGAAGAAGAAAAAAGAAAGAAGAAGAAGAAGAGAAAAAAAAAAAGAGAGAAAAGAAGAGAGAAAAAAAGAAAAGAAAAAAAGAAGAAAGAAGAAGAAGAAAGAGAGAAAGAAGAGAAGAAGAAAGAAGAAGAAGAAGAAGAAGAGAAGAAGAAGAAGAAGAAAAAAAAAAAAGAAGAGAAAAGAAGAGAGAGAAGAAGAAGAAGAAGAAGAAAGAAGAAGAAGAAGAAGAAAGAAGAAGAAAAAAAAAAGAGAAGAAAAAAAGAGAAGAGAAGAAAGAAGAAAGAGAGAAGAAAGAAGAAGAAGAAAGAAGAAGAAAGAAAGAAAGAGAAGAAAAGAGAAGAAGAAAGAAGAAAGAAGAAGAAGAGAAGAAGAAAGAGAAAGAAAGAAGAAGAGAGAAGAAGAAGAAGAAGAAGAGAAAGAAGAAGAAAAAAAAGAAGAAGAAGAAAAAAAGAAGAGAGAGAGAGAGAAAGAGAGAAGAAGAAGAAGAAGAAAAGAAAGAAGAAGAAAGAGAAAGAAAGAAAAAAGAAAAGAAAGAGAAGAAGAAAAAAGAAAAGAAGAGAAGAAAGAGAAGAAGAAAGAAGAAGAAAGAAGAAAAAAGAAAAGAGAAAGAGAAGAAGAGAAGAGAAGAGAGAAGAAGAAGAAGAAAGAAGAAGAAGAAAAAAGAAGAAAAGAAGAAAAAGAAGAAAGAGAAGAAGAAAGAGAAAGAGAGAAAAAGAAAGAAAGAAGAAGAGAAGAAGAAGAAGAAGAAAAGAAAAAAGAGAAGAAGAAAGAAGAAAGAAGAAAAGAAGAAGAGAAGAAGAGAGAGAAGAGAAAAGAAGAAGAGAGAGAGAAAGAGAAAGAAGAAAAAGAAGAAGAAAGAGAAAGAAAGAAGAAGAAGAAGAGAGAAGAAGAAGAAGAAGAAGAAGAAGAAAAAGAGAGAGAAGAAGAAGAAGAGAGAAAAGAAAGAAAGAAGAAGAAGAGAGAAGAAGAAGAAGAGAAAGAAGAAAGAAAGAAGAAGAAGAAAAGAGAGAAGAAAAAAAGAAGAAAGAAAAAGAAGAAGAAAGAAGAAAGAAGAAGAGAAAGAAAGAAGAAGAAGAAGAAAGAAAAGAAAAAAAGAAGAAGAAGAAAGAGAGAAAGAGAGAAAGAGAAGAAGAAGAAGAAGAAGAAGAAGAAGAAAGAAAAAAAAAAAGAAAAAAGAAAGAAGAAAGAGAAAAGAAGAAGAAGAAGAAGAAAAGAAAGAGAAGAAAAAGAGAAGAAGAGAAAGAAGAAGAAGAAGAGAGAAGAAGAAGAAGAGAGAGAAGAAAAAAAAAGAAAAAAAAAAGAGAGAAGAAAAAGAGAGAGAAGAAAGAAGAGAAGAAGAAGAAGAAGAAGAAGAGAGAAGAGAGAAGAAAGAAAGAAGAGAAGAGAGAAAAAGAAGAAAAGAAGAAAGAAGAGAGAAGAGAAGAAAAGAAGAGAAGAAGAGAGAAGAGAAGAAAGAAAGAAGAAGAAGAAGAAGAGAGAAGAAAGAGAAAGAAAGAAGAAGAAAAGAAGAAGAAGAAGAGAGAAAGAAGAAGAAGAAAGAAGAAAAAAAAAAAAAGAAGAGAGAAAAGAAAGAAGAAGAAAAAGAGAGAAGAAAGAGAGAAAGAAGAAGAAGAAGAAGAAGAAGAGAAGAGAGAGAGAAAGAAGAAGAAAGAAGAAGAAGAAAGAAAAAGAGAAAAAGAAGAAGAAGAGAAAAAAAGAGAGAGAGAAAAAAGAAGAAGAGAAGAAGAAAAAAGAGAAGAAGAGAGAGAAGAAAGAAAAGAAGAGAGAAGAAGAAGAAGAAGAAAGAAGAAGAAGAAGAAAAAAAGAGAAAGAAGAAGAAGAAGAAGAAGAAGAAGAGAAAAGAAGAAGAAGAAGAAAGAAGAAGAAAAAGAAGAAAGAAGAGAGAAGAAGAGAGAAGAAAAAGAAGAGAAAAAGAAGAGAGAAAAGAGAAAGAAAGAAGAGAGAAAGAAGAAAGAAAAGAGAGAAGAAGAAAGAAGAGAAAGAGAGAAAGAGAAAGAGAGAAGAAAAGAAAGAAGAGAGAAGAAGAAAAGAAAGAGAAGAAGAAGAAGAAGAAGAAGAAGAAAGAAGAAGAAAAGAAGAGAAAAGAGAGAGAAAAGAAGAAAAAGAAGAGAGAAGAAAGAAGAAGAAGAGAAGAAGAGAAGAAAAAGAAGAGAGAAGAAAAAGAAGAAGAGAGAAGAAGAAGAAGAAGAAGAAAAAGAAGAGAGAGAGAAGAAAGAGAAGAAAAAGAAGAAGAAAAGAAGAAGAAGAAGAAAAGAAGAAGAGAGAAGAAGAAGAAAGAAAGAGAAGAAGAAAGAAGAAGAAGAAGAAGAAGAAGAAGAAGAAGAAAGAGAAGAGAAAGAAAAAGAGAGAAAAAAGAAGAAAGAAAAAGAAGAGAAGAGAAGAAAGAGAGAAAAAGAAGAGAAGAAAAGAAAAGAAGAAGAAGAAGAAAGAAGAAGAAAGAAGAAGAAGAAGAAGAAGAGAGAGAAGAGAAAAGAAGAAGAAGAGAAAAGAAGAAGAAGAAGAAGAAGAGAGAGAGAAGAAGAAGAAGAAGAGAGAAAGAAGAAGAGAAGAAAGAAAAAAAAAAAAAAAGAAAAGAGAGAAAAAAGAGAGAAGAGAAGAGAGAGAGAGAAAGAAGAAGAAGAAAAAGAAGAAGAAGAAGAAGAGAAGAAGAGAGAAGAAGAAGAAGAAGAGAGAGAAGAAAGAAAAGAAGAAGAGAGAAAGAAGAAGAAGAAAGAAGAAGAAAGAAAAAAGAAGAAGAAGAAGAGAAAGAAAAGAAAGAAAGAGAGAAAGAGAAGAAGAAGAAGAAGAAGAGAAGAAAGAAAAAAAAGAAGAAAAGAAAAAGAAAAGAGAAAAGAAGAAGAAAAGAGAGAGAAGAAGAGAAAGAAAAAGAGAGAAGAGAAAGAAAGAGAGAAGAAAAGAAGAAAGAAAGAGAGAAGAAGAAAGAAGAAGAAGAAAAAGAAAGAAGAGAGAGAAAAGAAGAAAGAGAGAGAAGAAAGAGAAGAAGAGAAGAAGAGAGAGAGAGAAAGAAGAAGAAGAAGAGAAAGAAGAAGAAGAAGAAAGAAGAAGAGAAAGAAGAAGAGAAGAAGAAGAGAAGAAGAAGAGAGAGAAAGAGAAGAAGAAGAGAGAAAGAGAGAGAGAGAAGAGAAGAAAAGAAGAAAGAAAAGAGAGAAGAAGAAGAAGAGAGAGAGAGAAGAGAGAAAAGAAGAGAAGAGAAGAGAGAAGAAGAAAAGAAAGAAAGAGAAAGAAGAAGAAAGAGAGAAGAGAAGAAGAAAGAAAAAGAAAAAGAGAAGAAGAAGAAAAAAGAGAGAAAGAAGAAGAAGAGAGAGAGAGAAAGAAGAAGAAGAGAAGAAGAAGAAAGAAAAGAGAAGAAGAAGAAGAAGAAAAAGAAGAGAGAGAGAAAGAAGAGAAAGAAGAAGAGAAGAAAGAAGAGAGAAGAAGAAGAAGAAAAGAGAAGAAGAGAGAAGAAGAGAAAAGAAAGAAGAGAAAGCAAAAAGAAAGAAGAAAAAAAGAGAGAAAGAAGAAAGAGAAAGAAGAAGAAAGAAGAGAAAAAGAAGAAGAAGAAAAGAGAAGAAGAAGAGAAGAAAAAAGAAGAAGAAAAGAGAAAAAGAGAAAAAGAGAGAGAGAAGAAGAAGAAGAAGAGAGAAAGAAGAGAAGAAGAGAAAGAAAAAAAGAAGAAGAAGAAAGAAGAAGAGAGAAGAAGAGAGAAGAAGAAGAAAGAAGAAGAGAGAAGAAGAAAGAGAAAAAAGAGAAAGAGAGAGAGAGAGAGAGAAGAGAAAAGAGAGAAGAAGAGAAGAAGAGAAGAAGAAGAAGAAGAAAGAAGAAGAGAAGAGAAGAGAGAAGAAGAAGAAGAGAGAAAGAAGAAGAAGAAGAGAAGAGAAGAAGAAGAGAAAGAAAGAAAAAAGAGAGAAAGAAGAAGAAGAAAGAAAGAGAGAAGAAGAGAAAAGAAGAAGAAGAAGAAGAAGAGAGAGAAGAGAGAAAGAGAAGAAGAAGAGAAGAAGAAAGAAGAAAGAGAGAGAAGAGAGAAGAAAAAGAGAAGAAAGAGAAAGAGAAGAAGAAGAAGAGAAGAAGAAAGAGAAGAAGAAGAAAAGAAGAAGAAAAAAGAGAGAGAGAAGAAGAGAAGAGAAGAGAGAGAGAGAAAGAAGAGAGAAGAGAAGAAAGAAGAAGAAAGAAGAAAAGAAGAGAGAAAGAGAAAGAAAGAGAAGAAGAAGAAAGAAGAAGAAGAGAGAAGAGAGAGAGAGAGAAGAAGAAGAGAAGAAAGAGAAGAAAGAAGAAGAGAGAGAGAAGAAGAAGAAGAAGAAGAAGAAGAGAGAAGAAAGAAGAAGAGAAAGAGAAGAAGAAGAAAAGAAGAGAGAAGAGAAGAGAAGAGAAAGAAGAAGAGAGAGAAGAAGAAGAAGAGAGAAAGAAGAAGAAGAGAGAGAAGAAGAAAGAGAAAAGAAGAGAAAGAGAAGAAGAAGAGAAAGAAGAAAGAGAAAGAAGAAGAGAGAGAAGAGAGAGAGAGAGAGAAGAAGAGAGAGAGAAGAAGAGAAGAGAGAGAGAGAAAGAAAGAGAAGAAAGAAGAAGAAAAAGAAAGAAGAGAAAAGAGAAGAGAAGAAGAAGAAGAAGAAGAGAGAGAGAGAAGAAGAAGAAGAAGAAGAAGAAAGAAGAAAGAAAAGAAGAAGAGAAAAAGAGAAGAAGAGAAAAGAAAAGAGAGAAGAAGAAAGAGAGAGAAGAAAGAGAAGAAGAGAAAGAAGAAGAAGAGAAAGAAGAGAAAGAAGAAAGAAAAAGAAGAGAGAGGAAGAAAGAAGAAGAAAGAAGAAAGAAGAAGAAGAGAAGAAGAAGAAAGGAGAGAAAGAAGAAGAGAGAGAAAAAGAGAAGGAAGAGAAGAAGAAGAGAAGAAGAGAGAGGAAGAGAAGAAAGAAAGAAGAAGAAGAAGAAGAAAGAAAGAAGAGAGAAGAAGAGAGAAAGAAGAAGAAGAGAAGAAAAAGAAGAGAGAAGAGGAAGAAGAGAAGAAGAAGGAAGAAGGAAGAAGAGAAGAAGAGAAAGAAGAAGAAGAAGAGAGAGAAGAAGAAGAGAGAGAGAGGAGAGAGAGAGAGAGAAGAGAGAGAAAGGAGAGAGAGAAGAGAAGAAGAAAAAGAGAGGAAGAGAGAGATAGAGAGAGAGGAGAGAAAGACAAAGAAGAAGAAGGAAGAGAAGAGAGAGAGAAGAAAGGAGAGGAGAAGAAAGAGAAAGAAGAGAGAAGAGAAGAAGAAGAGAGAGAGAGAGGGAAAGAAGAAGAGAAGACCAGAAAGAAGAAAAAAGAAGAAAGAAGGAGAAAGGAGGGAGAGAAGAAAAAAGAAAAAGAAAAAGAGGAAAGAAGACTTAAGAAGAGAAAAGAAAGGAGAAAGAAAAAAAGGAGAAAGAAGAAAGAAAGAAAGAGTCTTTGAGAAAGAAGAGAGAGAAAAAAGAGAGTTAGGAAGAAGGAGAAGAATACAAGGAAGAAGAAGAAGAGGATGAAAGACGAGGAAGAGAGAAAGAGACGATGATAAAGAAGAAGAAAAAAGAGGAGAAACTTATTGTGGGGGAGGAAGAGAGAAAAAAGAAGAGAAAAAGAAGAAGGAGAAAAAAAGAAAAGAAGAAGAGAGAAGAAGAGGAGAATTTTTGAAAGAGAGAGAAAGAAGAAGAAGGAAGAGCAGAAAAGACGGAAAGAAACAGAAGAAGAAGAAAAGAAGAAAGAAGATAAAGAAGGAGAAGGTTGAAGGAAGAAAAGAGAGAAGGAAAAGAAGGAAAGGACAACAGAGAGAAATCCTTCTTTCTAGAAGCTCAGAAAGAGGGTGAAGAAGAAATAAGATCATTGAAGCAGAGAAGGATCAAAAGTCCTTTTAAGAAGAAAGAGATAGACAACAGATTGTGGGACGTAAGAACCAGAAAGAAGACAGAGAGGAAGAAGAAGAGGGAAAAAGAAGAAGAATAGAAAGAAAGAATCAAAGGTGCAGAAAAAGAGAAGACCTCCTGAAGTAACTTCTTAGAGATGAGTCCTTTTCTCTCTCTAAGAAGGACTTGATGAAAATAAGAGCGAGCAAGGAGAGATGGAAAGAGACGAGAGAGTGCAAGAAAAAAGGAAAGAAGAACTTTTTATAAAGATTACTAAGAAATGCCAATCTCTCTAAGAAGAGAAAAAGCATAGAGAAGAAAGCTTGCAGAAAAAAGAAGAATAAACGAGACGAGAAGAAAAGAAGAATGGAAGATTCAGATTTTAGAAGATACTCCCGCGGGTCTTGCAGTACAAGAAGAAGAAGAAAAAAGAGAAGAAGAAAAGAGAAACAAGAAAGCAGCTCTGCATCTTTGACTCTCAAAGGAAAAAGTGTTTTTTGAGAAGATAGCAGATGAAAGAGAGGAAAGAAGAAGAGAGAAAGAAATAGATGGTCTGAAGTAGAGAAGATAAACGAGATTATCTTTTGAGAAATGTGAGTCTTGGACAGAATCTAAAGTAAAGGTCTTTCTTGGAAAAAGAAGATGTGTTCGTGGAGTCTTTCTCCAGAAAGTCTGTGAAAAGAGACTCTTGAGAGAGAGAGAGAAGAAGAGATCTATTCTCTTTAGCTATCAGAAGAATTTCTTTCTTTCTCTTTCTAAAGAGAAAGACAGAGAAGAAAGGAGAGAAAGAAAAGATCTCTAAGATCTATTAGAAGAACTAACTCTCTCTCTCAAGACTCTCTTTAAGAGAATTTGAAAGCTCTCTCTCTCTCTCCTATTCTTCCTTTTCTCTTCTCTCTCTTTCTCTTTTTTCTTTTCTTGTTCTTTGAAGAATTCTTCTTCTTTCTCTTCTCTCTTTCTCCTTCTCTCTAAAATTTTCTTCTTTCTCTCTTCTTTTTTAAGACACTCTTCTCTTAGAGATTCTTCTTTCTTCCTTTCCATTCCTATCTCTTTCTCTTTCTCTTCTCTCTCTCTTTCTTCTCATTAATCTAGAATTGTTCTTTTTCTTTTCTTCTAATTCTTCTTTCTTCTCTCTGGTCTTTTTCTTTTCTTCCTCTCTTCTTTGTCTTTTCTCTTTGGAACTTTGAAAGGTTCGACTCTTCTTCTTCTTCTTCTTCTTTTTTCATCTTTCTTCTTAAGGCTTCTTCTTTCTTCTTCTTTCTTCTTCTTCTTCTTTCTTCTTTTTTCTTTTTTCTTCTTTCTTCTTTTTTCTTTCTTCTTTTCTCTTTCTTCTTCTTCTCTTCTTTTTTCTTCTTTTTTCTTCTCTTCTTCTTCTTTCTTCTTTCTTCTTTCTCTTCTCTTCTTCTTCTTCTCTTCTTTCTCTCTTCTTCGTCTTTTCTTCTTCTTTTTTTTCTTCTTCTTCTTTCTTCTTCTTCTTTTTCTTCTTTCTTCTTCTTCTTCTTTCTTCGGAATTCTTCTTCTCTTCTTCTTCTTCTTCTCTCTTCTTTTTCTCTCTTCTTTTCTCTCTTTTCTTTTTCTTCTTTTTCTTCTTCTGTTTCTTCTTCTTTTCTTTCTTCTCTTCTTTTTTCTTCTTTTTTTCTTCTCTTTTTTTTTCTTCTTCTTCTTCTTTTTTTCTTCTTTCTTCTTTTTCTTCTTCTTTTTCTTCTCTTTTTCTCTTCTTTCTTTCTCTTCTTCTTCTTCTTCTTTCTTCTTTTCTTCTTTTCTTTTTTTTCTTCTTCTTCTTTTTCTTCTTTTCTTCTTCTTCTCTTTCTTTTCTTTTTTTCTTCTTCTTTCTCTTCTTCTTTCTTTTTTTTTTTCTTTCTTTTTCTTCTTTTCTCTTCTCTTCTTTTTTCTTTCTTTCTTCTTTTTTCTTCTTCTTTCTTCTTCTTTCTTTTTTCTTTTTCTTCTTTCTTCTTTCTTCTTCTTCTCCTTTTTTCTTCTTCTTTCTTCCTTTCTTTCTTCTTTTTTCTTTTTCTTCTTCTTTTTTCTTTTCTTCTTCTTCTTCTTCTTTCTTTTCTTTTTCTTTTCTTCTTCTTCTTTCTTTTTCTTCTTTTTTTCTTCTTTTCTTTTTTTCTTTTCTTCTTCTTCTTTTTCTTTTCTTTTTCTTCTTTTTTTCTTTCTTTTTCTTCTTCTTTTCTTTCTTTTCTTCTTCTCTTTTTTTTTTTTTCTTCTTCTTTCTTTCTTTCTTTCTTTTTTTTTTTTCTTCTTCTTTCTTCTCTTTCTTTTTCTTCTTTTTTTTTTTTTTTTCTCTTCTTCTTTCTTCTTCTTTTCTTTTTTTTTCTTCTTCTTTTTCTTTCTTTTTTTTTTCTTTTTTCTTCTTTTTTCTTTTTCTCTCTTCTTCTTCTTCTTTTTTTTTCTTCTTCTTTCTTTTTTTTTTTTCTTTTTTCTTCTTTTTTTCTTCTTTTTCTTCTTTCTTTTTTTTCTTTTCTTCTTTTTTCTTTTTCTTTCTTTCTTTTCTTCTTCTTTCTTCTTCTTTCTTCTTTTTCTTCTTCTTTCTTTCTTCTTTTTTCTTTTTTTTCTTCTTCTTCTTTTTCTTCTTTTTCTTCTTTCTTCTTCTTCTTCTTTTCTTCTTCTTCTTCTTTTCTTTCTTTTTTTTCTTCTTCTCTTTCTTTTTTTTTTTTTCTTTCTTTCTTTCTTTTTTTTTCTTTTCTTCTTCTTTTTTCTCTTCTTTCTTCTTTTTTTCTTTCTCTTTCTTTCTTTCTTTTCTTTTTTCTTCTTTTCTTCTTCTTTTTCTTCTCTTCTCTTTCTTCTTTCTTCTTTCTTCTTTTCTTTTTTTTTTTTTTTTTCTTCTTTCTTTTTTCTTTCTTTTTCTTCTTTTTTCTTCTTCTTTCTCTTTCTTCTTCTTCTTCTTTTCTTTCTTTTTTCTTTTTTTTTTTTTTTTTCTTTTTTTCTTTCTTTCTTCTTCTTTCTTTCTTTTTTTCTTTCTTCTTCTTCTTCTTCTTCTTCTTTTCTTCTTTCTTTCTTTCTTTTTCTTTTTTTTTTCTTTTCTTCTTCTTTTTTTTTTCTTCTTTCTTCTCTTTTCTTCTTTTTTCTTTTTCTTTTTTTTTTCTTCTTCTTTTCTTCTTCTTTTTTCTTCTTTTTTCTTCTTTCTTCTTTTTCCTCTTTCTTCTTTCTTCTTCTTTCTTTTTTTTTTTTTTCTTCTTTTTTCTTCTTCTTCTTTCTTTTCTTTCTTCTCTTCTTCTTCTTCTTCTTTTCTTCTTCTCTTCTTCTTCTTTTTCTCTTTCTTTTTTTTCTTTTTCTTTCTTCTTCTTCTTCTTCTTTTTTCTTCTTTTTTTCTTTCTTTTTTTTCTTTTCTTTCTTCTTCTCTTCTTTTTCTTTTTTCTTCTTTTTTTCTTCTTCTTCTTCTTCTTCTTCTTCTCTCTCTTCTTTCTTTTCTTCTTTTTTTCTTCTTCTTTTCTTTTCTTCTTCTTTTTTTTTCTTCTTCTTTTTTCTCTTCTTTCTTTTTTCTTCTTTTTTCTTTTTTTTCTTCTTTCTTTTCTTCTTCTTCTTTCTTCTCTTCTTCTTTCTTCTTCTTCTCTTCTTCTTCTTTTCTTCTTCTCTTTCTTCTCTTCTTCTTCTTCTTTCTTCTTTCTTCTTCTTTCTTCTTCTTTTTCTTTCTTCTTTCTTTCTTTTTCTTCTCTCTTTCTTCTTTTTCTCTTCTTCTTTTCTCTTTTTTTCTTTTCTTTCTTTCTTCTTTCTTTCTTCCTCTTTCTTTTTCTTTCTTCTTTCTCTTTCTTCTTCTTCTTTCTTTCTTCTTTCTTCTTCTTCTTCTTCTTCTTTTCTTTTTTTTTCTTCTTTTTTTTCTTCTTCTTCTTCTTTCTTCTTCTTCTTCTTTCTTCTTTTCTTTTCTTCTTCTTATTCTCTTCTTCTTCTTTTCTTTTCTTTTTTCTTCTCTTCTTTTTTTTTTTTTTTCTTCTTCTTTCTTCTTTTCTTCTTTTCCTTCTTCTTTTCTTCTTCTTCTTCTTTCTTTTTCTTTCTTCTTCTTTTCTTCTTTTCTTTTTCTTTCTTTCTTTTTCTTCTTCTTTTTTTTTTCTTCTTTTTCTCTTCTTTTTCTTTCTTCTTCTTCTCTTCTTCTTCTTTTCTTTTTTCTTCTTTTTTTTCTTTCTTTTTTTTCTTTTCTTCTTTTTCTTCTTTTCTTTCTTCTTCTTTCTTTCCTTTCTCTTTTCTTTTTTTCTTTCTTTCTTCTTCTTCTTTTTTTCTTCTTCTTCTTTTTTCTTCTTCTCTCTCTCTTCTTTCTTCTTCTTTCTTCTTCTCTTCTTCTTCTTTCTTCTTCTTCTTCTTTTCTTCTTCTTTCTTTCTTCTTTTTCTTTCTTTCTCTTCTTCTTCTTTCTTTTCTTCTTTCTTCTTCTCTTTTTCTTTTTCTTCTTCTTTTTCTTCTTCTTCTTTCTTTTCTTCTTTTCTTCTTTTTCTCTTCTTTCTTCTTTTTCTTTCTTTCTTCTTCTTCTTCTTTTTTTCTTTCTTTCTTTCTTTTTTCTTCTTCTTCTTCTTCTTTCTTCTTCTTCTTTTCTTCTTCTTCTTCTTTCTTCTTTTTCTTCTTTTCTTCTTTCTTCTTCTTCTTCTTTCTTCTTCTTTCTTTCTTTTTTTCTTTCTTCTTTTTCTTCTCTTTCTTCTTCTTCTTTTCTTCTTCTTTTTCTTTTTTTCTTCTTTCTTTCTTCTTCTTCTTCTTTCTTTTCTCTTTCTTTCTCTTCTTCTTCTTTCTTCTTCTTCTTTCTTTCTTCTTCTTTCTCTTCTTCTTTCTTTTTCTTTCTTCTTTTTTCTTTCTTTTTCTTCTTCTTTCTTCTTCTTCTTCTTTCTTCTTCTCTTCTTCTTCTTCTTCTTCTTCTTCTTCTTTCTTCTTCTTCTTCTTCTTTTTCTTCTTTCTTCTTCTTCTTTTCTTTTTTCTTCTTTCTTCTTCTTCTTTTTCTTTTTTTTTTTTTTTCTTTTTTTTTTTTCTCTTCTTTTCTTCTTCCTTCTTTTTTCTTCTCTTCTTCTTTTCTTCTTCTTTCTTTCTTTCTTTTTTCTTCTTTTTCTTTTTTTTCTTTTCTTCTTTCTTCTTTTCTTTCTTTTTTTTTCTTCTTTCTTTTCTTTCTTTTTTTTTCTTTCTTCTTTCTTTCTTCTTCTTTCTTTCTTCTTTCTCTTTTTCTTCTTCTCTTTCTTTTTTCTTCTTCTTTCTTTTTTCTTCTTTCTTTTCTTCTTTCTTTCTCTCTTTTTCTTCTTTTTCTTCTTCTTCTTCTCTTTTTCTTCTTTTTTTTTTTCTCTTTTCTTTTTTCTTCTTTTCTTTTTCTTTCTTTCTCTCTTCTTCTTTCTTCTTCTTTTTCTTCTTCTTTTTTTTTTCTTTTCTTTTTTTCTTTCTTCTTCTCTTCTTTCTTCTTTTCTTTCTTTCTTCTTCTCTCTTCTCTTTCTTCTTCTTCTTCTTCTTCTCTTCTTTCTTCTTTTCTTTCTTTCTTCTTCTTCTTCTTCTTCTTCTTCTTCTTCTTCTCTTCTCTTCTTTTCTTCTTCTTCTTTTTTCTTTTCTTCTTTTTTTCTTCTCTCTTTTTCTTCTTCTTCTTCTTTCTTCTTCTTCTTCTTTTTTTTCTTTTCTTCTTCTTTCTTCTTCTTCTTCTTCTCTTTCTTCTTCTTCTTTTCTTCTTTTTCTTCTTTTCTTTTTCTTCTTTCTTTCTTCTTTCTTCTTCTTCTTCTTCTTCTCTTCTTCTTCTTCTTCCTTTTTCTTTTTCTTTCTTTTTTCTTCTTCTTCTTTCTTCTTTTCTCTTTTCTTCTTCTTTTCTTTCTTCTTTTCTTTCTCTTTCTTTTTTCTTTCTTTTCTTCTTCTTCTTTTCTTCTTCTTTCTTCTCTTTCTTCTTTTTTCTTTCTTTTTCTTCTTCTTCTTCTTCTTCTTTCTTCTTTCTTCTCTCTCTTCTTCTCTTCTTCTTTCTCTTTTTTCTTTTTCTTCTTTCTTTTTTCTTTTCTTCTTCTCTCTTCTTCTTCTTTTCTTCTTTTTTTTCTTTTTTTCTTTTCTTCTTTCTTTCTTTTCTTCTTTCTCTTCTTCTTCTTCTTCTTTCTTCTTCTTCTTCTTTTTTTCTTTCTTCTTTTTTTCTTTCTTTTTTTCTTTCTTCTTTCTTTCTTCTTTCTTCTTTTCTTCTTTCTTCTTCTTCTTCTTTTTTTCTCTTTTTTTTTTTTTCTTCTTTCTTTCTTTTTTTTCTTTCTTTCTTTCTTTCTTTTTCTTTTTTTTCTTTTCTTTTCTTTCTTCTTCTTTCTTTTTTCTTTCTTCTTCTTCTTCTTCTTTCTTTTCTTCTTCTTTCTTTTCTTCTTTCTTCTTCTTCTTTTCTTTTCTTTCTTTTTTTTTCTTCTTCTTCTTTTTTTTTTCTTTCTTTCTTCTTTTTTCTTTCTTTCTTTTTTTTCTTCTTCTTTCTTCTTCTTTTTCTTCTTCTTCTTCTTTCTTTCTTCTTCTTCTTTTCTTCTTTCTTCTTTCTTTCTTCTTTCTTTCTCTTTCTTTCTTCTTCTTCTTCTTCTTCTTTTTTTTTTTCTTCTTCTTCTTTTCTTTTCTTCTCTTTCTTCTTTTTTCTTCTTTCTTCTTCTTCTTTTTTCTCTTCTTTTCTTTTTTTTCTTTTCTTCTTCTTCTTCTTCTTCTTTCTTTCTTCTTTCTTTCTTTCTTTTCTTCTTCTTTTTCTTTTTTCTTCTTTTTTTTTCTTTTCTTTCTTCTTCTTCTTTCTTCTTTTTTCTTTCTTCTTTCTTTTCTTCTCTTTCTTCTTTTTTTTTTCTTTTTCTTTTCTTCTTTTCTTCTTCTTCTCTTCTTCTTCTTCTCTTCTTCTTTTTTTTCTTCTTCTTTTTCTTTTTCTTCTTCTTCTTTCTCTTTCTTTCTTCTTCTCTTCTTCTTTCTTTTCTTCTTCTTCTTCTTCTTCTTCTTTTTCTTTCTTTCTTCTTCTCTTTTCTTCTTCTTTCTTTCTTTCTTCTTCTTCTTCTTCTTTTTCTTCTTCTTCTTCTCTTCTTCTTTCTCTTTCTTTTTCTCTCTTCTTCTTTTTCTTCTTCTTTTCTTCTTTTTCTTTCTTCTTCTTCTTCTTCTCTTTCTCTTTTTTTCTTCTTCTCTTTCTTCTTCTTCTCTTCTTCTTCTTCTTTCTTCTTCTTCTTCTTCTTCTTTTTTTTTTTTTCTTTTTCTTCTTCTTTTCTTTTCTTCTTCTTTTCTTCTTTTTTTCTTCTTCTTTTCTTCTTCTTCTTTTTTCTTCTTCTTTTTTTTCTTCTTCTTTTCTTCTTCTTTCTTCTTTCTTTTCTCTTCTTTTTCTTTCTTCTTTTCTTCTTCTTCTTTTCTTCTTTTTTCTTTCTTTCTTTTTCTTCTTTCTTCTTCTTCTTTTCTTTTCTTCTTTTTCTTTTTCTTCTTCTTTTTTTTCTTTTTCTTCTTTTTTCTTTCTTCTTTCTTTTCTTCTTTTTTCTTTCTTCTTTTTCTTCTTTTTTTCTTCTTCTTCTTCTTCTTCTCTTCTTTCTTTTTCTTCTCTTTTTTTTCTTTCTTTCTTCTTCTTCTTTCTTCTTCTTTTCTCTCTTCTTCTTCTTTCTTCTCTTTTTCTTCTTCTTTTTTCTTTCTTTCTTTTCTTTCTTTCTTCTTTTCTTCTTCTTCTTCTTCTTTCTCTTCTTTTTCTTTTCTTCTTTCTTCTTTTCTTTCTTCTTCTTCTCTTCTTTCTTTCTTCTTCTCTTCTTTTCTTCTTTTTTTCTTTCTTCTTCTTTTTTTCTTTTCTTTTTTTCTTCTTTCTTCTTCTTCTCTTTCTTTTCTTCTTCTTCTTCTTTTTCTTTCTTCTTCTTTCTCTTCTTCTTCTTCTTCTTTCTTTTTCTTCTTCTTCTCTTCTTTTTTCTTCTTTCTTCTTCTCTTCTTTTCTTTCTTTTCTTTTTTTCTCTTCTTCTTTTTCTTCTTCTTTTCTTTTCTTCTTTTTCTTTCTTCTTCTTCTTCTTCTTCTTTCTTTCTTTCTTCTTCTTCTTCTTCTTCTTCTTTTCTTTTTCTTCTTCTTTTCTTTCTTTTCTTCTTCTTCTCTTCTTCTTCTTCTTCTTTCTTCTTTTTTTTCTTCTCTCTTCTTCTTTTCTTTTTTCTTTCTTCTTCTCTTTTTCTTCTTCTCTCTTTTTTTTCTTTCTTCTTTTTTTCTTTCTTTTCTTTTTCTTTTCTTTTTCTTTTCTCTTCTTTTCTTTCTCTCTTTCTTTCTTTCTTTCTCTTCT
>CM065695.1:43118585-43121085 GCA_017654935.2 Phymorhynchus buccinoides | reverse complement strand
GTCAAAGGTCAGCATGGTGATAATTTTACAAATGCTCGGATGTTTTCTTTCTTCCTAAACTAAAGGGTAATACAGTACCCACAAAAACACAACAAACAACCACAATCTGAAAAGAAGGCGCCTTTTTCTGTTAAGAGGACCAATGTGGAAAAATATGGCTTAAGAAATCCCAATGGTGGTAGACCCACCGTACCACTTCAAAGACCAGGCCTTACTTGAAATCCGGAGCTCCGGATCGAGGAAGACCTTTGATTCGGTATGGCCCACCATCGAAACTGGCGGGCGATAAGATCCAAAAGTACCTTCATCGCCAAATAATTTTGAAGACTCTAAAACAAAATCTGTCTAAAAAAGCAACACTGGTAACGGTGGTGGGAGTTATTGCCCACCCTGAAAAAAGATTGTTCGCGGTATTTACTTTCCATCAAAAAGGTCAGTTAGTACGGGGGGGCGGCGCCAAGGTCAACAGAGGAAGGACAAAACGACGGGGCAAATATGGTTTTGCGCGGGGAGGAGGATGCCCCTTCCTTCAATGGTGACAATAAAACAGAGAAGACAAATAGAGAACCAGAGCACACACAAATTTATTGACGTGATTCTTCTTTCCCACTGTGGTCAACAACAAAAAAAAGCAAAAAAAAAAAAAACATACAAAAAGAACCCGACCAAAAAACAAAAAAAACCGACTGCCCCGTTTCGAAAGAAATCCTTGGGGGACAGACCAGAAGGAGGAGAAAAAAAAAAAAAAACAAAAAAAAAAATAAAAAATGGACCCCTCCCGATTTTCAAGAGGCTCAGAGCGAATTCTTTTTGACCTTGTGACCCTTGACCGTTGATTTCGGTATGTGCCAATGCTCAGAAACGGGCATCAGAAGACCCAAACGCCCCCCCAACCTTCATACCAAGTTTTTTCCAAATCATCCATAGTGTTGATCGGTGCCCCGAGATAATGGCTAACATAGATTTTTTTTCGTTTTCAATGGTCGTACGTCAAGGTCAAAGGGTCACTAGACGATGGGGCAAATGGTTTGCAACACGAGCCGGCCGAGTATCTCTTTCCTATTAAGGAGGCACCCACCTTCACACAACATTTGACGCGATTCGGTCAGCGGTTTGGGAGATATCCTTGGACAGACAGAAAAAAACCCACAAAAAAACAACAACAACAACAAAATACAAATAACCAACATCCAATAGTCCGTCTTTGTGGACGGACTAATAATTTTGTCTTGAGAGCATCAACGTGCGAAACGGAGATTTTGAAGAGAGAAGAGAGAGAGCAGAAGAGAGAGAGAGAGCGAGAGAGAGAGAGATAGAGAGATAGAGAGAGAGAGAAGGAGAGAGAGAGAGAAGAGAGAAGAGAGAGATATTGAAACAGAGCAGACAAACGAGGGACAAAAAATAAATAAGAAGAAGAGAAGACGAAGAAGAAAAGGACTTTCTTGTGGTACCATATATACCGATCACCACCGTTTTCGCAGGAATTCAGGGCTGATGATAGTAGAATGATAATGATTGAAGATGACCACTAAAAGGTATGGTTATACCGACCGGGTCAAAAAAAGTGCGAGGAAAAAAAATAATAAGTGCATTTTATTGAAGGACGAACACGTAGATTTTTTACCCTCTTGCATAACCGGGGCCCTCGGGCATCCACGCTCCCCCTAACAACAACGTACAACACACAGAAAACAACACATACACACAAACCACGCGGAGACGCGCGGCGACGGCGGGGCGCCACCGGCACAGGCGCAGCGGCACGCGCACAAAAACACACAGACGCACACACAGACAGCCACGAACACCGCAACACACGACACACACACACTACACCACTACACAGCACATGCTCGTGCGGTCTTATGGGAAGATTACTCAAAAAGAATAAATGTCATGGTCATTTTGTAAGAGGGGGGGTGGTGGGGGTGGGGGATAGGGAAAGGCGTCCGGGGGGGGGTGGGGAGGGAGGTGGAACTATAAAATTGCAAAGCCACGGGTGGGGAGGGGTGGGGGGTGATCTAGGGGTGGTAGGGGTGGGTTTCACTTGCTGGAAAATATCTATTTCTACGGAAAAGTCCTACGAGGCTTTTCTTTCCCCCCGCTCTGGATTTGACCTTTCCCTCCTCTTCGTTACATCCGCAATAAATGGACGCTGTGGGTGTGTCCTGTCCTGTCCCTGTCTGCTGTTCTGGTATGGCTTAAAAACCTGTTTAAGTATGTGGGTATGGGGGGGCCATGCTGTCTGGGTCTGTCTGCTGCCTTTCTGCTGAGCAGGGCTTTCTTTCTTTTTCTGCTTTGTCTGTCAATAGACGATGTATCTGCCTGCCCTCATGTACTGGGCTTGGGTCTGTCCCGGGGTCTGTCCCGCGCCGGTTTCTTCCTTTTCGTCACAGATGCGGCCATTTCACCAACTGCAGTGGCTGCATTCTGTGTGGTTCTCCTCTTGATTTTTTTTTTTTTAGTTTCCGCATAGGTCCCTTCTTGTTTCCCTTTATTC
>CM065695.1:43094559-43104559 GCA_017654935.2 Phymorhynchus buccinoides | reverse complement strand
AGAAAGAAGAAAAGAAGAGAAGAAGAAGAGAAAGAAGAAGAAAGAAGAAGAAAAGAAGAAGAAGAAAGAGAAGAAGAAGAAGAGAAGAAAGAAAAAGAAAAAGAAACGAGAAAGAAAGAAGAAAGAAGAAAAAGAAGAAGAAGAAGAAGAAGAAGAAGAAGAAGAAGAAGAAAAAGAAAGAAGAAGAAGAAGAAGAAAGAAGAGAAAAAGAAAAAGAAGAGAAGAGGAAGAAGAAAGAAGAAGAAGAAGGAGAAGAAGAAAAAGAGAAGAAGAAGAAGAAGAAGAAGAAAGAAGAGAAGAAAAGAAGAAGAAGAAAAAGAAAAGAAAGAAAGAAAAGAAGAAGAAGAAGAAAAAGAAGAAGAAGAAGAAGAAAGAAGAAGAAGAAGAAAGAAGAAGAAGAAAGAAAGAAGAAGAAGAAGAGAGAAGAAGAAGAGAAGAGAAGAAGAAGAGAGAGAAAGAAAAAGAAAAAGAAAGAGAAGAAGAAGAAAAGAGAAAAAAGAAAAGAAAGAAGAGAAGAAGAAGAAAAAAGAAGAAGAAGAAGAAGAAAAAGAAGAAGAAAGAGAAAGAGAGAAGAAGAAAGAGAGAAGAAAGAGAAGAAGAAAAAGAAAGAAGAAGAAGAGAAAGAAGAAGAAAAGAGAAGAAGAGAAGAAGAAAGAGAAAGAAGAAGAAAAAAGAAAAAGAAGAAAGAAGAAGAGAGAGAAAAAAAGGAAAGAGAAGAAGAAGAAGAAGAAAAGAAGAAGAAAGAGAAGAAAAGAGGAAGAAGAAAGAAAGAGAGAAAGAAGAAGAAGAAGAAGAAGAAGAAGAGAAGAGAAGAAGAAGAAGAAGAAGAAAAAAAAAGAAAAGAAGAAGAACAAAGAAGAAAGAAGAGAGAAGAAGAGAGAGAAGAAGAAGAGAGAGAAAAAAGAAGAAGAGAAAGAAGAAGAGAAAGAAAAAAAAGAAAGAAGAGAAAAGAAGAAAAGAAGAGAAGAAGAAGAAGAAGAAGAAGAGAAAAGAGAGAGAAAAAAGAAGAAAAGAAGAAGAAGAAGAAGAAGAAGAAAGAAAAGAGAAGAAAGAAGAAAGAAGAAGAAAGAAGAAGAAGAGAGAGAAGAAGAGAGAAGAAGAAGAAAAGAAAGAGAAGAAGAAGAAAGAAAAAGAAAGAAAAGAAGGGAAAAGAGAAGAGAAGAAGAAGAAGAGAGAAGAAGAAGAAGAAAGAAAAGAAGAAAGAAGAAGAAGAGAAAAAGAAAAGAAGAAGAAGAGAAGAAAGAAGAAGAAAAGAAAAGAAAAAGAAGAAGAAGAAGAAAGAAGAAAGAAAAAAAAAGAAGAAAAGAAAGAAAGAAGAAGAAGAAAAGAAAGAAAAGAAGAAGAAGAAGAGAAAGAAAAGAGAGAAGAGAAGAGGAAAGAAAAAGAGAGAAGAAGAAGAAGAAGAAGAGAGAAGGAAGAGAAGAAGAAGAAGAAGAAGAAGAAGAAGAAGAAGAAGAAGAAAGAAGAAAAAGAAGAAGAAGAAGAAGAGAAGAAGAGAGAAGAGAAAGAAGAAGAGAAGAAGAAGAAGAAGAAAAAAGAAGAAGAAGAAGAGAGAGAGAAAAGAAGAGAAGAAGAAGAAGAAGAAGAAGAAAAGAAAGAAGAAAGGAGAGAAGAAGAGAAAGAAGAAGAAAGAAGAAGAAGAAAGAAGAAGAAGAAGAGAAGAAAGAGAAGAAAGAAAAGAAGAGAAAGAAAGAAAGAAGAAGAAGAAAGAAGAAGAAAGAAGAGAAAGAAGAAGAAAGAAGAAAAGAAGAGAAGAAGAAGAAGAAGAGAAGAGAGAAGAAGAAGAGAAGAAAGAGAAGAAAAAAAGAAGAGAGAGAGAGAAAAAGAGAGAAAGAAGAAGAAAAGAAGAAAGAGAAAAAGAAGAGAGAAGAGAAGAAAAAGAAGAAAAAGAAGAGAAGAAAGAAGAAAGAAGAAGAAGAAGAAGAGAGAAGAAGAAAAAGAGAAGAGAGAAAGAAGAAGAAAGAAGAAAGAAGAAGAAAGAGAAAGAGAGAAGAAAAAGAAAGAAGAAAAGAAGAAGAGAAGAAGAAGAAAGAAGAAGAAGAGAAAGAAGAAGAAGAAAAAAGAGAAGAAAGAAGAAGAAAGAGAAAGAGAAGAAGAAAAAGAAGAGAAGAGAAGAAGAAGAAGAAGAGAAAGAAGAAGAAGAAAGAAAAAGAAGAAGAGAAAGAAAGAAGAAAGAGAGAAGAAGAAGAAAGGAGAAAGAGAGAAGAGAAGAAGAAGAAAAGAAGAAGAAGAAGAAAAAGAAGAAGAGAAGAAGAAGAGAAAGAAAGAAAGAAGAAAGAAGAAAGAAGAAGAAGAAGAGAGAAGAGAAGAAGAAGAGAGAGAAAGAAGGAAAAAGAAGAAGAAGAAGAAGAAGAAGAAGAAGAGAAGAAAGAAGAAGAAGAAGAAAGAAAGAAAGAAGGAGAAAGAAGAAAGAAGAAGAAGAAGAAGAAAGAAGAAAAAGAAGAAGAAGAAAGAAGAAGAGAGAAGAAGAAGAAGAAGAAGAAAGAAGAAGAGAAAGAAGAAAGAAGAAGAAGAAAGAGAAGAAGAGAAAAAGAAAGAAGAAGAAGAAGAAAGAAGAGAAAGAAGAAAGAAAGAAGAAGAAGAAGAAGAAGAAGAAGAAGAAGAAGAAGAAGAAGAAAGAAAGAAAGAAGAAAAGAGAAAAAAGAAAGAAAGAAGAAAGAAAAAGAAGAAGAAAGAAGAAGAAAAAGAAGAAGAAGAAAGAAAGAAGAAGAAGAAAGAAGAAGAAGAAGAAGAAGAAGAAGAAGAAGAAGAAGAAGAAGAAGAAGAAGAAAGAAGAAGAAGAAGAAGAAAAAGAAGAGAGAAGAGAAGAAGAAGAAAGAAAGAAGAAGAAAAGAAAAGAAAGAAGAGGAAAGAAGAAGAAAAAAAGAAGAAGAAGAAGAAAAGAAGAAGAAGAAGAAAAAGAAGAAGGAGAGAAGAAGAAGAAGAAAGAGAGAAGAAGAAGAAGAAGAAGAGAAGAAGAAGAAGAAGAAGAAGAGAAGAAGAGAAAAAGAAGAAGAAGAGAAAAGAGAAGAAAGAAGAAGAAGAAAGAGAAAAGAGAAGAGAAGAAAGAAAGAAAGAAGAAGAAGAAGAAGAAAAAGAAGAAAGAAGAAGAAGAAGAAAAAAGAAGAGAAGAGAGAAGAAGAAGAAGTAAGAAAGAAAGAGAGAAGAAGAAGAAAAAAAGAAAGAAGAAGAAGAAAGAAAGAAGAAGAAGAAGAGAGAAGAAGAAAAAAAGAGAGAAAGAAGAAGAGAAGAGAAAGAAGAAGAAAGAAGAAGAAGAAGAAGAAGAGAAGAAGAAGAAGAGAGAAGAAGAAGAAGAAGAAGAAGAGAGAAAGAAGAAGAAGAAGAAGAAGAAGAAGAAGAAGAGAAGAAGAAGAAGAAGAAAGAAGAAAGAAGAAGAAAGAAGAAGAAGAGAGAAAGAAGAAGAAAGAAAGAAAAGAAAAGAAAGAAAGAAGAAGAAGAAGAGAGAAAGAAGAAGAAGAGAGAAGAAGAAAGAAAGAAGAAAAAGAAGAGAGAGAAGAAGAAAGAAGAAAGAGAGAAGAAGAAGAGAGAAGAAGAGAAGAAGAAGAAGAAGAAGAAGAAGAAAAGAAGAAGAGAAGAAGAGAAAAGAAGAAGAAGAAGAAGAAAGAAAGAAAAAAGAAAGAAAGAAGAAGAGAGAAGAAGAAGAAGAGAAAAAGAAGAAGAAAGAGAAGAAGAAAGAAGAAGAAGGAAAAGAAGAAGAAAAAAGGAAGAAGAGAGGAAGGAAGAGAGAAGAAGAAAGAAGAAGAGGAGAAAAGAAGAGAAAGAGAAGAAAGAAAGAGGAAGAAAGAAGAGAAAAGAAGAGAGAAGAAGAGAGAAGAAGAAAAGAAGAGAAAAAGAAGGAGAAAAAAGAAGAGAGGAGAAGAAGAAAGAAAGAAAGAGAGAAGGAGAAAGAGAGAAAAAAAGAAGAGAGAAGAAAAAGAAAAGAGAAGAAGGAAGAGAAAAGAAGAGAAGAGAAGAAAAAAGAGAAGAAAGAAGAAGAAAAGAAGAAAGAAAAAAGAAGAAGAGAAGAAGAGAAAGAAAGAAAGAAGAAGAGAAGAAAGAGAAGAAGAAGAAGAGAAGAGAAGAAGAAGAAGAAAGAAGAAGAAGAGAGAAGAAGAAGAAGAGAGAAAGGAGAAAAGAAAGAAGAAGAAAAGAAGAAAGAAAGAGAAGAAAAGAGAGAAGAGAAAAGAGAAGAAGAGAGAGAAGAAAGAGAAGAGAGAAGAAAGAAGAGAGAGAAGAAGAGAGAAAGAAGAGAAGAAGAGAAAGAAGAGAGAGAAAGAGAAAGAAGGAGAAGAAAGAAGAAAATAGAAAGAAAGAGAAGAGAGAAGAGGAAGAAAGAAGAAAGAGAAAAGGAGAAGAGAGGAGAGAAAAGAAGAAGAAGAAGAAAAAGAGGAAGAAGGAAAGAAAGAAAGAAAAGAGAGAAAAGAAAGAAGAAAGAAAAGAAGAAAGAAGGAAGAAAAAGAAAAGAAAGGAAGAAAAGGAAGAAAAGAAAGAAGAAAGAAAGAAGAAGGAAAGAAAAAAGAAGAAGAAGGAAAAAGGAAGAAAGAAGAAGAGAGAAGAAGAAGAAAGAAGAAAGAGAGAGAAGAAAAGAGAAGGAAGAAGGAAGAGGAAGAGCAGAAGAGAAGAAGAGAAGATAATAAGAGGAGAGAAGAAGAAGAAAGAAAGAGGGGAAAAAGAAGAAAGAGAAAGGAGAAGGAAGAAGAAGAAAGGAAAGAAGAGGAAAGAAGAGGAAAAAGAAAAGAAGAAGAAGAGAAAAGAGAAGAAGGAAAGAAGGAAAGAAAGGAAAAGAGAAGAGAGAAGAAAGATAGAGGAAGAAGGAAGGAAGAAGAGAAGAGAAAGAGAAGAAGAGAAGAAGAGGATAAGAAGAAAAAGAGAAAGAATGAAGAAAGAGAAAGGAAGAAGAAAGAGAGAAAAAGAAGGAAAGAGGAAAGAGAAAGAAGGAAGAAAAGAAAGAAAGAAAGAGAGAAGAAAAGAAAGAAGAAGAAGAAGGAAGAAAAAGAAGAAAGAAGAGAGAAAGGAAGAAGGAAGAAAGAAAGAAAGAAAGAGAGAAGAGAGGAAGAAGAAGAGAAAGAAAAAGGGAGAGAGAAGGAAGGAAGAAAAGAAGAAGGAAAGAAGGAAGGGAAAGAAGAAGAAAGAGAAGAAAGGAAAGAAAGAAAGAAGAAAGGAAGAGAAAGAAACGAAGAAGAGAAGGAACGGAAGGAAAGAAGAGAGAAAAGGAAGCAAGAAAGGAAGAAAAAAAGAAGAAAAAGAAAGAAAAAGGAAAAAAAAGAGAGAAGAAAAAAAAAAAAGAAAAGAAGAGAAGGAAAGGAGAAGATGAGAAAAGAGGAAAAAAGAAGAAAGGAAGAAGAAGGAAAAGAAGGAAAAGAGGAAGGAAGAAAAGAAGAAAAAAGAAGAAGAAGAAGAAGATGAAAGGAAGAAAGGAAGAAAGAAAGAATGGAAGGAAGGAAGGAAGAAAAAGAAAAAGAAGAAAGAAAAAGAGAGATTAGAAGTGAAGGAAGGAAGGAAGGAAGAAGAATGAGGAAGAAGATGAAAGAGAAAAAAGAAAGTAAAGGAAGAAGAGAAGAAGAAGAAAGAAGACAAGGAAAGAAAGAAAAAAAGACAGAACGGAAAAGGAAGCTCTTCCTTCCTTCCTTCTCTTAGAGAAGAAAGAAGAATTTTCTTCCTTCCTTCCTTCCTTCCTTCCTTCATTCAGTTCATTTAGTGTGTGAATTGAAAGAATGGTGGTTGTGAAGAGGTAAGGGTTAAATAAGGTGCTAAGAGAATAGGGAAGAAGAAAGAGAGTTGTGTTAAATTTCAAGTAGAAAAAGAAGAGAAGAAGAAGAGAGAACCCACTTCTCTAGGGTATGGGAGCGTGTAGAAGAGCAACTTTCCCGGCCCCTTTTCAACTAATAAAGAAGAGAATTTTTGCCCGGGTTCTGGAGAACGTATGATTGTAAGAAATACAAGTGGTTGATTTGCTCTAAATGGCAGAAGAGAGAAGTAGGGAAATCAGATTTCATGAAAACGACAAGAAAAGAACTCTCAGAAGTCTGACCAAAGAGTTCAGGATTTAAGAGAAAGACTTTTTGAATTTTTGATATTTGTATTTTATTTACTCACCAAAATCTGCATAAGATTATGCAACAATAATAATAAAGCAGCTCAATGGCGCCAAAAAGCAAGAATATGAATGAAAAAAGAAGAAATCCGAAAGGATTATAGAAGAGACAAGTCTTTTCTAGAAGGTTAGCCCCAAAAAGAGGAAGGGTCCCCGCAAGACAGAGTGATTCATGGTTTCACAGTAAGAAGAAGTGATCAAGTTTGGCAAGTTAATGGGGACTTAAACTCATGGCTGTGCTGAAGTTCCTCCGTAGTGATCGGCGAGTTCTGGGTTGGCTGGGCTTGCTCATCAGGTGAAGTAGCTCCCAGTCGTTCCGGTTTAGGGCTTCGGGTTGATGGCACGGTTGTCAGGCGTTGGTCTCCCTCGCGGATTCTGGATGGGGCGGGGCGTCTTGGGGCGGAATTCCCGTCTTGGGTGCTTAGTGAGATCAGGGATTGTGCGTCCTGACCACGATGCCCTGCTGATAATCACAGGAGAAGGTGGATGTAGTTTCTCTAATGATGCTTAGAGACAAGGGGCTTCAGTCGGCAGGAATTAGTGAATCCCAACCGGCTAGAAGGCTTCCCTTGTACAATAGCACTAAGAGAAAACAGAATCTGAATTTCAGTTAACAAACTGAGATCAGTAAATACATAAAAGGTGATCAAGCCAACATCACTCTCCATCCAACACCTACTAAAAAAAAAGAAACACCAAAAAAAGGGTTTCCCAGAGAGGGCATAACATCCGGTTCTGGTACCAAAAGAGTTAAAGTCAAAAAGACACACACAAAAATAATCAGTGCACATAAATAGAACAGAATGTTTACCACTTCTTTTCAAGAACATATCTATCTACTCCCTTATTCATAATTGAACAGAGGATCTAGATCAAGGAAATAGGATCAAACAAAAAAAGAAATCTCAATCACCAGTAGATCAAGAAAACTCACTAGTTTCGGGCTATTATGACTGGAAAAGGGAGAGAGGTTGAGTCTGCAATGTTGCTCTAGCCAGGTTTCAGCGTCTTGTGTGAAAGAATGTGTGTAGGCTAACTTTTTCTCACTACTCAAATTATAGCCTTCCGACTTTCAAACAATGAAAGCCTGTGATTGGTTGATAGCAGTTGAAAAGTCACAAGATGAGGCTATAATATTATGCATACTAGTAGAAAAGCGACAATCACGGGCGCCGGTTACAAGAGCGACATGTTGAGCCATTCCTATCCTTCTCGTGATTAGAAAGGAAGAGTTCAAAAGGGAGCCGACTGTGGAAGTCACTTTCTCGAAGATGAAGAGGTAGATCGGGAAGAAGAAGAGACAAATGCCTTAATCGGCGTCTGTTTGAAGCCACCTGGCAATTAAAGTGGCGTCCCAAGAAAAGAAAGAAAGAAAGATAAAAGAAAGCCGGTCGTGCGGGACACTTACGTCACAAATGGGTGAGAAAGAGAAGAAGAAGAAAGAAGAAGAAGAAAGAAGAAGAAGAAGAAGAAGAAGAAGAAAGAAAAGAAGAAGAAAGAAAGAAGAAGGTAAGAGAAGTGAAGAAGAAGAAAGAGAAGAAGAAGAAGAGAAAGAAGAAGGAAGAAGAAGAAAAGAAGTAGAATTGAAGAAGAGATTGAAGAAGAATAGGAAGATTGATTGATGATTAAGAATTGATTGGGTAAAAAAAAAAGATTGATTGATTGATTGAAAATGGGTTGATGTGATTGACGAATTAATTGATTGATTGATAGATTTGGAAGAAAGAAGAAAAAGAAGATTGAAGATTGAGTGATTGATTGATTTGGGTTTAAAAAGAAGATTGATTGATTGTTTGATTGATTAATTGATTGAGAAATTGATTGATTGATTGATCGATCCATTCCTTCTTTCATTGAATATTGATTTGAACTCTTAATGGATAAAGAAAGAAGAAGAAAAGAAAGAAGAACAAAGAACAAGAAAAAGAAAAATAAGAACAAGAACAAAGAAGAAGAAGGAAGAAAGAAGAAGAAGATGAAAAGGAAGAAGAGGAAGAAGAAGAAGAAGAGAAGAAGAAAAAGAAGAGAAGAAGAAGAAAAGAAATGGAAGAAGAAGAAGAGGAAGAAGAAGAAGAAGAAGAAGAAGAAGAAAGAGGAAGAAGAAGAAGGAAGAAGAAATAGGAAAGAAGAAGAAGAAGAGAAGAAGAAGAAAGAAGAAGAAGAAGAAGAAAGAAGAAGAAAAAGAAGAAGAAGAAGAAGAGAAGAAGAAGAAGAAGAAAGAAGAAGAAGAAGAAGAGGAAGAAAGAAGAAGAGAAAAGGAAGAAGAAGGGGAAGAAGAAGAGAAGAAGAAGAAGAAAGAAGAACAAGAAACAAGAACAAGAAAACAAGAACAACAACAAAATAAGAACAAGAACAAGAAGAAGAGGAAGAAGAAGAAGAAGAAGAAGAAGAAGACGATTGGTTGATTAATTGAATGGGTAAAGATTTAGGCACATTGAAGGCCTTTTTTACAAGTCCGCCCATTTAAATAATAGAAATAAAACGGTAACGAGGAAGAACAAAAAAGAAGAAGAAGAAGGGGGGGAAGAAGAAGACAGTCGAGCACGAACAAAAAACAAGAGGAAGATTAATTGATTGATTGATTGAGCTCTTAATGGGTGAAGAAGAAAAAGTAATTTGATTGGGAGGCCCGGTTGGATTATTAATAAACATGGTAGACTTTTTAAAACCCCAGTTAACCTCTACATGGGGCGGCCTGGTCCCTGATTAATTAAACATTTTAGGATTTTTTAATTAAAAGCCCAGTTATCCTCTAGGCCGAAAGAGTTGGGGTGTACCCTGAGCAAAGCACAAAAAACTGGGAAAAAAGACAACAAAAACGTTTTTTCCCAGGATCCTTCAGAAAAGCATTATAAGTCCTGTTCTTTCTGGAAGTCATAGTTGAAAGAGTGAGACAGACAGACAGACAGACAGACAGACAGACAAACAAGCAAATATGACAGACAGGAGAGACAAACAGAGAGAAAGAAGTAAAGAGAGATTCACTCCCCATGGGGCCGATACTTGGGGGTGGGGGCTTTTCGTACAAATAGTTCCCCCACCTTCTGGAAGTTCTGTACTTGTAACTTCCTCTAATCTGTCACTCTCTTTGACTCTTGCCTTTTCCCTTTGCTTTCTGTCATCTACTATCTTTCTGCCTTATTGGACCCATTCTCCTGCCTTTAAAAAATCTCTTCCAAAATAATTGTGCGATCCCCCTTCTCCTTTGAGCTCCTCCGAAATCAGAAATGTGTTGGCTGTAAGCAGCGGGTAAGACCAGTGAAAACAGAAAACCCGACACGTACGTACCTTACACATTATGGCCATACCTATGGCCTGGTAACGTAAAAGAAGAAGAAGAGAGATTCCAAAACATATCATAAAGTCCACGTGTACGGACACACTGAGAGGCAGAGGCAAGGACGTCAGAGAGGAGAGGGTGGAGGGGGAAGGGGGAGAGAGATGAGAGAGCGAGAGGATGGATGAGAGAGCGGGAAGAAAAGGGGGAGGGACGACGGAGAGACGAGAGAGGACGAGAGGGACGAGAGCGGAGAGAGGGGGGGGGATTGAGACGGAGAGTGAGAGAGGAGAAGAGGCGAAAAAGAAGAACGAGAGAGGGGGGATAAGAGAGCGAGAGACAGACAGACACACAGAGATAGAGACAGAGACACTGCGCTCACACAAAACCAGACAGACAGACAGAGATCATTTCAAACATTTATACCCCCTATTTCTCCAGTTGTTTTTTTTCGTGGGTGGGATGGGGTGGGGGTGTCTATAAAAGGATTATATAACTGCATCTCTCTGCGTGTAAGGTCACTCTTCTTGCAATGAGGAATAGGAGGGCCTGGTCTTCCATCGGTGATAGATATGTCACCAAAATAGCCAGGACCCACCCTGGTGACCCCCACCCACCCCATTCCCACCGGGGACTCCAGCATCTCTCTC
>CM065695.1:43069875-43079875 GCA_017654935.2 Phymorhynchus buccinoides | reverse complement strand
AATGCGTTGCTGCCACTCGGCGATGCCCTTGTTTTTCATCTGCATCCTTTGAGAACTCCATCATCAAAGATAACTTTCTTCTTCTTCTTCTTCTTCTTCTTCTTCTTCTTCTTCTTTTTCTTCGATCATTCAGACAGTTTTCTGTCCATTATGAGCGCAGATGCGTCATGCTTCTAAAGGTACAGCAGTCTTTATTTAATCCTTACATTATAATTCTAAACTGTACAGACTTATTTCCTAGAAACACATTAGGTATGTTCTCAGTAACTTGTACACCCGCTGTATTTCTTAGAATACAAAGGATACCACAACAGAGAAGTCGAAGTCGAGAATTGTAATGAATAGGCCTCACTGCCCGTATCATGTGGAAGGGTGGGGAGGTGGATTACACAAGGCATAATCGCATTATTATCAAAACATTCCATCATTGGAAATGTAAACACAAACAACCAATGAAATAATGAATAGACAAACAAACCAACACACACACACCAAATATATGAATGACAAAACACAGAAATAAGTAAATAATTAGGGCCCAATAATTAAATAAATAAACAAATAAATTACCCACTATTTCATTAAACAGTGAAAGACCCACCACGTCACATGTCAAAATCACGGTTTTCACGTTTTTTCCCCTCTTATAGCTGATAAGAAATCCTAAGAAATCTCCCTAGCATAAGAGGGAATGTGACACGTGACGTAGGGGGGTCTTTAAAAAAAACAATCACCCATAATTTCCACAACACAGAATGAAAGGTAGAGAAAGACAGGCGACGTCAAACGTCAATGCAGTCAATCAAGCCAAGTAAAGAGGACAGTCGGTGAGTGGGAGGGACAGCCCGGATCGGAATGAAGTAACGAACCATAAACCCTGTAGGTTCCTATAAGCCTACCGCCCTCGCAACACCTCGAACCCCCCACCCCCACCCCCCAATCTCCCCTCCTGTCACATCCGTCCTTTTCTCCAAACACTTTTTTTTCTTTTTCTTTTTTTTTATAGCTTTCGTCCTTTTTTGTACACCCAATGAGCAGCTTAGGACGCACATTTCACCGCCAGGGGGCAATCAAACCAGTAAGGGCTTAGCGCGTGATATTCTTAGTTGGGGGTAGTGAGAGAGAGGGAGAGGGAGAGATCAGTCCCTCTCTCTCTCTCTCTCTCTCTCTCTCTCTCCTCTCTCTCTCTCCTCTCTCTCTCTCTCTCTCTCTCTCTCTCTCTCTCTCTCTCTCTCTCTCTCTCTCTCTCTCCCTCTTTGTTCTTCTTCTTGAGGATTGGATGAAAAAAAGTAGTGATAATTACTCTATTATCCTCAGAAAATAAACGTTATTCATTCACTCTCTCTCTCTCTCTCTCTCTCTCTCTCTCTCGCTCTCTCTCTCTCTCTACTCTCCTCTCTCTCTCTCTTCTCTCTCTCTCTCTCTCTCTCTCTCTCTCTCTCTCTCTGTGTTTTTTTTCTACTATATACTGTTTTTTTTCTCCTATATGTGAATGTGTGCGATTGCGTGACAGTTTTATTATATGAATGTGTGCGATTGCGTGACTGCGTGCGTGCTTGCGTGTGTGTTGTGCGTGCGTGCGTGCGTGTGTGCGTGTGTGTGTGTGTGTGTGCGTGTGTGTGTGTGCGTGTGCGTGCGTGTTCGTGCGTACGTGTGTATAATGTGCATGCAGTTTTGAGTCCACTCATTCCGGCATTAATTTTCTTGTGCGCGCTTTCATGCATACGAGCGCCTATGCGCGCATGAGCGCTTACGCTTTGCGCGCCTTGAAAGAGATAAATTACTTTCCTAATACACGAATTCAACATCTACTACAACCCCAGCTAAACTACAAAATAACAAAAAAGACATTTCTCGAATGCTTTCCCATCGACCCCTAGCTAGGGTCGTACCACACGAGTCACACGATTAAAGGGACACCTTGACGGATCTTTTCGTTTCCAAGCACCACACATCTGGAACAAACAATCTCCCTTTCTCTCTCTCCGCAGCTCTCCATCTGTCATCTTTCAAAACTGGCCTGAAGACGCATCTTTTCAGAAAATAATTATCTCTGTTCATTTATGTCTGTCCATCCACCGTCAGTCCACCCTGTAAAGATGTTGTTTGTCTTAAGTGTGAGTTGTGTGAGTGCGATTACGCTACTTTTTCATGTAAAGTTTGTTTTTCCTAAATAATTTTAAGTACATGTATTTTGAATACCTTTTGTGTGCTTGAGGTAAACTTACTCTTTTTTTATAACTTTTTTTGTGTAAAGCGCGGTGAGTCCTGCTGTGTCAGGAGAAGAGCGCTATATAAGATTTATTTGTTATTATTATTATTATTATTATTATTATTGTTGTTGTTGTTGTTGTTGTTGTTGTTGTTGTTATTATTATTATTAGTTTTTGTTGCAAGAAACACGCCGAGATCACCAGGAAAACACCCCTTTACAGATATCGCAGTAACACTCACTTTGCTCTGGTGTCCTAGAAATCAAACCGTCAAATCGGCAATTCCTCCTTTGCGGAGGCGCTGGAAGTCAGGTTCTTTCAGTGAAAGAGAAGGCATGTGCATTCTCTTTTCTAATGGCTGCCTGAGTCGCTGAGACCAAATCACGAAATGTCCACAATACAAAGCATTATTTTGTACAGTTTACCAAAAGGAGTTTCGCTCACTACAAACGAAATAGCTCCATTTTGTTTTTTACTGCACTACAAAGAAGAAAAAGCTTCAAGCACTCTCCTCCACCCCCCCCGTCCAAAATGGCTTCTCTCTCCGGCAACTCCGCCAAGGAGGAATCGCCGTTTTGACGGTTTGATTTCTAGGAAACCAGAGCAAAGTGAGTGTTCCGATCCTGGAAAAGGCCAACAGAACCATCGACTTGCTGATGGTGGTTGGAAAGAGAAAGAAGAAGAAGGCTGTCTTTCTGGTGATCTCGACGCGTTTCTTGCAAAAACTCATCCGTCAGGGTGTCCCTTTAACACATTTAGAAACCATTCAAATTCAAAGGAGACCTCACCACAAAAATGAAACTTAGTCCTTACCTAGAGTTCCGCCTCCCCCCCCCCCCCCCCCTCCTCCTTCCGACCCCCTTACTCTTTCTTCCACTCCAATGCACCCCCCTCCCCCCCCCTACACTCGTACTCCGTCCTTCCCGTTTGCTTTACATAATAATAATAATAATAATAATAATAATAATAATAATGAAAATAATAATGAAAAATAATAATAATAATAATAATAATAATAATAATAATAATAATAATAATAATAATAATAATAATAATAATAATAATAATAATAATAATAATAATAATAATAATAATAATAATAATAATAATAATAATAATAATAATAATAATAAAAATAATAATAATAATAATAATATAATAATAATAATAATAATAATAATAATAATAATAATAATAATAATAATAATAATAATAATAATAATAATAATAATAATAATAATGGGCATTGTCTAGCGCTTAATCTTAAATAAGCCCTAAGCGATTACAACAATAAATGAGTTATTAATGCATTAATAAACCATCAATAGAAACACAGTCATGAACGTCAAAAATATGTGAAGCACAAGCACGCACACACACACGCACGCACACATACACACACGCGCACGCACGCGCACACGCACACGCACACGCACACGCACGCACACACACACACACACACACACACACACACACACACACACACTTATCATGTCGAAAGAGGTGTTTTTTTATATCATTGTTGGTTCTTGTTTTTCTATCCCTTTAAAAGACCATTATTAAGATATTTAAGAAACGGGGGGGGTTGGAAGGTAATCTGAGGATCTTGTGAAAATGTTCTCGCTTGCGTGAGATTTTAGCTTTGACGTGAATTAGGGAAGAAGAAGAAGAAAAGGTGTGTGTATACAGCACCCCTTCTTTTTGGATTACAAAAAAACAACAACAATGTTTATGTAGGGTACATTACAGTCTCGTATCGCAAGGTTGTCAGAATTTGAGTTGCGTGGGCGTTATGCAAATATAGGCATAGTCGAAACAAGGAATAATAATAATAATAATAATAATAATAATAATAATAATAATAATAATAATAATAATAATAATAATAATAATAATAAGAACAATAATAAACAACAACAACAACAACAACCACAACAAACAACAACAACAAACAAACATGACGGTAAGCATGCCATATATACGTACTCTCACAACACGTGATAATCTACAGGGCCTTTAAAAAAAAACCGGGCTTTGAAGGGTTGCCGTAGGGCTACTCTCGTGCTGGTAGGGCAGGTAGGGCAAAACGCCGGTCTCTGGGTCCCGTCAGCAGCTTCGGGTGTTTCTGTTTGATGTCACAGTCACGTGGTTTGTGTTCTCTGGTGATTTTTCCGATGCTATAAATAGCATACCTTTTGATAAAACGAATGTTATAACAGTTTCACTCAGCTAAAGTATAGGCTCACCTCGGAGCTTGCGGCGGCGTCGCGCTCCCTTCGTCAGAGCTCGAAATAAATTATATAGGTGAAGACGGGGTAAACAGCCCATGGGCGGGTAAGAAGCCCATGCCAATTCGATACCTCAGAGCCAGAACTGTCTATCTCTAAAACAGCCATTTTGGAGAAAAGCCCACTTGAAGTTTTCTTGATCCCATACAAAATCTCCTTTTAGTTGAATGCTGCCAATTTTTTAACATAAGATGTACAGACACGTAATCTTTGCTAACCTAAACTTGGAAATATGATGTTTATTTACAAATTGCCAAAATTTGTAATTTAAATTATTAAAAGGTTTTGTCATGAAAAAATGCTAAGAAACTTGGATCAAGTTTTGAACCAAAATTAGTTACTGCCGCATACACGGTTATGGCCTGTGTAACTATATGCAAACCAAAATGAAGTTTCAGACCACAATTTCCTGTTCAGGGGATAGAAAGTTTTGGCCTACATCCTACAGTGCAAACGAGAGTGAAGTTTCAGACCACAACTATGTGTACAGAGATAGAAAGTTTTGGCCTACACTCTATTATGCCAGCGAGAGTGAAGTTTCAGACCACAACTATTGTGTACAGAGATAGAAAGTTCTGGCCTACACTCTATTGTCCAAACGAGAGTGAAGTTCCAGACCAAGACTTTCTATCAAGGGGGGCAGCCAGTTGTGGATCTTAGTAAAACAAACTAGAGCGTGAAACACTAGATCAACCAGCAGCGCGGCACCATTGTGAGGTCCAGTGTCCTTTACCTTTCAACTATGACCATTTTCAAAGTTGACCTAGATATCCTTAGTACCTAATTCTGCATGCAAAATTTGAACATCCTAGGTCCTTCCGTTCAAATGTTTTTGCGACAGCATTTTCGGCTCCAGCGACCTTGACCTTTGACCAATGACCTTTTCGAACCTACCTAGATATCCTAAGTATTCTCTGCATGCAAAATGTTAGCATCCTAGTTTCTCCATTCAAATGTTATCGTGGTAGCATAGGCACATAGCTATATAGACAGGATCAAACAGACTGCTTTGAAAACATTAACACACGCACACACACACGCGCGCACGCGCGCACACACACACACACACACACACACACACCACACACACCACACACACACACACACACACAACACACACGCAAGCGCGCATACACACACACCACGCACACACACACTGGCCCTCACATGCCGTACAACATTTTTTGTTAACATTTCTGTCAAGATAGCCTACACGGTTTCTGGGAATGAAATATAGTACACAATAACGACTCATTATCTCAAAACACCCCGTCACTTTCTCGTGATTGTCTTCAAAATATAATTTAACATGTTAGATAGAAATGGAGCATTTCTGCATTCTTTAGAAATTAAATTTAAAGCCAAAGCTAACCAAAAACATACAACACATCAAAACATGCAGCACAATGCCGAATATTGCAAAAACAATATTTAGTCTCAAAATGCAAGCTTCACAACAAAATTCCTCTCACCTTGTTTTGACGGTCAGAAAATCCATTCATCTTTTAGGTTAATTAATTATGTAACAATCTTAGCAAGGACAACACAGTGTTTGAGCACAGACATTGTAATCCAGCGTATATTTCATCCCCTCAAAACATAATACAGTCATCAGTTAAAACAAGGTCCGAACTGTTTCACTGCACCACACACAGCAAGGGTTTGTTACACTTATCATTTTGTTCACTTCAGGTCATGCACGGTAATAACTACACATTTCAGGCTTTAAAAAAGCATCCTATTTCTTTTTATCGCCGCATTATTTACCATCTCACCTTAACAAATCACTGTAACACCACAGTGATCATCTCTAGACTAATACAAGAACACACTCTTTGATAAAACTCCATGACTTGACATATAAAACGCTTTAAACTCGATGTCACCAGTTTAAATAAATCAGTCTTGTTATTCCTCACTCTGCACAGCAATGCTTTGTTGCACACATCATTTTGTCCATTTTGGGGTCATATACGATTGTAACCAAACTTTTCAAAAATATGTGTCCACAATTGACTTAAAACAGTATTTGAATACAAAACGTTATAAAATGTCAAAACAACCCCCAAACTGCCAGTCATGTATGATACAAGTTATGCAGTTCAAATTAAAAAAACATGATATAATTCTCCTCTCCACATCATTTGTTACCTCATTTTAAAAACGTCACAACACCACAGTGATCATCTCTAAACTAAGTATTTATTTCGCTTTTAAAAAACACACCACTATTTTGATCTTCACACTCCCTTTTTCACATTATCATACTATGCTTACAAAAGCTTAAAAATGTTGAACGCAACTCATGCACGTTAAGAATGTATACATCTTGTTTTTAGTTGTATGCACACAAAGTACTTGTCGCTTTCCGTTCCAGTTTTCCAACAGGTATGAGCACATAATCGTGCTCTTAGAATGAGGGGGAGGGGGGGGGGGGCGAAGACGCATGTGGTGGTGAGATGAGGTGGGTGCAAAGCACTTTCCATGTCCTTTCTTCCTCCAGGCCAGGATTTGCACACACCAGGTCCAGCACTGGTGTGTCCTCAGTCCCCTCCTTCAGTGTCTGTGTCCTCTGTGACATCAGGCTCTGCTAGGCAGTCACGGGCAGAAGGCTCGCTTGGAAGCTGCTCGTAGAAGCTGTGGAGGTGGGCAGGCACAACTCCCAGCTGGCAGAGCTCCATGAGGTCAGCTATTTTTCGCCGAGGACACGGGCAGACGACTAGAGTAGCGGAATGAGAGATCTTGGGCTGCTGGCTGTTTCCCTCGCCGTCCAGTCGATCCCCTGTCCTCAGAGAGGTGAAGGGACCCCCCATCCTGTACTTAAAGAAGATGGTGTCCCTTCCGCCCTTCATGTATCGGATCCGCTTGATCTTCATCCAGTGGACCCGACTCCCACCTACGTCTGTCTGGGTGTTCTTCATTGTGTTGGAGGCCAAGGCTTTGAAATCCCTCATGTTAGTGTGCTTCACCGGAAACACTGTGTAGGGCGCTGCTGGTCTGGCTGTCTGAAACACTGTGTGCCACTGGTCTAGAGCGTCCCTTAGTTCCCTGTCAGTGTGAGTGGGGACATGCAGTGCTGCTGCCCTGAAGAAGCAGTTGCCATCTGCGGGACCTGTTCTCTGGTGATGCCATTGGCCTGCAGACGATGCTCAAGCCTCTTTACATGAAGAGATATGGCCAGTTGCTGTAGTGTGTGCTCCTGGTGGCTGGCTTGGAGAGCTGCCTCCAACTTGTCATCTGCAAGCAAAACAATTGGGATTTTTTAATGACAACATCACCGAACAATTTGTGTCTCACAGATTCAACACAATTCACCCTCCCCCATAAAAAAAAATAAAAAAACCACCAACAAAACACCAAGAAAAAATATGTGAATGTCATATCCCTTGCAAACGGCCACCCCTCTCCTACACACAGATTTCGGACACAGCTAGGGAGTGGACGTTTGATTGACACAAAAGGGGGAAATGGTACTTTGCCAGGCGTTTTTCGGCTATTTTACCCCCCCCCCCCCCCCCCCCCCCCCACACCCGACACACACACACACACACACACACACACACACACACTCCACACACACACACACACACACACACACACACACACACCACACGCGCGCGCGCGATCGCGCGCGCGCACACACACACACACACACGCACACACATTGTTCTTTTGTTTTTGTTTGTTTACAAACCCCGATTTCCATTATTTGTTAAAAAGATAAACGATGGGGTGGGTGTTTGCTAGGTAGGGACCCTCTGCACAATTCTTGGTCAGAAGTATATGAAAGAGAAAGCGAACTAATATTAATAAAATATGGTCTTAAAACACACCATCATATGAAAGTACATTAATAAACAAACACAAAATGAAGGAACAAAGTGGATAGAACACACACACAAACAAAAACACACCACACACATTCGCACGCACACACACCACACACTCACGCATACACACTACATAGTGCATACTAAACACATAGCATATCGGAGAAGATCAGTTAGTCATGGACGGGGAGGGTGAGGGTAAAATGCTTGGTTGGGAGGTCTGGGGTGCAAATGCTGAGGAGAACTTGAATGTACTAGATGCAATGAAGGCCTGTCTGGGGAGAATAAGATAAAACAGTAGCATAACATTATACTTTAACATTTTTCTCTCTTATTGTTAGAGTAATGGGTTCCATGACCCCTGTAGCTCCCTGACCCGCCTTTGGTATGCCATCACTATGATCCGCCTTTGGTATGCCATCACTATGATCCGCCTTTGGTATGCCATCACTATGATCCGCCAGCATTGCGTTGTTGTTGCTGAGGTACCGCTATTAGTATTCTTACCGTCATCAGTTGTTGCGATGGGTTCAGTGTTTCCTGATCTGGCATCGGCATGGATCTAGGAAACTCGACTCGTCCACATCTGACCGGTCCAGTCACCGTCGTCTGGTTCCATTGTAAAAGGAGTCTGCAAACTGTCGGAGAAATCAGATATAATATTACATCTTTATCAAGCAGTTTTTTTCACAGCAGGTTGAATATTATCTATGCATTTGAAATATGTTTCAGTTTCACATTGCACTAATTGCATACAATAGTCATAAACCAATCTCAACTGATGTGATGTCTGACTGTGCGCAATCCGTCTCACTTTCTTTTTCTCACCCACATACACGCTTGCACGCGTGTGCACGCACATATGCACGCTCGCACACCTGCATACGCATATCTCGGTATGCACACTTATAAACACAAATGTGAATGCACATACACACACATATAAACACACACACATAGCATACATAATGCACAAACTGATGCGTGATAGTGCATGGAAAGAGAGAGGGGGAGAGATGTGTACCCAGATATGTGTGCAAAATATTGCGCACACTCACATGCAAGCGCTTACACATACGCGCACACGCATATATTGACACAACACACACACTCACTCTCTCTCTCTCTCTCTCTCTCTCTCTCCTCTCTCTCTCTCTCGTCTCTCCTCTACTCTCTCTCTCTCTCCTCTCTCTCTCTCTCTCATCTCTCTCTCTCTCTCTCTCTCTCTCTCTCTCACTCTCTCTGTCTCTCTCTCTCTCTCTCTATGTATATATCTCTCTCACACACACACTCACACACGTGCACACACGCATGCACACACGCGCAAACACACGCACGCACACACCGCGCGCGCCACGCACACACACTCACGCGCGCGCACTCACACACACACACGCACACACACGCACACGCACACTTTTCTATTGGAGCTTATAACACTGGTCTGGGAGGTATTTATATTAGTGTACTATACCTGTAGTTTATTTACTCATTTCACTTGCGTACAATTAATCTAAGCTTAAACATAAGAAAACTCCCTTCACTTTGTGAAAGAGTGCATGGCACAGTGGACCTCCCTTCAAAAATAATCCAAAATGAGGTCTTATAAGGGAGGGGTCTTATAAGGGAGGTCATTGTAATACTTACAAAGAATGGCAATGTCTCAGAG
>CM065695.1:43059875-43062375 GCA_017654935.2 Phymorhynchus buccinoides | reverse complement strand
TTCACCCTCAAATCCTGTAGCATTTCACAACAAAGTGTAATATGACAGAGAGAGAGAGAGAGAGAGAGAGAGAGAGAGAGAGAGAGAGAGAGAGAGAGAGAGAGAGAGAGAGAGGAGAGAGAGAGAGAGGGGGGGAGAGAGAGGAGGGAGAGAGAGAGAGAGAGAGAGAGAGAGAGAGAGAGAGAGAGAGAGAGAGAGAGAGAGAGATGTATATGTTGTGTCCAATGGGATTAAGCCTAATGAGCAAGACAATTTGCGCAATAGGCTTAAAGACCCACCAGATCACGTGTCAAAATCACGGGTTTCACGTGCTTTCCCTCTTATAGCTGGTAAGAAATCTTGTTTCGACCAGGTTTGACTCCAATGCAAATGTCCCCCAAATTGAAAACGAAACATCATTTTAAAGAGCAGCCTCAATTTGAAGTTGGGGACATTTGTGTGTGGGTCACAGCTACCCAGAAAAAGCAACAAGGGACTTAATCGTGGTGCGTCAGTGTTTCTTTAATGGATAAGAATACTGCTCAATAAGCCTAACGAGCAATTATATGCACATTAAGCTTAATGCGCAGCAGCAATGGTCTGCACATTAACCCTAATGAGCACGGAGTGAGAAAAGCCTCAGACTAGAATCGTGATGCTGACAAAGATGACCGCTTATATAACTTTTTGGGTGGAGTCTGCTTTCGCGAATCCCTCTCAGCACGATAACTGAGTTTTGAGTTTGATCTAGATAGAGAGAAGGAGATAAATTAATTGACAATAACGCTGACACTAGCCAATTTTAATGACACAATCAAGGAATGTAAATTAGATAATAGACAGAGAGAGAGAGAGAGAGACAGAAAGAGAGAGATGGATGTATATGCTGTGTCCAATAGGCTTAATTGCGCATTAAGCTTAATGGGCAAGACAATTTGCGCAATAAGGTTAATGGATAAGTTAATAGAACACATACAGAGAGAGAGAGAGATGGATGTATATGTTGTGTCCAATAGGCTTAATTGCGCATTAAGCTTAATGGGCAAGACAATTTGCGCAATAAGGTTAATGGATAAGTTAATATAACACATACAGAGAGAGAGAGAGATGGATGTATATGTTGTGTCCAATAGGCTTAATTGCGCATTAAGATTAATGAGCAAGACATTTAGCGCAATAAGCTTAATGGAAATAAGTTAATATAACAAGTTCAGAAAAGTGAATAAACGAGCAAGAGAGAGAGAGAGAGAGAGAGAGAGAGAGAGAGAGAGAGAGAGAGAGAGAGAGAGAGAGAGACAGACAGACAGACAGACAGACAGACAGACAGACAGACAGACAGACAGACATAGACGGAGAGACACAGAGACGGGGAGACAGAGAGAGACATACAGAGAAGGGAGAGAGACAGAGATAGATTGACAGATAGAGACAGAGAGAGAGACATACAGAGAAGAGAGAGAGAGAGAGAGAGAGAGAGGGAGAGAGAGAGAGAGAGAGAGAGAGAGAGAGAGAGAGAGAGAGAGAGAGACAGACAGACAGACAGACAGAGAGAGACGGAGAGACACAGAGACGGGGAGACAGAGAGAGACATACAGAGAAGTGAGAGAGACGGAGATAAACTAACAGAGAGAGACAGACAGAGAAGAGAGACAGACATACAGACATAGAGAGAGAGACAGACAGACAGACAGAAAGAGAGAGAGACTGAGAGAGAGAGAGAGAGAGAGAGAGGAGAGAGAGAGAGAGAGAGAGAGAGAGAGAGAGAGAGAGAGAGAGAGAGAGAGAGAGATTCGGTATCCTCAATAGGCCTATCGGTGACGTCGTTTCAATACATAATGGGTGTTGACAAAAGCAAACTAAAGAGTTGCACAATATTTTCAATAAGAAAACGGAGTGTTACTTATGGTTGAATTCCTTTATTTGCTGTCTCATTTCATGACGTCAGAAATGAAACTTTTTAAGAACTCGTTTTCTTATGGCGTTATCTCTACACTAAGCATTCTCCATTCAAAACGCTATGGTTGTATTATAATATAAAAAACACGTCATGTTGGCAATGAAAGATTAATATTTGAGAGCTTTGGGTGATTTCCAAAAATAAGAGCGGTTATCATTTTTTTTAAACCCTTTCGCTGCCAGCCATTTTTCAGCAAAAAAATCCCATTAAACTTAACTGGGGAGAGAGAAAAATCGTCTGCAATAGTTCCGATTCCTCTGTAACATGCAAAAAGTAAGGCCTATCCTTACCTCCCCAAATTATGAAAATCGGCTCTTTCGATAAGAGACCCTGGTTTGAAGCCAGTTTGTGACATGGGCATTGAATCAATGTGGTGCTAAAATGCGACATTGGCGGTGAAAGGGTTAAACTTGCAAACATGGCTGCGCTTCCATTTGATATCCCCCCCCCTCCCCCCCCCCCCCCCCCCCACACCACACCACCACCACCACCACCACCCCCACCCTAAAGATTCGCCTGTCCGTAATTCACTGGGATTTCTGGATGAAAGGGAAGTTATCCCAG
>CM065695.1:43047375-43052375 GCA_017654935.2 Phymorhynchus buccinoides | reverse complement strand
TTTCTCGTTTCTCTCTCCGTCTCTCTCTCTCTCTCTCTCTCTGTCTCTCTCTCTCTCTCTCTGTCTCTCTCTCTCTCTCTGTTCTCTCTCTCTCTCTCTCTCTCTCTCTCTCTCTCTCTCTCTCTCTCTCTCTCTCTCTCTCTCTCTCTCCGTCTCTCTCTCTCTCTCTCTCTCTCTCTCTCTCTCTCTCTCTCTCTCTCTCTCTCTCTCTCTCTCTCTCTCTCTCTCTCTCTCTCTCTCTCTCTCTCTCTCTCTCTCTCTCTCTCTCTCTTCTCTTTCAATCCAGCCACATAAATTCAGCTTGGGACTCGAAAGGCCGTGTGGCCAAATCAATAAGATAAGTATATATGTGGGTAGTTGTCTATTAAATCCATATTATGTCAAGACATAGCCTTCCTTCTTTGTTATTTCGATTATACTTAAGACTACTACTACTACTACTACTACTACTACTACTACTACTACTACTACTACTACTACTACTACTACTACTACTACTACTACTACTACTACTACTACTACTACTACCACCACCACCACTACCACTACAACCACTACTACTACTACTACTACTACTACTACTACTACTACTACTACTACTACTACTACTACTACTACTACTACTACTACTACTACTACTACTACTACTACTACTACTACTACTACTACTACTACTACTACTGCTGCTGCTGCTGCTGCTGCTGCTGCTGCTGCTGCTGCTGCTGCTGCTACTACTGCTACTGCTACTACTACTACTACTACTACTACTACTACTACTACTACTACTACTACTACTACTACTACTACTACTACTACTACTACTACTACTACTACTACTATTAAAAGAGTCACAAATAAAAACAAGATGGTCATTATGGCTTGATGATGATGACCATGATTGTTATTACAACGTCAGAATTACACATTGTAACGTGCACACGTATGCATGCATACAACGCATTCTAATGTCATCATTCTACCGCGTGTTGGTTTTTTTACAAAACATCTCTAAACAACCACACAAAAGTAAAAAAAAGGAGCATGAAGAGTCACGAATTGTGGTTTAACCCTTTCGTCGCCAAAGTCGCATTTTAGCACCACAGTGATTTAACATATATGTCACTAAAAAGCATCAAATCGGGGTCTGTTATCCAAAGACCCTATTGTCTTAGTTTTGGGAAGTAAAGCTAAGATAGACCTAATTTTATGTATGTCACGGAAGAATACTCAATACTGCAGATGGATTTTGTTCTTTACCCAGGTAATTTCAATGGACATTTTTGGCTGAAATATGGCTGGCGGTGAAAAGGGTTAAAGGATACAAACGGCCATTATATTGTCCCGAGGTTATAATTACAAGACGCAAGGTTATATAAAAAGGCACAATTAGTATTACAAACAAAAGCCACGTAGATGTTAATACAATCCAATGCTTAAATAATCATCATAAAACCAACATTCAAAATACCGCTGGATACCCTTGGCTTCTTCAAGCGAATCAAATCCTTTTAGCTCCCAAATACCTTTATACATCTGTATCACAACAAATTCGGGACTTTCCTGGAGTTGCACTGCCTCCGGGCATTGCCTCCAGGATCGTTCCCACCATCTTTTATATCTAATGTCCCATATGTGTGTTTCAGACCGGAGGACGTTAAACGGATTTTCACTCACACACCCCAAACACCTCATGTTTATTCATAGATTCAATCATATATGTAGGACAACTTTCGTAAGATGTTTGTCAGTTCCGGTGTATCATTATTACAAACTTGTAATTCCTTTTTTTTCTGGAACTTAGTGCGCGCGCACTCTCTCACTCACACACACGCGCGCGCGCTGCAAATCCTCAGAAAGAAACCAAGCGAATTTAATGATTATGATTCTGCACCATTTCATCAGTGATACTGGATCATCGATCTCGCGAAGGAGGAAGACCATTCATTTGGCAAGGGAGGGAACGGGTCCATTCAGCGACAGGAATGGACCATTGAGCAGCGTCCCGGTCCATTTAGGAATTGGAACAGGCCGTTTAGCAACGCGGTCGGATTATTCAGCACAGCTATGATTTACTACATCCCCCCCCCCCCCCCAATTTAAAAAAAAAAAAATTAAATTAAAAAAAAAAAAATATTTTTTTTTTAAATATAAAAAAATCAAAACAAAATCTGCTTGATGATGCATTTGATAAACAACAACAAGAAGAACAAAGCCCATGGGTCGGCTGTCATTGTTATGAACAAACCGCTCTTATGCTCGGTGTCCATCTGTGTTCTACCGAGGACCCAGCATGTTTGACAATCGTGTGACAGGTAGCACACGCCTTGTTGCTTTTGACTGGCTGACAGGTTTTGTTACACACAGGCAGGTCTGCTTCTTTGGGGTCTCCCTTCCCCCAAGACCCAAACAACATGGACGACAGTAAGACCAAATGCGTACACAACAACGCACTGCCAGTGGGTGTGAATGACATGGCAGCAGTGTCGCAGCCAAAATCGTCGCTCGTTCAAATCTGTCGCCCGCTACTATGAGAGTGTATTTGCGACAACCACAAATTTCACTTTTTCTTTACTTGAACCATTTACCTAACCCTAACCCTAACCCTAACCCTATCCCTAACCCTAGAAAAAAAGTGAAATTTGTGGTTCATGCTCAATGTCGTAAATACACACTCTCATAGTAGCGGGCGACAGATTTGAACGAGCGACGATTTTGGCTGCGACAAGCAGGTGTGAGAAAAAGACAGAATGAAACAAAACAGATGCTTTGTGTTAGCCAGGACATGAGATGTACACCGAGCTTTAGGGACAGTAGGGAGTAGATTGACGGGTCTGAAAAGAAAGAACAATGCATCATTAATTAATTAACCAGCCCGGTGATAGTAACAACACAAAACAAGTGCAACGCCGAGCGGCTGCAAAGTCCCCTCGCAGCATCGCCGAGCTACTCCGAAATCGGAATGTGTCGGCTGTACACATACATAAAAACGCATGAAAACAGCACGAAACCGAATAGTTTTTGATATATAGCCTTAGGGTTCGGACCCGTGATTTGAGCGCGCGCGATCATGCGCACACGAGCGCACAGACAAATTCATGACAACTGTGTTATAGACCATTCACCAAGAAATGTTGTGACAAAAACTGCATTGAAATACATGCAAAACTTCGCGAGATATTAGCGATTATGTGTTTGGGGGTTTGAACCCCGTAACTGGCGCGACCTTGACCTTAATGTAGAACTAAATACATCAGTGGATAGCTTGCATCTTGGCAAACCAGTATGCCAAATTTGATGATGATAGACTGAATAGTTTTTGAGAAAAACGGACGAATAGCCGGACGGACGGACGGACGGACGGACGGACGGAGGCACGCCGGAGGCACGGACGGATCAGATAGAAACAATACTCCCCGAACCTTCGGCTCGGGGAGTAACAAAGTATGAGTAAGAAAAGTGCAAAACAAAATAGAAGAAGAAAGTGACCTAAATATAGTAGAATGCTATGTTAGGCCCTTTTCTCAAACGGCTTTTATCACTGGTTGACATTAGCCTGTAGAAAGGGCCAATAGCAAATGAGAGCTGTGCTATACATGGTATTCTACAGTATTGGAATATCGTGGTACAGCTTAGTCTTTCGTGGAAGACTGTGACTCTCGAACGACCGGCTCTGGTACTGCAGCCAAAGGGATTGGTTGGCCTTTCGGGGACCTTCCCCAACATCAACTCTCGTCTGCAAATCCCTTTGGCCGAGAGAGTGGGGATGTACCCTGGGCAAGGCATCTCCACTAGAGTGGTGTAGAGTGGCACAGTGGTCGCGCGTTCGCTTCGTGTCAAGTAAACCCGAGTTCGAACCTGGGTACAGGGGATTTTTTCCTCTCACTTTGCACTAGGCCTTACGGTCTGAACGTGGAGTCTTTCGGATGAGACGATAAACCGAGGTCCCGTGTGCCCATGCACTGACTTAGCATACGCTAAACCCAGTGGCAACGAAAAAGTTGTCATTTGGTCAAAATTTACCACCCTTCCTCATCAGTCACACATAAATCGCATGCACAAAACAAACAAACAAACAAAAACAAAACATTGGGTGGCGCGCCTCTGGCTGCGACGCGCTCTCCAGGTGGGAGCAACCCGAATTTCACAGAGACGCCTCTGTGACTATAAAGTACCTAATACCTAATACCTATAAACTAATTCTCGCCCAGCCCGTCAGAATAGGCCTAGTATCTACCCCCTCTGCTATCTGGCAGTCATTGTCCGAAACGACAGACAGACAACAACAGAATGCAGTGTGCTTCTGTTTGTCTGTGTGTGCTTGTTTGTTTGTTCGCCATGCACCTCGTGAACTGGTGGACAGAATCGCTTCGAACTTTGTACGGTGGTGTATCGTGGTACACAGATGGCTTCGTAGAACGTTTGAGCCTCCATTGCTAATATCCGCCAAGGAAGCCTCCCTTTTTTTCTGTAAGATCGTATTTCTTTATGCTGTAGCAGTAAAGGGTAGTAACTCATGGACTGGGTAGTAAGTGGGCTGGACTGGCTGGCAGCGCCTTCTTCCCTTGGACTGTAAACCTGACTGAATGAGAGAGGGAGAGAACGTGTGTGTGTGTGTGTGTGTGTGTGTGTGTGTGTGTGTGTGTGTGTGTGTGTGTGTGTGCGTGTGCGTGTGTGCGTGCGCGTGTGTTGTGCGTGTGCGTGCGTGTGTGTGTGTGTGTGTGTGTGTGTGTGTGTGTGTGTGTGTGTGTGTGTGTGTGTGTGTGTGTGTGTGTGTGTGTGTGTGTGTATCTCTGTGTGTCTGTGTCTGTGTATGTGTTTATGTGTGTGTCTGTGTATGTGGTCTTGAAGCGTAGGAAGCGGGTTTGCTAGTCCATGAATAAAAGACCCACCAGATCACGTGTCAAAATCACGGGTTTCTCGTGTTTTCCCTCTTACAGCTGGAAAGAAATCTTGTTTTCACCAGGTCTCTCTCCCATAGAAATGCTCCCATGTTCAAATTG
>CM065695.1:43029850-43039375 GCA_017654935.2 Phymorhynchus buccinoides | reverse complement strand
ACACAGCACCACATACAACACACACACACACACAACCACACCACACGCCACACGCATTCTGCCGCACCACAACAACAACAACAACATACAGTATTTATTAAACGGCGCTGAATCTTGATTAGAAAAATCCCAATCAAAGCGCACACAAAACACACGTTACAGTCAAAGCGCATTCCAACACAACGCAATACAAAACGCGAACACACCATAGACATAATTGAATATATAGCAGAAACGACTCCTAATGGCAAGAGAGAGAAGATAACAGAAGACGGATCTTTAATGACGGGGAGAACAGGTGGGTTTTTGTGATGTTAGCTTTGAAAGCGAGAGAGTTCGGTCGCTGACGGAGGGAGAGCGAATTTGGTCCGGGAGGTCGGTCCCTGAGACAGCAAAAAGAGCGCCGACCGACATTGAAACTTTACCTAGGGATCTGGAGGGAAAAGCGGGTCAGAAACTGAAACGTAAAAGTGGAGCTGGCGTATAGATGGAAATATTGGTCACGCACACGCACGCACGCACACTCACACGGCACACAGCACACTACACACACGAGCACACACAAAAACACAAACAAACACCACACAACACACACACAAAACCACGCACACGCCACGCCGACTCACTACACACAACACACCACATACATGCACACACTCAGACAAACAAAACGCACACGTACCGCCGGCGCAACACACACAGAAAGAAAGATCGTGCGAACTGAGAGAGAGAGAGAAAGAGAAGAGAAGAGGAGAGAAATAGAGAGAGAGAGGAGAGAGAGAGAAGAGGAGAGGGAGAGAGAGAGAGAGAGAGAACAGAGAGAGAGACAGAGGAGAAAGAGAGAGAGACAGAGAGAAGACAGAGGACAGATAGAGAAAGAGAGAGAAGGGATAGAGAAGAGAGAGGGCGGAGCGAGAGAGAGAGCGAGAGAAGAGAGAGAGAAGAGAGAGGCAGAGGACAGAAAGACAGAGACAGAGAAACATATTGACTGAACAGAGTAAGAAAGATTGAACGAAAAAAGCATCCGTGTTTGAACACATCCTAGGATGTCATCAAAGTTTCACACACCTAGTGGACGCCAAGGTGCAGAAATAGAAAAAATAAGACAAAAAGATGGAAGAAAAGAACGTCGTGCTAGAGAACACCCAAAAAAAGAAAGAAAGGAAGATGGCAAAGCCATATAAACGTACTCTCAGTTCATTTCGTTTGTCTCGATTCTCACTTTAATATCATCGGCCCATCCTCCGAAATCGGAATGTGTCGGCTGAATGCAGCGTGCGAGGAGACCAGTGAAAACTGGAAAACCCCTGAGACTCATACCGTACCTCAACAACCTCCCCCCCCCCCCCCCCCAGCCAGTATGAGCAGTATAGAAGAGAGAAAAAAACAGGCAATTATCTCACTTCAGCATTTTTTGGCAACTCCTCCGAAATCAGGAATGTGTTCGGCTGAACTTGACCAGCGCGCGGGGAGAACCAGTGCAAACTGAAAACCACTACTCATAAGAACCTCACCTATTAAGGGAAAAGACGGGGTAAAAAGCCCCATGGGCGGGTAAGAAGCCCATGCCAATTATCTCATGAAATAAAGCAAAGGTCTGCACTCATTTTGCCCATGAGACGAGCGGTTAATGCTTAGCATTCGTCTCAATGTGTTAAGATTTGACTGAACTTTTCTTTATTTCATGAATAATACGTGGTAAAAAGCCCATGGGCGTGTAATAAGCCCCTGCCAATTATCTCATGAGGCGAATGCTAAATTTCGTTCGTCTCATGGGCAAAATTTGACTCACATTTGCTTCATTTCATGAGATAATATGGCATGGGTTTCTTACCCGCCCATGGGCTTTTTTACCCCGTCTTCACCTATGTATGGCCTGGGAACGCTAAAGAAGAAAAAGAAAGAACGGGTTTATTTTTCGGGACCCTTTTAAATAACCAAGACCCCCCACGCTCACGTGTCACATTCCCTCTTATCTAGGAGGATTTCTTTAAAGACATACAAGACTGACGTCACCCACGATTCAAGCTCCCTTGGGTTTCTTTTCTGGGTAGCTGTGACCCACAATACAGATGTCCACCAACTTCAAATTGAGGCTTGCTCTTTAAAATGATGTTTCGGTTTTGAATTTGGGGGCATTTATACGGGAGTCAGTCCTGGTCAAAACAAGATTTCATTTCCAGCTAAAAGAGGGAAACCCGTGGAAACACCCGTGAAACCCCGTGATTTTGACGCGTGGCGTGGTGGGTCTTTAAAGCCATTCCCAGTGCATTATTTAGGTGATGATGATGTGATACCGGGGACCGGAAGCGACATCCATCCCAACACCGTTTCCCACCCCACCGCTCAGCTCTCACTCTCGCTTTAACTACAGTAGGGTAAGACGGGGTAAAAAGCCCATGGGCGGGTAAGAAGCCCATGCCAATTATCTCATGAAATGAAGCAAAATTTCAGTCACTTTTTTTTTTTTTTTTTTTCCCATGAGACGAGTGTTAATGCTTAGAATTCGTCTCATGGGCAAATCTGACTGAACCTTTTCTTTATTTCATGAAATAATACGGGGGTAGAAAGCCCATGGGCGGGTAAGAAGCCCATGTCCAATTATCTCATGAAATGAAGCAAAAATGTCAGTCACATTTTTGCGCCCATGAGACGAGTGTTAATGCTTAGCTATGTCGTCATGGGTCTCATGGGTAAATTTGACTGAACTCTTTCTTTATTTCATGAGAAAATACGGGGTAAAAAGCCCATGGGCGGGTAAGAAGCCCATGCCAATTATCTCATGAAATGGGAAGCAAATGGATTTCAGTCACATTTTGCCCATGAGACGAGTGTTAATTGCTTAGCATTCGTCTCATGGGCAAATTTTTGACTGAAATTTTATTTTAATTTCATTGATAATAATACGGGTTAAAAAGCCCATGGGCGGGTAAGAATTTTAGCCCACCCCAATTATCTCATGAAACTAAGAAAATTTCAGTCAAATTTGCCCCATTAACGAATGCCTAGACTCATTAACGAGCGCTCGTCTCATGGGCCAAAATTTGAGGAAACTGAAATTTTGGCTTCATTTCATGAGATAATTGGGTTGGGCTTCTTACCCGCCCATTAGCGCTTTTTACCCCGTCTTCCCCCTAATGGCACGACACGCTTCGTTACCTGCCCATGGGCTTTTTTTTACCCCGTCCTTCCCCTACTTCATCGCAATCAAAAATCATGGGCACCATTTTGCGATTCATTGTAACCAGGCATAATGCTGCCTAGCCGCTGTTTTGTTTGTTGTTGTTGTTGTTGTTGCCATTGGCCTGGTAGTTTTAGCATGAGATCCCGGAAAAGAAATACTCTCAAACCAAACGGACAGACCCGTACACACAGAGACAGCAAAGCACAGTCCTCTCTGTTCCCATTCCTGTGTGTTCCCGTTCTCAGAGAATGGTCAACTTAGGACGCTCATTTCACCGTCAGGGGGGGGGGGGCGGGGGGGGGGGAGGGGGGGCAATCAAACCAGTAGGGGCTATAGCGGCGGTGATATTCTTAGTTGGGGGTAAGAGAGAGAGAGAGAGGGGAGAGAGGAGAGGCAACAGACCCAGAGATAGAGAGGAGTAGAGAGAGATATAGCGAGAGAGAGAGATAGTGAATGAATGAATGAATGAATGAAAATGATACTTATTTTTTTTTTTCCATCCAGTTCCTCACAGAAGAAAAACAAGCAGAAAAAGGGAGAGAGAGAGAGAGAGAGAGAGAGAGAGAGAGAGAGAAGAGAGAGAGAGAGAGAAGAGAGAGAGAGAGAGAACGAATGAATGAATTAATACTTTTTTTTCATCCAGTCCTCCAAGAAGAAAGAGAGAGAGAGAGAGTAGAGAGAGAGAGAGAGAGCGAGAGAGAGAGACGAGAAGAGAGAGAGAGCGAGAGAGAGAGAGGGGGGGGTACTGATCTCCCCCTCTCCTCTCTCTCTCACTACCTCTCGACAGCATCTCTCTACTACGGCACCCGCCCCAACTAAGAATATCACGCGCCTAAGCGCTAAGCGCCCTTACTGGTTTGATTGCCCCCTGGCGGTGAAATGTGCGTCCTAAGCTGCTCATTGGGATGACAAAAAAGGACAGTACTATATAAAAAAAAAGAAAAAACAACCAAAAAAAGTGTTTGGAGAAAAGGACGGATGTGACAGGAGGGGAGATTGGGGGGTGGGGGTGGGGGGGGTTCGAGGTGTTGCGAGGGCGGTAGGCTTATAGGAACCTACAGGGTTTATGGTTCGTTACTTCATTCCGATCCGGGCTGTCCCTCCCACTCACTGACTGGCCTCTTTGCTTGGCTTGATTGACTGCACTGACGTTTGACGTCGCCTGTCTTTCTCTACCTTTCATTATTGTGTTGTGGAAATTCTGTGTTGTGGACAATTATGGGTGATTGTTTTTTTTAAAGACCCCCTACGTCACGTGTCACATTTCCCTCTTATGCTAGGAAGATTTCTTAGGATTTTTCTTATCAGCTATAAGAGGGAAAACACGTGAAAACCGTGATTTTGACACGTGACGTGGTGGGTCTTTAACTGTTTAATGAAAAATAGTGGGTAATTTATTTGTTTATTTCTATTTAATTATTTGGGCCCTAATTATTTACTTATTTCTGTGTTTTGTCCATTCATATATTTGGTGTGTGTGTGTTGGTTTGTTTGTCTATTCATTATTTCATTGGTTGTTTGTGTTTACATTTCCAATGATGGAATGTTTTGATAATAATGCCTATTATGCCTCATGTAATCCCACACTCCCCACCACACGCCTCATGACAGTATAACGGGCTAGTGAGGCCAGGCCTATTCATTACAAATTCCTCCGACTTTTCGACTTCTCTGTTGTGGTGAGGTGAAGAACGGGGTAAAAAGGCGCATGGGCGGGGTAATAAGCCCACTACCCCAATTATCTCATGAAATACATAGAATTTCAGTCAAATTTGCCCATGAAGACAAATTTCAGTCTCATGCTGCTGATTCTGTCATATTTTGCCCATGAGACAATCGTTTTTGTCTCATGGGTAAATTTGACTGAATTTTTCTTTATTTTATGAGATAATTGGGGTGGGCTTCTTAACCGCACATGCGCTTATTACCCCGTCTTCCCCTATCCTTTGTATTCTAAGAAATACAGCGGGTGTACAAGTTACTGAGAACATACCTAATGTGTTTCTAGGAAATAAGTCTGTACAGTTTAGAATTATAATGTAAGGATTAAATAAAGACTGCTGTACCTTTAGAAGCATGACGCATCTGCGCTCATAATTGACAGAAAACTGTCTGAGCGATCGAAGAAAAAGAAGAAGAAGAAGAAGAAGAAGAAGAAAGTTATCTTTGATGATGGAGTTCTCAAAGGATGCAGATGAAAAACAAGGGCATCGCCGAGCGGCAACAACGCATTGTGACAATGCAACCCGGCCAGAGTTATGTCCTGTCCGCCCCCCCCCCGCCCACCCCCCCCCACTCCCCCCCACCCCCCACCCCCCCCAATAAACACACCACTTTCTCCACCCTTACAGAACGCATAAAATACATAGCCCAAAATTTGAAGCGATTCTGTTCAGTAGTTCACGAGATACAGCTGAACTTTTATACAAAACTTCCTTGCAGCATGTCTCTCCCACCCCCCCCCACCCCCCATAAAAACACACCACGTTTCCACCCTTACAGAATGCATAAAAATAATAACATAGCCCAAACTTTGAAGCGATTCTGTTCAGTAGTTCACGAGATACAGCTAAAACTTTTATACAAACTTCCTTGCACCATGGTACACCACCACACCAAAATTTGAAGCGATTCTGTTCACTAGTTCACGAAATAAAGCTGGGGGAAAATTACATAGCCCAAAGAAGGAAATTTCGGTTTTTCAAGGTCAAACTTCAAGGTCAAGGTCAGCACGGTGTTGATTAACGAAAGGAAGCTTTCCTTTTCAAGCTGTCTACCCCTCTGCCAATTTTAATCAAAATCCAAACAGTAGAGTTTTTAAGATAATCGATACACAGACAGACACACAGACACACAGACACACACGACACACCAAATCGCAATACCTCGGCCTCTGGCCGGGTAAAGACCAAGGAGACGGTTCTTTCAGTAAAAACGAAATGTGCAGTTTCCTAGTCATAATCTGGGCCCATGTCTGTAGAGTCACGGAATCAAACAAAACAGTTAGAAACAAGATCAAACCGTGTTTTTAAAATTGCTTCTCCTTTTTTTTCTCTCTCAATTTGCTAACTGCTCATTTGCTAACATACTTTCATTTGCAATAAAAACCTTTCTAAGTTTCTCCACAAGTTTAAATAAAAACCATCCTCCCCTCAATCGTTTAACTCTCTCTCTGTTATTCTGTTCTCTCTGCCTCTTCTCTGCCTGTCTCTCTCTCTGTCTCTCTCTCTCCCTCTCACCTCTCTCTCTCTGCACCTCTCTCCCTCCCTCTCTCTCTCTCTCCTCCGATCTACCTCTCTCTCTCATCTACTCTCTCTCTCTCTCTCATCTCTGTCTCTCTCTCTCTCTCTCTCTCTCTCTCCCTCTCATCTCTCTCTCTCTATCTCTCTCTTCTGTCTCTCTCTCATCTCTCTCTCCAATCTCTCTCTCTCACTCTCTCTCTCTCTCTCTCTCAAACTCTCTCTCTCTCTCTCTCTCCCAAAAAAAAAAAAAAAAAACAGAAAGAGGAGAGATATATCTCTCTATAGATCCTCTATCTATAGATCATCTATCTCTGTCTCTCTCTCTCTCTCTCTCCTCTCTCTCTTCTCTCTCTCTCCTTCTCTCTCTCTCTCTGTTTGTCTGTCTGTCTGCCTAGCCTCTCCCTCTCTTTCTCGCTCTTGTATGTCTGTCCGTCTGTCTGTCTCTGTTTCCCCCTATCTCATTCGCTCCCGCTTTTTTCCAAAACTCTCCTCTCTGTCTCTCTAGCTGTCTCTCTCGCTCTCGCCCTCTCTCTCTCTTTCTCTCTCCCTCTCTCTCTCTCTCTCTCTCCTCTCTCTCTCTCTTTCTCTCTCCCTCTCTCTCTCTCCCTCTGGAAAAGCATGTGGAATCGATGAAATAGTACCAGAAATGTTAAAATTAAGCAGTGATTTTGCAGTTATTTTTTTGACAAAATTGTTTAATACTCTTTTTAGCAAAGGTTTGTATCTCGAAGAATGGACAAAGGCTATTATTGTTCCAATCTTTTAAAAAGGTGACCAGACACTTACAGACAACTATAGGGGGGTTTCACTGTTAAGTTTAGTCAGCAAGTGTTATACAACTGTTTTGAATAAACGACTGGTAAAATGGATAGAAAGTAATAGAAAATTGACGGAATCACAGGCTGGATTCAGAAAGGGTTATGCAACGTTTGACCACATTTTTACTTTAAATGCAATTATAGAGAAATGTTTTTCCAAAAAGGGTGGCAAACTTTATACTTGTTTTGTAGACCTGAGGAAGGCTTTCGATTCTGTTCAACACGAACCATTATTTGAAACGTTACGTAGAACTGGTGTACATGGCAAGTTTTTGACGGCTGTCATGGCTATTTATAACTCAGTTGTTTCATGTGTTAGAATCGATGATCGTCTAACAGAGTTTTTTAGTTGTCCTGTTGGATTAAGGCAAGGTTGTATCCTGAGCCCTGAACTTTTTTTCCATTTTTATAAACGAAATTGCTGAATATGTCAATAGTAATGGTATGCATGGTATTCAAATGTTACCTGGCCTTATTGAATTATTCCTGCTTTTATTTGCTGATGATATTGCTCTTCTGTCTGATACTGCCAGGGGCCTTCAAAACCAAATTAATTTATTAAATGAAGCCTGTAAGAGATTGTATTTGAATATTAATGAAGATAAGACTAAGGTAATGGTTTTTCGGAAAGGGTTTTTTTTGGGTAAAAATGATAAATGGATTCTAAACGGAAATGTCTTGGAAGTGGTAAATGAGTACAACTATTTAGGATTTGTTTTCACTACCAAAATGAGTATACGTAAATGTGTTGATGCCTTGGCGGTAAAGGGCAGAAGAGCATGCATCAGTTGTGTGAAACACATTAGCAGTTTGCATGATATTTCTAAATCTTGCTTTTTTTAAATTTTTGACACCCAGGTTCAGCCTGTCATTATGTACTCAGCAGAATTGTGGGGTCTGAACAGGTTAGAAAACATTGAAAAAATACATTCATTTGCATGCAAACGTTTTCTGAAGGTACCATCAAAACTACCAAATAAGTTTGTTTTGGGCGAATTGGGTCGGTATCCTCTATATGTTAACAGTTCTGTACGTTGCATAAAGTACTGGCTTAAAATTTTAAAGATGGACTTGTTTAGACTACCAAGACAAGCGTATATTATGTTAAAAAACTTGGATGATAAAGGTAAAACGTGCTGGGTTCGTTTGGTAAGACACACTTTGTTTAGCTTAGGATTTGGTTATGCATGGCTGAACCAGGGTGTTGGATGTGAAATAGCGTTTTTGTCTTTACTCAAACAACGATTAAAAGATAATTACTTACAAGAATGGAATAGTTCAGTAATGAACAAAGACATGTATAGTACCTATCGGCTTTTTAAACAATCATTTTGAAAGTGAACATTATTTTGAATTTCTAGATATTAGGTGTTTCCGTGATGGGTTGGTCAAATTGAGAACTGGTGTGCTTCCAATAAATGGTTCGTCCTTCAGAACAACTTTCAGTGACAATTTAAACTTTCATTGTCCCACATGTAAGGTAGTTGAAGACGAACATCACTTTATACATGTTTGTCCCATATATAACGATATTAGAAACAAATATTTAAGTGGAATTGAAAAGCATTATACTAATATTCTTCTGAATGGGTACATGACACTAACTCGTAAATTAGCCATGTTTATTTTCTAGACTATGCAATTCGACAAAGAAATGAGATTGAGAATTTAGACAAACAATAAGTTGTGAGAATGTTCTTATGTATAGAAGAAAAGAACATGTCTATATAGTGTTGTTAACAGATGTTGGCTTGCCTAGTATACGTTTGGTGTTATCAGTTTTCGCTCACCAACATGATAGTATGTCTCCATAATTATGTTATTATTTAATTGAGAGGTGCAGTAAATATCGTATGATATTTTTGTTTTTTTGTTCCTTGACCCTGTTTCTATCCTTCCCCCTCTGGGCTAGTGGCCTAAAGGAAATAAACTGTTGTTCGTGTTCTTGTTCTTGTTCTCTCCCTCCTCTCTCTCTCTCTCTTCCTCCCTCTCTCTCTCTTTCTCTCTCTCTCTCTCTCTCTCTCCCTCTCTCTCTCCTCTCTCTCTCTCCCTCCTCTCTCTCTCTCTCTCTCTCTCTCTCTCTCTCTCTCTCTCTCTCTGTCTCTCTCTCTCTCTCCCTCTCTCTCCCTCTCTCCCCTCTCTCTTTTCTCTCTCTCTCTCTCTCTCTCTCTCTCTCTCTCTCTCTCTCCTCTCCCTCTCTCTCTCCCTCTCTCTCTATATCTCTCTCCGCCTCTCTCTCTCTCTCTCTACTCTCTCTCTCTCTCCTCTCTCTCTCCTCTCT